>JAUTXW010004692.1:0-517500 GCA_030620095.1 Kuschelorhynchus macadamiae
CACCGTACTTTCGTCTCCCTTTTTAATTGTGATCAAATTAGTTAAATTTTGAATAGCGAAACCCAGACACTTAAGGTTTGCTATTTGTTTTTTATTTTTTTTATTAATTTTAAATTTTTTTTTAATGATAAATGATGGTTTCGAAATTGAATTTTGTTCAACTGGTGAATTATTAGGAGAAATATCCGAAGTCAAATTTGCATCAATTTGTTTTTCTTGCGAATCAGAATTTACAATAGCAAATGGTGAATTAATAGAAGATATAGCCGAACTTAAATTTTGATCAATTTGTTTTTCTTGCGAATCAGAATTTACAATATCATATGGTGAATTAGTAGGACAAATAGCCAAACTTAAATTTTGATCAATTTGTTCTTCTTCCGAATCAGAATTTTCACTAAACAAAAAGGGAGAGCAAATTGGTCTCGGAGAATTAATTGGCGATTTTAATGTTAAATAATTTGGATTAGATTTTTGAAAACAAACAATATCCTCATCGCTAGAATTTTGAGTTTCGTCAATGTCATTCAGTTCTTCAAGAGTTTGTTTAGTTTTTGTTGTAATTAAGTGCGTTTTGTTGTCAATAATGTCATTAAGATCGTCAAGAGTTTGTTGTTGAGTAGCTGTAAATAAATATTTTTCGTTGTTGTGTTTGTTGGCATTATTCTGAACTTGGCTATTATAAATAATTTCATTCAAGTCCTGAATAGTTTGTTGTTGACTAGTTGTAAATACGTCTGTTTCATTGTTTTGTTGGTTTGCAAAATTCTGCATTTGAGTACATGTGTATAAGTCAAAGTCATTGTCAATTATTTTGCTAGTCGATGTCAAAAAATTGTCCATTATGAAAAAAAATCGTAATAATAAATAAAAATGCCACAAATGTACATAAAAATGTCACCAATATATATAAGAATTAAATCTTGCCAAATAAAAATGTTAGAAATAAAAATAAAAATTTACCAAATAGACACAATGTAAACACCAGAAAACTCGCGAGCTCTGCACAGTGTGAATGCAGAAATCAATTGCATTCGTCTCTTCGCTGAGGCGATTTTATATGCAAAAGTTAATCACATGTGTCCTACTTAAAGTTGAACGACAATCTCTAAAAACCACTTTCCCAAGCCGATCAACAACCTTACCCCCTCCCCCCCTCCCCCCCGGACCCCTGAATTTCCGAGACTAAAATCCCGGTTCCCCAATTTCGGGCTACCCTCTTCAGGTTAAGTTAAGTTAGGTTAGGTTATGTTAGGTTAGGTTAGGTTAGGTTAGGTTAGGTTAGGTTAGGTTAGATTAAAAAAGAAGAAAAGAAAAAAGGAGAAGGAAAGAAAAAGAAGAAGGAAGGAAAAAGGAGAAGGAAGGAAAAAGGAGAAGGAAGGAAAACGGAGAAACATATAAAAAAGAGAAAGAAGGAAGGGAGAGAAAGAAGATAACGTGAGGGTGAGGGGGGTTTAAGGGGGGCGAAGCCCCCCTTAGGGGGGTTGGCGGAGCGGGGACGGGGGCGAAGCCCCCCTTGGCGCCCCCCCCCCGAGGAAACTGACAGGGAAAGGGACAGCAAAAAAAAAAAAAAACTTAAGTATTGCAGGTAGTAAAAGTGGTGGTTGATGGGATATATACTTAAGAACATCCACTCGACGATCATACAGTATCATTCGCTGTAATATCAGTTGTCGATATTATTTTATAAGCTATAACCAAAATTGTTTTTTATCAAATATATCTATCTAAATCTAAAGCTCCTAACGATGGCAGAAAATATGATTGGAAACGCCGACCAAATTGAAGAAAATAATGTGGTGAACGCCGCTCAAATTGAGGAAAGAAAAGAAATTTTTATTAACTTGGAAGGCGATTCCATCACTTATAAACATTCATTTTTGGACAAATCATCTAGGCTCGTTAGAAGATCATTCTTATGTAACATAGACATTAATTATATTGAGGAGGAAGAAGAAGAGATGGAGGAAGATGATCAGGAAATTGACGAAGGAGTGGATATGGATGGACAATTACTAAATTTAGGAACCGAGGCTGACGTAAAAGTAAGCAAGTTTAGGGCTAGTGAATTATTTAATAATTTTGAAGAAAAAGATGTATGTGTTATACAAAGCTACTCTAAAATTGAAAGTCGAAGACTAGGAACATTTGCTATTTGCCTTCCTTGTAGTGCAATTCACATGAGATATTTACGGAGAGGGGAGTCCGATCATGTGAGCTGCCACTACAAAAGAGCCTATGTTGTTAGTGCTTCTGATTTACATTGTGCTATTTGTAGGATACATCTTTTTCTACTAATTCCTGAACATGCTTGCTTTTACTGCAACAAAAATGAAAAAAAAGAGATAGAAAATTATATTGTTAAATATTAATAATAAACATAGTTTGTAAAGGTGATGGGTAGATTATTTCAACAATACTAATTTTAAATATAGGTTATAAATGTAATGGGTAGATTATATCAAAAATATTAATTTTAAACATAAATTGTAAAGATAATAAGTAGAATACGTCAACAATATTAATTTTAAAAAATGTCAACTGTTACTATAAGCGGTTATATATTTTCATTGCTATATGCAAAATACTTCTTTTTATTCTAACATCTGACACTGTATTTGTAAATGAAATAGCTAATCATATGTAAAAAAAAAGTGTCGATTATGTCAACTGCCACTAGAAGCACTCATATATTAGCATAACATTTTGTTAACGCTTGTTTCTGTATTCAATTGAGTTTTCTCTTACTTGATGCAAATTATATTAATATTATTAGTATAATTAAAAAGTAGTAGATTAGGCTATGCCGGTCCGACAATCAAAACCGTCATTTTTACATGTAAATTCCCATAAGAAAATTTAAGCTTCCATTTGCAAAAGTGGTGCCATTTTAGGGCGTGGCACTTTTTGTGTAAACCCATAACAATTGTTTTGTTATGTAATGTGAAAATTAGTATGTATTAAAAAACTTGTTAGATCATTGTTGTCGTTTCAATATAGGAAAAGGAAAAAATGTGTGTCAATTATTATATATATTTACATTTACTTTTTTTTACAAAATTATTTGTTAGCAGAGTTTTCACAAACACAAATTATAAAAAATATTATCCTCTTTTTAAAATCACAACAAAATGATGTCTAATTACATCTTTGAAGATTTGTACCAAATAGTAATATCTAGTGCGACATACAGGACAATTGTTTACCATTATAGAACAACCATTTTCATCATTCCATCTTAAAATACATTTTAAACAAAAAATGTGGGAACATGTATTTGGTCTACATGAATCATAATATTCGATTATTTCAAAACAAATAGCACAAAACACTTTTTTCTCTTCACTCTCAGTTTTATTCAAATTTTTTAAAACAATCCCATTATTTTCTACTCGAACTAATGGTATATTTTCTTCTTGAACTCCTGGTATAATTTCTTCGAGGCTAATTGTCTGAAGCGGAATGGATCGATTTCTTTCTCCAACTGATTCACTCATTTTATTTTAATATTATTATTAATAGATTTATTCAACAGATTTTTTTCTTTTAACAGTCACTCGTACCTTAACATACTAAAATGATCATGATGCACCTATTTATAAGACTTAAGAATGCAAAATCAAATGTGGGAGAACAAAGAGAAAAAATTAAAAAATATGATGCGAATGAGAATAAAAGGGGAGGAAGTTAAGAATGAGGGACATGAGAGAGAGGAAGAGGAGGAGGAGGAGGCGCTCCCCTATTATAACTACTATTGTTAACTGCTTTGACGCTAACTGGAAAATACAAAATGGGCAAAGGAGATTCAACTATTTTATACCCTGGAGCTATAGTTGGATAAAACTGGTGAATAATATGAACAGGTTTACCATTATTGTAAGAACCGACACAAATATTACAGTCAATACAAATAGCATTCACCTTAGTTATTTTTGCAACATTATCTGATTCTTCCTCTTTCATAGCTTCTAGTATCCTGCTATTAAAACCCAACATTTTTCCTATCGAATCTTCCTTGGTAAAATCAATTATTCTACTACACATTAAAAAAGTTTTTAGAGTATTAATATTCGCTTTTAAAAGAAAAAAAAAATTTTCATTCGGAAATAAATCTTCTATACTTTCTCTTATGTATGTCTCTATATCTGTAATGTCATAAGTTCCGTCGGGAATAACAATTACTTTATTATCTATATAAAATTTATTATATCCTTCTTTTATATTGGGGATAGTCATAAACGTTTCAAAATCAGCTAAACCCAGGTAATTTTTTTTTCATCCTCTAAATATATGGGCGGATTAAAATCAGCAGACAAAACAGAACTGTTTCCTGATATGGCAATTGTGGTAGACATTGCAGTTTATTTATGAATGAGATATTACAATAAATAATGAGTTTATATATTTTTTTGCAAAAATTTTAGGGATAGTTGACCACAGTTATATGAATTAAATTTTTGTTTATTTTCATAAGTATAAAATACATCCACTTTGCCATTCGAATTAAAATATTTGAGAAGTTCAAAAGGTGGTTTTAAATTTCCATAACTATCAAAATATATTACATTTTTGTTATTTTTAATATAAGCAGTCCAATGAGATCCTTTATTTTGTTTTTTATCCAAATTTACAATACCACATTCTTTCAGATTAATTTTTTTTGAAAGTTCATCGAGCATAAAAACACCTCTAAAGCCAGTTATTTTTAACAGCTTTACATATTTAATAATATCATTGTTCGTAAGTGCTCTTTTTGGAAAACTTATTTTGAGTTTTTTTTTTGTCTGATTGCTTTCATTTTGACGGATCCTCCTTTATAAGGCCTAATAAATAGTCCCTTTCCTTTATATGGTCTAATATATAATACTTTGCCTTCTTTAGAAGCATTTTCCATTGCAATATTATGTCTATGTATTTCTTCTAGTTGCTGTTTAGCTGCTTTAGCATCATTTACTGCCTTAGCAATTCCTGCCGCGCCTCCACCTAGTGCACCCAGGGCGCCCAGAATGGGAAACAAAAGAGGTAGAAATCCTCCAATTTTTTTGGGTGTTCGAATGATACGTTTTTTTCTCAATTTAAGTTTACCCCCTTTTGTATTTTTTAATCCCAAACCGAACTTTCTTTTACCCTTCATTATTCCTGCAACACTTAAAGCTGCAATTTTTTCACCAATAGAAGAATCTTTAGCTTTTACCCTATCCCAGGCTTTTTTTTCTAATATTTGGTCAGATATGTGTCTTTTTGATAAATCTTCAGTCTGAGAGTAAGATATATCATGTTCTTTGCAAGCGGAATCCAATGGATTTATACCAACGTCACCTCTAGTTAATCTTTTTTCCAAGTTGGTGCCGGGACCACAATAATTATATCCTGGTATATGAACTTCGAAAGGTAGTTTACTAATTAATTTATTTACTAAACCAGAGCCTTTTCTATTACGTGTTTTAATAGTTTTTTTCAACTTATGACGACCCACAGTCATTGAAGTTCTTTTTATACTAAAAGCACATTGACATTTTTCTGGTATAAATACTTTTACAGCTAAAAATATTTACTAGTGTGATTAAGAATGAGGATTGAAAAACAAAAATTCTCATTACCGGTAAATAATCATGACGAAAAAATTTTAAGTAAACAGTTGAGAAAGCATGGTGACTTATTTTGCGGTGGTTCTGGGCTTATAGTTGGTTGCAGTGGTAGCGGTAAAACCAACGTTATGCTTACACTGCTCGAGCATCCTAATGGAATTAGGTTTGAAAATGTCTATGTTTATTCAAAGTCATTAGATCAACCAAAATATGAATATTTAAGAAAGTTGTTAAAGCCTATGAAAGAAATTGGATACTTTGAATATGATAGCGATGAAAACATTATTTCACCTCATGAGATAAAGCCAAATTCCGTTATCATGTTTGATGATATTCCTTGTCATAATCAATCTATTATTAGGGACTATTTCACGCATGGAAGGCATAGAAACACCGATTGTTTTTTTATTTTTCAAGGATATTCCTCAATCCTTAAACGTCTAATTCGAGAAAATGCAAACTTATTAATTTTATTTAAACAGGACTGTTTGAGTTTAAAACATATATGTAATGACCACTGTATATTGGATATGACATTTGATCAGTTTAAAAATATTTGTGCTAACTGTTGGATGGATCCATATGGCTTTCTTGTAATTGACAAAGATTGTGAAGTAAATCACGGCAGATATAGGAGTAAATTCGATTCCTTTATATATTTATAAAAGTAAAAAATTTGCAGTTTTATTTCATTTAAAACTTGTACAGCATGGATAAACGTTTAGCTCGAGAATTAATAAGATCGAGACAAGCCGTGAAGCAGAAATATCAAAGCTTGAAATTAGCTACTTCTACTGCTTAGTCCGGATTAGAACAAACTTATAGACCAATAACACAACCACTTAAACAGCTAATTTCAAGTATTGGTAAATCCGAACCATTCGATTTAAAAGAAGAAAGAGTTTCAAAGTATGAAGATTTCAAAACACCTACAAAGCTTTATAAAACATCAACTCCGACGAAAAATATTCAGAAAACAGGAAAAACTCCGTTACTCCCTACAGAACTACCAACATTTTTAAATGACAGTAGTATCACTTCTTCCTCTTCTGTAGTACAACCATTGTCATCAACTGTTATAGCAGAAACTTCAGATCCTTCTAGTGACACAACAACAAATTTAAACTTGTCAGACATATTGGAACAAACTAGAAAAACAATTCAAACCTATGTTGGTACACCATCATATAAAGATTACTTAGCAGATTTTCATAAATTACCCAGATCATATATTGATGAGGGTGTGAAAGATACACAACATAAATTTGACCATTATTATGGAATAGTTCATGACCTCGAAACGGATAAGTTTTCTTTTGGTTTAACACAGATACCGGTTGAAATTATTGGAAAAGACATTAAAGTGGGAGGAATAACGTACACAGGCACGCCAGGTTTATACGAATTGCTTTTCAAAAAAGAACCGAAAGGTTATAAGAAGGAAGATTTAGATAATTACATGAACATTCTAGCTAAAACAAATGTATATCGTAGGAATTTTGATTCAAATGAACAAGTTCAAGGAAATACATCACACAAATATGTTACAATAATAGGACCATATTTACAAAGAAAGGGGATTACAAAGACAAAAACCTTGCCAAGATTAGTTACAGCATTTAACAAACCAAAACCTCCGTTTAGAACAACTAGAGCCAAATCTACAGGAAAGGGATTAATTTTGAAAACAAACAGATCAAATACAGACTATGTATACTGGAATAATGTAAACGAAATTGTTGATAGGCTACGTTTATTAATTTCATCAAGTGATGCGGGAAATAATGCTCATAGTAACGAGATTATCTCTATTATTGAAGAATTAAGAGAAGATAAAGTAATACTATAAATAAAAGCTATCAAATATAATCATATTTATTGTTTAATGAAAGCTCAACATGACAGTTGATAAATTTGGACGCCATACTTCAAAACAAAATCAAGAGAGAATAAGTGACATTAATAATTTAAAAAGGAGATTAGGTGAAAATGAAAAAAATAATGAAATCTTTGCTAAAAAGCTTAAGGTTTTTGATGAAAATTTTTTAAAGTATGAAAACCAGATTAAAGGATGTTATACCTCAATTGAAAACGTTAATAAACAGTTGCTAACGCTAAATCAAATAAGTAAAGATTTGCAATTTTTAAATGAACATGTTAAAAAGGAAGACAAAAAATTAAGTGATGATATCAACAAAATTAATAAAATAATGGAAACAAATATAAGAGAAGTAATAATTGAAAAACACAAGGAAAAAATTAAACAATTAAGAACTTTTATAAAAAGGTTAGATGATGAAAAAAAAAAGAAATCAAAATAGCATTCTTAACAGTAGAACAATTGACCAACTCACTTTGGAAGAAAATCAACAATATATTTCCTTGGAAAATATATCCAGTGTAATTAAGAAATTAGAACAAGAATTAAATAAAACAGAGGAGGAATTAAAAAATAGTGATAGTAGATCAACTACTTTCTTAACTGGAGAGATAAAAAAATCCTTTAATGCGTTAGAAAAGGAGATTACCAAAATTAGTAAAGTTTTAAATGAAAAAAGTTATACAATACAAATTGATAAATTGAATGAATGGGAAAAAACATATAAAAGTTATATTTCGAATTATTACAAAACATAGAGAGTGAACTTCCTTAAAATTGAATAAACAAGTTTGTTGTGATGACAACCGTTAAACAACAAGTCGTTAATGAATTACATAAACCTGCTAGAAAAAACTACAAACGCAGAAGGGTGGTAGTGAAAGGGTTAAATGATCTTTTTCAAGCTGATTTGGTTGAAATGTTACCCTATGCCAAATTTAATAAGGGATTTAAATATATCTTGATTACCATAAATGTATTTTCTAAGTATGTTTGGGCCGAACCGGTAAAATCTAAATCTGAAACTCCACCAAAAAACTTGCAAACGGACAGAGGGAGAGAGTTTTTCAATGTAAAATTTCAAAATTTGATGCAACAATTTCGAATTAACCATTATAGCACGTTTTCCAATTTGAAAGCGAGTATAGTAGAAAGAGTGAACAGGAATTTAAAGAATAATATGTGGAAAATATTTAGCATTCAAGGAAATTACAAATGGTTTAATATATTAGCGGATATTGTAAAAGATTATAACAATACAAAACATTCTTCAATAGGAATGAAGCCAAAACAAGTAAATAAAACAAATGAAAATAGAATCTTGAAATCTGCATTCACTCATGCTAAAACGTTAGATATAAAATCTCCAAAGTTTAAAGTGGGTGATCACGTACGAATAAGCAAGCATCGAGAGGCATTTTCAAAAGGTTACACACCAAATTGGTCAAATGAGATATTCCACATTAAATAAGTTAAGATGACAAACCCTTGGACATATTTAATTCAAGACGAAGATAATCAGGACATTCTGGGTGGTTTTTATGAGCAAGAATTACTAAAAGTAAAGCATACCGATGTGTATCTTATTGAGAAGATTTTGAGAAGAAAAGGAAACAAAGTTTATGTGAAATGGTTAGGACTTGATAAAAAATATAATACATGGATTGATAAAAAAAATATTGTTTAATTAAATTGAAATTAAATTTTAGTTAAATTTGTTTTATTTCTGTTTCTCACTTTATGCTTTAGCTGATACAAATTACAAAGTCTTAATGTGCTAATTAATTTCAAATAAAATTCACATTTAGGAAACTAAAATTTTATTAAGTAAAACATCAAATACAATTTTTATTAAAACGTGTCAAATATATTTTATTTCTATGTTCCTCAGATAATATCGAATCTAGAATAAGTTTACAATCATTTATTCTTTTTTCAAAACGGAGTCTATCTAAGTACCACATCTGAAAGTTACTCCTACGGGCTTGTCTGTAAGCAAAGCTCCACTTCACTAACACATGCACCTTATTGTTCTCTTCCAGAAAAGATATTGTTTTCTTCATAATATTTTCTTTTTGATCCATTTTCATTGTTTTCTTCGTAATATTTTCGTTTTGTTCCATTTTGCTTCAATTTGTTTTCCATTTGTTCAGGATATAAAGCAAGTAATTCCATCATAGTTGAAACATTTTCACTGTTAGGATTTTCTGTTGGACTTATTATATTATAAACATGCGTACACAAGTCGCCACAATCAGCTGAAATATTATTTTGAAATATTTTGAAATATGTATTGAATTCTTGCCTTTTAAGTATAGATAAATCTATAATCAATAATTTCCTTTAATCGCCACAAATTGTCCAAAGACTCTTGTCCTAAGTATATGAAGTGTGGGCCTTTTGTAATTTGTAGAACAGGGGTATCATTTATTTTCTGAACCTGCAGATGAATGTTGTTTATATTCACACTGGTTTGATCAACTTGAGGAAAGTAGAAATTGTTTACAATAATTCCTTGATGAACACAAATGTCCTTCCAATTTTCTTCGGTTAATGCGATTGAAAATCCAGTTTTTCCACCAATTACAATTTTTGGAGAAAAATCATTTAAACATTTAAAAAATAAATTTTTGAATTAAGAAGCGTTTCCAAAGGTTTATGAACCACGGCGTTGTTCATAATGACTAAACGAGACTGAAACATATTGTGTTATTCTTGTACTTAAATATTCTCATCCCCACTTTCTTTAAAGTTTCGATTAAAATGGACTAATGAAAAAATAGATTTCCAGTTTGAAATTTGTAATAAAGATAAATAATTAAAATGGTAATGTATAAAAATAATGCAAAGTTTAATGTAACACTAATGATGGAAAAGTAATAATTTTTGAATCCGTCATAATAATTGGTACAGTTGGGGGTTAAAATTTGTTACTGATTATTTTTAAACGCTAACCTTTCTACCCAATTTGTATCAAAAATAGATCGATTTGGATAATGATACAAAATTTTAAAAAATTTACTTGCATTTTCATTTCCATTTATTCGTTCCATCCAACTAATTGTACAATTGTTAATTAATCCAATTTTCATAAATTTACAATATTTACTTAGAGTGACGTCTGTTTTATTAGAAAAACATATTTCACACTGTGTTACGCCAGGGGGATGATGAACATAAAAAACATTTTGGAAAATAAAATAAAGAAGAATAAATTGAGATCTACTGATAGTCATTAAAACAAATTAATAATTATATTCCAAATTTATTAACATTAAGCAGATACTTTCACCACGAAAGCAAAAGCAGTTGTAAAAAAATAACAATAAAATACTTAATTTAAATATATGTAAAAGTTCATAAATAAGGATATTAATAATACTATATAAAATGTGTAGCTTAAAGACTTATTTTGAATGGTTACAATTATTCGATTCCTATTTTTCCATAAACAGTTATTTAAATCACAATTCCTAGCAAATTTCATATGCTCCACAATAGGACCATCATAACTTAACCAATCAAAAATTTCAATACCACAATAAAAACATTTACAAATATCATTGATTGAAGTATAGTAAAAGCCAGCTCCAGCTAACACTTCTGGTCTCAATTTTCCTTTCCATTTTTTAAAAGTGGAAAGTCGTTTTTCATATGTTTTAAAATAACTGTTATCAATTTCTTTGTCAAAAGTTTCTAAGCACATTTTGTGAAAGACTTATGAAGACTAACTTTGGTTTCAAAAACAACAAATTTAAATACCTTTTAATATTTACATAAATATATCTAAATCTTCATGTTCTGCATTCCATTGATACAAAGCAATATCTTGGTGTCCCCAAGCTAATGTATTAAAACTATAGGGAATTTTATACCACTTATCATCTTCGGAACTCAAAGCCAATTTATTAATTAACTCTGTAAAAATTGTATGTTGTCTAGATCGAAAAACATACATTGAACAAAAGGTTTTAGAATGATTTTCAACAACATCTTTATAATGAATAAAATCCAACTGCTTTTTAATTGCACTTTTTTTAACACCTTTTGCTTTTTTTGTTAAAGAAAGCAATAATGGGTTCACCAGCATATTCATCTTTGAATTTTCCTATAACTGACTTTCTAATAGGCATTTCATGAATATTATTAAATTCATAATTAGATGTGTCAAATTTGTGAATATTTTTTATCATGTCAGAATAAATATTTGGAGTTGTGACTTCTAAAATGAACGAATCGGTATCGGTGTATAAAAGTGAAATATTTTCCTGATAAAGAGGTTTTAAAAAATTATAAAAGAAATCATACATGACAGTTTTAGATATATCTAATATTGAGAAGCCTACATATATTGGTTTATTGTAAGTAACTTGAATCTTTTGCATTTGAATAGCTACCAAGTTTTCAGAAAATATTGTTAAGTCCTTGAAATATGGTTTTGCAATTAAATTCTCAGCACCATCTTTTCTTCTATTTTTTTCCCACTCTGTAACAAGTCTTACGTCAATTCTCCTATCAACATTTTCCATAGTCTTGCCATAAATACTATTATTTGCCAACTTGTAAGTATTACGATCAAATTCATTCTTTGAATCATTTCTTAATCTTGAATTCAAGTCTATATATTTTTTCAACCAATCAGATTGAGAAAACTGTAAAACTCTATGAACTTTAGTTAACTTGAGTCCATGTTCCAAACATTGTTTTAATAATTGATAGTGAATAACATATTTTGATTTATCATTTAAATTGGGTATTAATTTTATGCATTTAGAATTTGGCGGTTTAAAGTTTTCTGGACAAAACGGAAAATCGTTATGATAGGAATGTAGACTTGTAGGATATTCTAAATCAACTTCTAAAACATATCCCTTATTAGATTTTTTAGAAATATTCATAATATTTAAATCATTGATTTCTTTATCTGTTAACCAAACAAAATCTCCCGTTGGAATGTGCTGTGATATTGCATAACCATACAAATTTGTTGCATCATAATAAATTATGTATTTAGTTGGCTTTAAAGGATCAAAATTTAAAAGAAATGGGTTATTAGCTTCAGATTTTCTACAAATGCAAGAGCTCACACCACCGCGAACGCTTTTTTTGAAAAAGTGTATCATATCTGGATCAGTTAACAATTCTAACTCTATTCCAGTATAACGCAAACACGCCTCCCATGATAAACCTGGAAAAGTGTAAAAATGAGCTGGATCGAGCTTATATGTGGATAAACAAGTGCTTCTAAAATTTTCAAAAATATCTGCCAAAAGTAAAGTATCAGAGAGTAAGTAAACGTCGGAGTATTGACCAAGAGATTCACATTTAAACAATTGCCAAACCTTTACAGCTCTTTGGTATTTTGCATCACTGATGTGCTCATCCGTTAAAGTATTATAAAATTGGTCTTTCTGAGGTAAAGTTGTTTCTTCTAATTTTAAATAATCATCAATATAACTGTAAGGAAATACACCTTTTTGCCGAATAAGTTTAAATCTTTCTTCATCATTGAAAATTTTTTTTATTTCCTTACATTGTTCATCTTTTAAGCTTTCAGAGAGTTTTGATAAAGAATGGGATAGAAATTGAAAAGAATCAATAAACCTTAATGATATATTTTTTTTCTTAGCCTTTTGTGCCTTTTTATCAAAATAGTTATCCACATGAATAAGCTTTTCAAATGAAATATATTTTTCCTTGTTTTGTGCGATAACTGTTAGTTGTTCTTTGTTTAAGCATAATTCTTTAAGAAATAGATGAGAATCATAATTACGCAAATTATGCAATATAACTGGAATAAAGTTAGGTATTCTGTAATTTATGTTGCAGAGTGAATGAGCTGGACCTCTATAAAGACCGGTTATATGACAATGATCTGCAACCCTGTCATTTAAAAGAGGTTTATTACAAATATGACAAACTTTTTCATAGTTATGATAAATTTTGTCCAGTTCGTTCAAAGGGATCATTTTTTTAGAAGCCTTTAAATATTTATTGTATATGTTATACACATCTCTTTCTAAAGAATTTATAAATAATGTATCACAATTTTGACCTCTAAATTTGTCAAATTTAGAATAATTATCGTCGAAGGAACATTTAATGTAATAGGCAGATGAATGTGGAATATGTCCATATTGTTTTAAGGTGTATGAAGTATTAGGATTTTTATCAACATTGTCATTATTTAAAGGCTTTAAAATGCATTCAAAATCTGCATACACCACGAAAGGAACTTTCATTTGTTTATGATAATTTACAAATTTCAAAATATTATCATATGAATAGTTTCCAAACTTATCTTTTATTAATTCTTTAGAAGGTAGGTTAATTCGTAAATGATCACAATCATAGCTATTGTGTTGTAATAAATTTTCTTCTGTAGGGAAATATTGTAAACAACCATCGCAAATAAATTTTTTTCCGTGATGTTTAGAAATTTGTGCAGAAACTAGTTTTGATAAATCTTTAATATAGCAATAATGAAAAGTTTTTTCATCATCATCACTTATTAGCAATAAATTGACATGTTGATTTTTTTTATTCGATGAATAATAAAGTGGACCAATTACTTCATACCCCTTTTTAGGATTTATAATTTCTAATCCATATACATTAATAGAAATGTTATTTTTTTCTTCAAAAATCTTAATGTTCTTTAGCAACATTGGAAATTCTATACCTGACATATCCAAAACAGAAGAGTAGTGTGGGTAGGATGAAGTTTCAAAATCTAATCCGCTTGGTTGGTGAAGAGCAGACACAACTGCCCAAGCGAAGCAAAAGTTGTCATCATTCCTAATGTTGATCACAGCTTGACGTCTCTTGATCTCTTGAGGAAGTTCGATAAAAGATGAGGCTCTCAGCGGATTGTGCTTGTTAACATTAATTTCCAAATGAAGTAAATTCATCAAAGACCATCCTGCAACGTAAAAATTAAAAAAATTATTTTTTTTGTTGCTGTTGTAAAATCGAAAATAAATTCTTTACCTGAATCTCTTTCTGCAAATTCGTCAGCTTTCTGGTCAATAATGGTGCAGATTTGCTCTAACAGTTCTTTTTTCTGATATCCCTGGCAAATGACTTGGAACGGCGCATTAAAAGATTTGACATCATAGCTGTCGCTGCTGGGGTTAAAATAGAAACCGAACAGTTTTAGCTTGATACATTTATGTTTCTGCAGTTCTTGATCTATTAGATGTGCAATTTTGTATTCCAAATGTTGAAAATATTCTTTCACATTTATGAAGATTTGGTGTGAGGAAATCCTGTAAGATATTATTCGTTCCCTGAATGCTGACTTGATAATTTCAACACCTTCCTCCAAGCCTATTTTGGAATTGTTCTTGTGCACACTAGATCGAAGATGTCCACCCCATAGACTTTGGTTTATATTTTTCTTGCATTCCTTACAATATTTTACAATATTTGTAGAATCTATAAATTAAGAAAAAAATATTTTACAAAATATAACATGAAAAATAAAATGTTCTTACCTTTAACAAGCTTTGGTTTTTTCAACAAACTGTCGAGTTTTGTGGAATTTCCGTTAACATGTTTTTTAATATGTCGCAATAAATTATCCTTTCTAGTGAAGACTTTATTACATGTTACACACTTATGCATTTCTGAAGTTTTCTGGATAATAATAATAATAAAATTAATATTGTGCAATTCTATTTAGTTATAGTCAAATTTTGAAAAAAGCAATTGCATTTTTGAAGTTCTTTGTATAATAATAAAATTAATATTGTGCATTTTTATTTAGTTATAGTCAAATTTTGAAAAAAGCAATAGAAATTAATTGACTTTATGAATCCATTTCTTCAAATGAGTCAACTAATTTGTCAAAGGCCTGTTTAACATAATTCACCGTACTTTCGTCTCCCTTTTTAACTGTGATCAAATTAGTTAAATTTTGAATAGCGAAACCCAGACACTTAAGGTTTGCTATTTGTTTTTTATTTTTTTTATTAACTTTAAATTTTTTTTAATGATAAATGATGGTTTCGAAATTGAATTTTGTTCAACTGGTGAATTATTAGGAGAAATATCCGAAGCTAAATTTGCTTCAATTTGTTTTTCTTGCGAATCAAAATTTACAATAGCATATGGTGAATTAATAGAAGATATAACCGAACTTAAATTTTGATCAATTTGTTTTTCTTGCGAATCAGAATTTACAATATCATATGGTGAATTAATAGGACAAATAGCCAAACTTAAATTTTGATCAATTTGTTCTTCTTCCGAATCAGAATTTTCACTAAACAAAAAGGGAGAGCAAATTGGTCTCGGAGAATTAATTGGCGATTTTAATGTTAAATAATTTGGATTAGATTTTTGAAAACAAACAATATCCTCATAGCTAGAATTTTGAGTTTCGTCAATGTCATTCAGTTCTTTAAGAGTTTGTTTAGTTTTTGTTGTAATTAAGTCCGTTTTGTTGTCAATAATGTCATTAAGATCGTCAAGAGTTTGTTGTTGAGTAGCTGTAAATAAATATTTTTCGTTGTTGTGTT
Organism: Kuschelorhynchus macadamiae; assembly: GCA_030620095.1. Lineage (NCBI taxonomy): Eukaryota > Metazoa > Arthropoda > Insecta > Coleoptera > Curculionidae > Kuschelorhynchus > Kuschelorhynchus macadamiae. The sequence continues at coordinate 15,990 of JAUTXW010004692.1, forward strand.
TGTTGGCATTATTCTGAACTTGGCTATTGTAAATAATTTCAAGTCCTGAATAGTTTGTTGTTGACTAGTTGTAAATACGTCTGTTTCATTGTTTTGTTGGTTTGCAAAATTTTGCATTTGAGTACATGTGTATAAGTCAAAGTCATTGTCAATTATTTTGCTACTCGATGCTAAAAAATTGTCCATTATGAAAAAAATCGTAATAACAAATAAAAATGCCACAAATGTACATAAAAATGTCACCAATATATATAAGAATTAAATCTTGCCAAATAAAAATGTTAGAAATAAAAATAAAAATTAAAAAATTACCAAATAGAGACAATGTAAACACCAGAAAACTCGCGAGCTCTGCACAGTGTGAATGCAGAAATCAATTGCATTCGTCTCTTCGCTGAGGCGATTTTATATGCAAAAGTTAATCACATGTGTCCTACTTAAAGTTGAACGACAATCTCTAAAAACCACTTTCCCAAGCCGATCAACAACCTTACCCCCCCCCCTTCCCCCCCTCCCCCCCCCGGACCCCTGAATTTCCGAGACTCAAATCCCGGCTCCCCAATTTCGGGCTACCCTCTTCAGGTTAAGTTAAGTTAGGTTAGGTTATGTTAGGTTAGGTTAGGTTAGGTTAGGTTAGGTTAGATTAAAAAAGAAGAAAAGAAAAAAGGAGAAGGAAAGAAAAAGAAGAAGGAAGGAAAAAGGAGAAGGAAGGAAAAAGGAGAAGGAAGGAAAAAGGAGAAACATATAAAAAAGAGAAAGAAGGAAGGGAGAGAAAGAAGATAAGGTGAGGGTGAGGGAGGGTTGGCGGAGCGGGGAGGGGGGCAAAGCCCCCCCCCCCCGAGGAAACTGACCGGGAAAGGGACAGCGAAAAAAAAAAAAAAACTTAAGTATTGCAGGTAGTAAAAGTGGTGGTCGATGGGATATATACTTAAGAACATCCACTCGACGATCATACAGTATCATTCGCTGTAATATCAGTTGTCGATATTATTTATATCCTATAACCAAAATTATTTTTTATCAAATATATCTATCTAAATCTAAAGCTCCTAACGATGGCAGAAAATATGATTGGAAACGCTGACCAAATTGAAGAAAATAATGTGGAGAACGCCGCTCAAATTGAAGAAAGAGAAGAAATTTTTATTAGCTTGGAAGGCGATTCCATCACTTATAAACATTCATTTTTGGACAAATCATCTAGGCTTGTTAGAAGATCATTCTTGTTTAACATCGACATTAATTATATTGAGGAGGAAGAAGAAGAGATGGAGGAAGATGATCAGGAAATTGACGAAGGAGTGGACATGGATGGACAACTGCTAAATTTAGGAACCGAGGCTGACGTAAAAGTAAGCAAGTTTAGGGCTAGTGAATTATTTAATAATTTTGAAGAAAAAGATGTATGTGTTATACAAAGCTACTCTAAAATTGAAAGTCGAAGACTAGGAACATTTGCTATTTGCCTTCCTTGTAGTGCAATTCACATGAGATATTTACGGAGAGGGGAGTCCGATCATGTGAGCTGCCACTACAAAAGAGCTTATGTTGTTAGTGCTTCTGATTTACATTGTGCTATTTGTAGGATACATCTTTTTCTACTAATTCCTGAACATGCTTGCTTTTACTGCAATAAAAATAAAAAAAAAGAGATAGAAGATTATGTTGTTAAATATTAATAATAAACATAGTTTGTAAAGGTGATGTGTAGATTATTTCAACAATATTAATTTTAAATATAGGTTATAAACGTAATGGGTAGATAATGTCAAAAATATTAATTTTAAACATAAATTGTAAAGATAATAAGTAGAATACGTCAACAATATTAATTTTAAAAAATGTCAACTGTTACTATAAGCGGTTATATATTTTCAGTGCTATATGCAAAATACTTCTTTTTATTCTAACATCTGACACTGTATTTGTAAATGAAATAGCTAATCATATGTAAAAAAAAAAAGTGTCGATTATATCAACTGCCACTAGAAGCACTCATATATTAGCATAACATTTTGTTAACGTTTGTTTCTGTATTCAATTGAGTTTTCTCTTACTTGATGCAAATTATATTAATATTATTAGTATAATTAAAAAGTAGTAGATTAGGCTATGCCGGTCCCACAATCAAAATCGTCATTTTTACATGTAAATTCCCATAAGAAAATTTAAGCTTCGATTTGCAAAAGTGGTGCCATTTTAGGGCGTGGCACTTTTTGTGTAAACCCATAACAATTGTTTTGTTATGTAATGTGAAAATTAGTATGTATTAAAAAACTTGTTAGATCATTGTTGTCGTTTCAATATAGGAAAAGGAAAAAATGTGTGTCAATTATTATATATCTATTTACATTTACTTTTTTTTACAAAATTATTTGTTACCAGAGTTTTCACAAACACAAATTATAAAAAAAATATTATCCTCTTTTTAAAATTACAACAAAATGATGTCTAATTACATCTTTGAAGATTTGTACCAAATAGTAATATCTAGTGCGACATACAGGACAATTGTTTACCATTATAGAACAACAATTTTCATCATTCCATCTTAAAATACATTTTAAACAAAAAATGTTGGAACATGTATTTGGTCTACATGAATCATAATATTCGATTATTTCAAAACAAATAGCACAAAACACTTTTTTCTCTTCACTCTCAGTTTTGTTCAAATTTTTTAAAACAATCCCATTATTTTCTTCTCGAACTAATGGTATATTTTCTTCTTGAACTCCTGGTATAATTTCTTCGAGGCTAATTGTCTGAAGCGGAATGGATCGATTTCTTTCTCCAACTGATTCACTCATTTTATTTTAATATTATTATTAATAGATTTATTCAACAGATTTTTTTCTTTTAACAGTCACTCGTACCTTAACATACTAAAATGATCTTGATGCACCTATTTATAAGACTTAAGAATGCAAAATCAAATGTGGGAGAACAAAGAGAAAAATTAAAAATATGATGCGAATGAGAATAAAAGGGGAGGAAGTTAAGAATGAGGGACATGAGAAAGAGGAAGAGGAGGAGGAGGATGCGCTCCCCTATTATAACTACTTATAGTCAATCATAATCTGCTGTTGAGTAAGCTCCATTGGTGTTCGTGGAAATACCTATAACTGGGTGAAATCGTATTTAAAAAATCGTAAGCAGATTGTTTTGGAATCTGACTCTGGTCATTGTGATGCCGGATCAATGACCTAAAGTCGTTTTGCCCAACAGCGGATCCTGCATGAGTGTATACTAATGACACTAACATGATCGTCAAGCATAGGAACTCGGACGTACTCCCAGGTAAATGTACACAATGCAGAACAAACTTTTTTTTATGAAATTTCTTCCTAGAAATACCCAACTATTTGATTAGGGTCGGAAGAAGCTCGATAAGGAGCACAGACACATTTAAGTTCCTGGGTTTCTATGCGGACCAAAAATTAACATGGGAATCTCATGTCGCCCAGTTATGTAAAAAATTAAGTAATGCTTGCTACATTATAAGAAATATTAGGTCTGCTGTTTCTGTTGGTATTCTGAGAATGTTGTATTTTGGGATAGTGGACTCTCATATACGGTATGGTTTGCGTTTTTGGGGTCCTTCGTCATAAATTCAAAAAGCTTTTGTCTGCTAGAAAAAAATTATTAGGTGTATGGAAAAAATTGATATTTTGACACATTATTTATGTACATTTATCAGCTTATAATGTATGTAAAATGCGACTACTAGAAGCATAATAAAAACTCAGATATCCATCCATATAACACGAGAAATTGTTCTGATCTACGACTGCCATTCTCCAGACTAGGAATATCTCAGAACTCTCCAATATACGTGGGTATTAAATGTAAGACATAGTTTTAAGGGACTTAAGAGAAAACTGAGATTGTTTTTAAGAGATAACACATTCTATTCAGTCGAGGAGTTTCTTATGCCGGTCTATTCGAATTAGTAATAGACAAATAACCCTACAAATTTTGTATTTAATATTTTTTTCCAAAAGTCATAAATATAAAAGTTAAGGAAGATAACATTTATAATGGACCTACAGGGTGGTTCCAATTAAATGGCGCCACGACCAATTAATGTGGTTAATTTATTTGTACCCAACTGACTGTCTATTCGAAGTATATTCGGTCAAAAAGCCAAGGGCAGTATAAGAAATTAATAGTTTAGTTTATCTTAATAAATCAAGAAATTTGATATTCTAATTTATACGAGAAAGATCGATACGAGGGAAACAAAATTGTTATATCAAATAATTGAGGAATTTTCGGAAAAAATTATATTTAACAAACCAGTTACCAAAAACAGTTCCGAAGCATACATTTATCTATAGAAAAATAAGACTAGTTTAAACTAATAACAATATTATCAATATACATTACTTTTTGTAGGATCGTGGGTGGCCAAAATAAATATATACAGTGACGGCTCGTACTCTAAAATTTAGGGTCGGCCGAGGTTCAAGGCCAATCAAAAGCGGTTTTACTGTGAAGGGGTAATGAGGTTATTACCACCCCCCTTCCCCCGCCCAGACCGGTCAAACATCATGCGTAATTTACATATTTTTATGTGGAAATTACGATTAAAAACTTGGCACGAAACACTATAGCACAAGAGCGACCTTTTGGATTGGGTCTCCTGCATATCCATAGATAGAGTTTTAATGTAAATATAAACAATGTAATTAATAAATTTGCTGCAGACAAAAAAATTGGACGTTATTCTATAAATATTTATTACAGGCTGTTTTTTTAACTTATGCCACAAGTATGATAAAAAATATAGGTATTTATGTTGTTCTCATACCATTTATAATAAAATATATTACCAAACTTTTTGAGGCCAATGTGTTGTTGATTAGTGTCGCATCCAAATATGGTCAAACACTAGTCTTTTTTTTTCGTTTATTTCTTCAATGATAATTAGGTAGTTATCAACCTATATATAGCAGTGTGATATGTGATTATCAAAACAAAAAAATACGTTAAAATAAATTTTGTAAATTTTTTTTGTTTAATTGATACAAAACTTACTAACTTGTCATTCCAGTAAGTCATGATATTGAAATGTTTGTTCGTTAAACTAAAATTTAAAAATTTCCTCGAGGGGGAAGAGATTCACCCCAAAAATGTTTAATTAAAGAGGGTGTCGAGTTGCCTCCATTGAAATGTTTTTCTGTACAAAAACACCTAGTTCATGCCGTAACATTTTATAAAATAAATAAAATTTACTCAATATAACTCTGCCCAATAAATAAATTCAATAAACAAAATTTGTGAAGTATTGGTCTCCTTCGTACTTTGTAAAAAATGGAATGTTTAGCTTATCTACATATTGTAATTTAAACAAACAGATAAAAAACCACAAAAGTGTCGCATTTGCTATCAGTCAGTTTTAAACCAGGATGTAGTAAAATAGCGGCAGTTATACAAAACCGCAGAAATTCTTAATCAGGGGCATCCTGATAAACATGTTCATCGGAAGTATATCCTGGAACTGGTACATAAATTTAGAGTAACTGGATAGGTAGGTAATAAAATGCAATATATTGCGAATCCAGTAGTAAATGAAGCGGTGGAAGTAGCTGTTCTTGGTTACGTCACTCAAGACGTAACACTAAGTATGAGAATGTTGGCCATTGTGTCAGGTGTTAATGGAATTAGCATTCAACAAGTTTAAAAAAAAACGTATATTCCACCCGCACAAAATACGATTATTGCAATAACCTTAACTGAGATGATTTTGACAGACGTCTGCTATTCTGCAAGATTATAAACGAACGAGCAAATCAGGATCCACATTTCTTAATTAACATCTGCTTTTCCGACGAATGCTCATTCTTGGTCAATGGCACTGTGAACCGTCACAGTTGACGTTATTGGGGTGACACAAATCCTAGCATTTTTCATAAGACGCATATGTAAAATCTACAAAAGTTGACTATGTAGTTGGTCCCTTTTTCTCACAGAAACAAGAACTCTTGTAAACTGCAATCGATTCTGCCATAACTGAAATAGTGGAAAACGATGGACGCTATGCACAACATGCTGTTTCAACAGGATGAGGCTCCACCACATTATGCGCAACCTGTACAGTAATATTTAGACCAAACATTTCTGGGAAGGTGGATTGGCAGAAGGGGCACAATTGAGTGGCCATCAAGATCGCGGGTTTGAACCCGCTGCATTTTTTTATGGGGGCACTTAAAATCAAAAATGCCACTCAACCAACAAGCTTACAAAATCCACCGGAGTTTCAACATTTACTTGATGAATGTGTAAAATATCAAGTAAATCAAGTGTCATTGAGCATAGACTTCCTGTAAAACTTAAAACTGTAAAAAAATTGTCAAGAATTAAAATGATTAGTAAAATTGAACTTTCCTCTTACTCCCCTCTCCACCACTACACACTTCATTTATTATCACAAGAAATATTTTGTATCAAGAATAAAGGTATTTGATATTTTCAACATTTATTAAAATTTAGAATAACCGAAATAATCTGAAGAGATAATAAATACCTAGTACCTCAGGAACTGGCGATATGATTTTTTTGTTAATTAGTTTTTTGGTTAAATACACTTTATACACCAAATTTCAAGACAAAGTGTTAATATCCGATGTATCGAGGAAAAATTTTAAAAGAAATTCAAAATGCTAAATTAATTCCGCCATTTTATTTTTTTTTCAACCACTCCGGTATTGCTCTGAAAATTTCATTCAAATTGGTCAAACCATTCCGGAGTAATCGACGTATAAAAATAAAAACAAAAAAATACATAGGGCCGAATTGATAACCTCCTTTTCAGAAATCCGTTAAAAAGTAATAATTATACACATTTCAAATTAGGCTATTTAATAATCAGTTTAAAAATATTTTCCGTGGTAATTTATACCACGAAACTCTGGATGAGCTTGTTTATTTATGTAATTAAAACTATAAAGGATATTATCACATTTAATCTGGCAGGAACACTTCTGCTAACACGCTAATATCGTGCAGTAATGAAGGCTACTTGGAAAATGTAAACCGCGGAGTATAGTATACATTCAATTGAATTAGCCGATACTTGATGAAAATCCATTATACACTGAATAAAACGTCTATAACTTTAATTTTCACTTTGCTTTGTACCATAATAGTTGTTTCGACACATTGTGTCTTCTTCGGATGAAATTTTATATATATATATATATATATATATATATATATATATATATATATATATATATATATATATATATATATATATATATATATATATATATATATATATATATATATATATATATATATATATATATATATATATATATATATATATATATATATATATATATATATATATATATATATATATATATATATATATGTATATCTATATCTATATATCTATATATATCTATATTTAATAATCAGTTTAAAAATATTTTCCGTGGTAATTTATACCACGAAACTCTGGATGAGCTTGTTTATTTATGTAATTAAAACTATAAAGGATATTATCACATTTAATCTGGCAGGAACACTTCTGCTAACACGCTAATATCGTGCAGTAATGAAGGCTACTTGGAAAATGTAAACCGCGGAGTATAGTATACATTCAATTGAATTAGCCGATACTTGATGAAAATCCATTATACACTGAATAAAACGTCTATAACTTTAATTTTCACTTTGCTTTGTACCATAATAGTTGTTTCGACACATTGTGTCTTCTTCGGATGAAATATATATATATATATATATATATATATATATATATATATATATATATATATATATATATATATATATATATATATATATATATATATATATATATATATATATATATATATATATATATATATATATATATATATATATATATATATATATATATATATATATATATATGTATATCTATATCTATATATCTCTATATATATATATACATATAAATCAGAATTTTCTTTAACCATATATTTATAACGTGGGTACTTTATATTCTTGGGTAAAGGTTATTTATATAAACACAAATTTTTCATATCAATTCAACGTTTCACTCATTGTGTTGAGCTTTTTATATATATATATATATATATATATATATATATATATATAAATATATATCGTCGTTTGACTAAAATGGATCATTGTGTCTGCTGTGATGCAGAACATGTTCCAAACAAGGATCATTTTCTTGTTATGACGTTGGTGTAAGTGGAATGAAAATATACTATCATATATATATATATATATATATATATATATATATATATATATATATATATATATATACGTGGGTACTTTATATTCTTGGGTAAAGGTTATTTATATAAACACAAATTTTTCATATCAATTCAACGTTTCACTCATTGTGTTGAGCTTTTTCCAGATTTATTGTTGTTGCGTTTCCTTTTTATCTAAAAATGTTTGTTTTTTTTTTCAATAAAATTATAGCCCATTACTTACATATAAACGTAAACGTTAAGCATCAAATATATAAAAAGTCCTAGTTCTATTTTTTTTTTCGTTTAAAATATCTTATATACTATTGGTGACAAATAGCATAAAATAGTACTTGTGATTTGGTAAAATAAAATATCTGGATTTGACTAGAAAACATATTTGGGTACAACGATTTAAATAAAATTTTATCTATAATACACCTTAGTTTTTAATTTATTTACGGGTACGTACCTTATAGAAACGATCTTCATTGTGGATAGTTTATGTAGTGAATGATATTAGATGATTAAAGATCGTTTCTATAAGGTACGTACCCGTAAATAAATTAAAAACTAAGGTGTATCATAGATAAAATTTTATTTAAATCGTTGTACCCAAATATGTTTTCTAGTCAAATCCAGATATTCTATTTTACCAAATCACAAGTACTATTTTATGCTATTTGTCACCAATAGTATATAGGATATTTTAAACGAAAAAAAAAATAGAACTAGGACCTTTTATGTATTTGATGCTTAACGTTTACGTTTATATGTATGTAATGTGCTATAATTTTATTGAAAAAAAAACAAACATTTTTAGATAAAAAGGAAACGCAACAACAATAAATCTTAAAAAAAGCTCAACACAATGAGTGAAACGTTGAATTGATATGAAAAGTTTGTGTTTATATAAATAACCTTTACCCAAGAATATAAAGTACCCACGTTATAAATATATGGTTAAAGAAAATTCTGATTTATATATATATATATATGCATTTATGGTACAAAGAAAAGTGAAAATTAAAGTTATAGACGTTTTATTCAGTGTATAATGGATTTTCTTCAAGTATTGGCTAATTCAATTAAATGTATACTATACTCCGCGGTTTACATTTTCCAAGTAGCCTTCATTACTGCACGATATTAGCGTGTTAGCAGAAGTGTTCCTGCCAGATTAAATGTGATAATATCCTTTATAGTATTAATTACATAAATAAACAAGCTCATCCAGAGTTTCGTGGTATAAATTACCACGGAAAATATTTTTAAACTGATTATTAAATAGCCTAATTTGAAATGTGTATAATTATTACTTTTTAACGGATTTCTGCAAAGGAGGTTATTATTTCGGCCAATATATATATATATATATATATATATATATATATATATATATATATATATATATATATATATATATATATATATATATATATATATATATATATATATATATATATATATATATATATATATATATATATATATATATATATATATATATATATATATATATATATATATATATATATATATATATATATATATATATATATATATATATATATATATATTTTTTTTTCTTTAACCATATATAAATATTTTGTTAATTATTTTCTTGGGCATAGGTTAACTCATTGAGAAGCAAAACTACAATTTAATCGACGTTTCGCTGATTATATTGAGCTTTTTCCAGATATTTTATTTTCTACAATAAAAACATGTATAGTTAGTATTTAAATTGGTTAAAACATTATTGAAAAAACATCACTCAAAAAAACATTACATTTAAAACAAATTATGATCATGAACACAAAAATACATTTAAAACAACATTAATATTAGACAGAGTACGTACCTTGGAAACATGTCATGTGTAACGAATGTTTTGCGATTGCAATAATTTCGACATGTCTGGAATTCTGGTAGATAAAAACGAGACAAATTTTTTCTATTTTTTTTTATATTTACTTTGATTTTTATTGCTCTACAGAGTGTGGGTTTATGATCTTACTGAAATGTACAGGGTTTTATGTATGGAGTAGTTTATTTATTTAAATTAATTTACTTAGATATCAGATTATAATAAATTTGGCTTAAGTTATTGATGTCTTTTTTATCGTTGACGGCATCTTTCTCTTTTTTAATTTGTATCATTTCTTTTATTGTGAGTTTTCGATAATTAGTTTCTTGCTCTAAAATTTTGGTTTGTTTAAAATCGAATTCATGTTTTTCTGTATGTTCGTGTTTGTGGAGTGCAGTTGATGCATTTTTTGTGTATTTGTGGCCGTTTAATCGACTATCTAAGTATTGTGTTGTCATTCCTATGTACTTTTTTGGGCAATTTAAACATGGAATTGAGTAAACTAGGTTTGATTTCTTTTTTTTAATTACTTTGCTTTTCAAGGGAGTGAAAAGACAGTTTAGTAAATTCTGTGCTTTATGACAGACAGTTATGTCGTGTTTAGACAATATATAATTTATTTTTTCTGATAGACCGTCTGTGTAGGGCATTGCAACGTATTTAGTATTACCATTTCTTTCTTTTGTTGCTTTCTTTAAGTTATTATAAAAAACATGAGTTCGTTGTTTAAAAACTCGTAGTATGTTTTTTTCCGGATAATGGTTATTTATTAAAGTCTCCTTAACCTTCTTTAAAATCTCAGGACGATATACTGGGGAAGTAAGTGAGATGGCACGATCGGTTAGACCTATAATAACGCTATTTTTTTGATTCTTTGGATGGTTGGAGTTAAAGTTTAAGTACCGCCCTGACCATGTTTTTTTGTATACCACTTGGTTTTTATATTTTGATCTTTCTTGTTTCTAATGAGGGTTAAGTCTAGAAAATTAATTTTGTTTTTGTCTTCAATTTCCATGGTAAATTTTAATTTGGGGTGAAAATTATTGAAAGCATTTAATAGGTCATTAAAATGGTTTTTTGAAACGGCAGTTAAACAATCGTCCACAAATCTTTTAAAAAAAGGAAGGTTAAAATCAAGTTCACTTATCACACTCTCCTCCAGATATTCCATAACTAATTGTGCTACAATGGAGGAAATAGGAGAACCCATAGCGCAACCATCTAACTGTTGATAATATTTGTCCTCATACTGGAAATAATTATTATTTAGAGTAATGTTAATAGCTTCTATAAATTCTTTTAATGGAAGTGTTGTGTGACCCTTTAATTCGTCCCATTTTTGTGTTATTATGTCAGATAAAAGTTCATTCGGAATATTTGTATATAGAAAAACAACATCAAGAGATATTAGTATATAATTGTCTGGAATGTTTACCTTGTCAATAAATTGTTTAAATTCAAACGAATCTTTAACAAAATAATCGTTTTTTCCGGTTATTTTCGACATACAATTAGACAAATATTTCGACAGTTTATAAAAAGGAGATTGGATACATGATACAATGGGCCTTAAAGGTATGTTAGTTTTATGCAACTTAGGAAGACCGTATATTTTGGGTGCTACTGCATTGTGTATCATTAGGTTTTTTGCTTCTTTATCAGAAATAAATTTTTAATTTAACAATTTTTTTATGAACATGGTATTTTTTGTTTGATAAGGGGTCGTTAAATCACTTTTTAATTTTTTGTAAGTATTTACGTCACTAAGCAATTCTTTAATTTTTGTATCATAGTCGTAAGAGTTCTTTATCACAGTTTTATTTGATTTATCAGGTTTCAGGATTTTAATCTGAGGGTTCTCCTTTACGAATTGCTTGGTTTTGTTCATTTTTTTCTGTATGTTTTTTTGAAAGTTTGCTAATAATAAATAAATAAAAAATAAAATATTCAAATCACAGTTTTATTTGATTTATCAGGTTTCAGGATTTTAATTTGAGGGTTCTCCTTTACGAATTGATTGGTTTTGTTCATTTTTTTCTGTATGTTTTTTTGAAAGTTTGCTAATAATAAATAAATAAAAAATAAAATATTCAAATCACAGTTTTATTTGATTTATCAGGTTTCAGGATTTTAATTTGAGGGTTCTCCTTTACGAATTGCTTGGTTTTGTTAATTTTTTTCTGTATGTTTTTTTGAAAGTTTGTTAATAATAAATAAATAAAAAATAAAATATTCAACCCTAACCTAACCTAACTTAACCTGACAAGGGTAGCCTGCAATTGGGGAGCCGGGATTTGAGTCTCGGGAAAATTCTGGGGTCCGAAGGGAGGGGAGGGGAGGGGAGGGGAGGGGAAAGGGAGGGGGTAAGGTCGTTGCTTGGCTTGGGAAAGTGGTTGTCGTTCAACTTTAAGTAGGACATATTTTTCATATAAAATCGCCTCAGCGAAGAGACGAATGCAATTGATTTCTGCATTCACACTGTGCACGGCTCGCGAGTTTTCTGGTGTTTTCATTGTGTCTATTTGGTAATTTTTTAATTTTTATTTATATTTCTAACATTTTTAGTTGGCAAAATTTAATTCTTATTTATATTGGTGGCATTTTTATTTATATTTGTGACACTTTTATTTGGTATTTTATTTTTACGATTTTTTTCATAATGGACAATTTTTTGGCATCGAGTAGCAAAATAATTGACAATGACTTTGACTTATACACTCTGTCTTTATTTAGTGCTTTTTTACCACATTTAACTATTTATATATAAATAGTCTCGGTTAGGATAAGTTACTTTAGTTTATATTATCTGCTGATGATGCTAACTTGGTTAGCGAAACGCGCGTCCAGAATGTAACAAGTTGTGGTGTAGTGTGGTTAGAACTCTTGTATTTTGATCTATCTTCCACCACAGGTTCCAGTGTTAGGACCCTACAATAGCCAAGTTCAGAATAATGCCAACAAACAGAACAACGAAAAATATTTATTTACGGCTACTCAACAACAAACTATTGATGATCTTAATGACATTATTGACAACAAAACGGACTTAATTACAACAAAAACTAAACAAACTCTTGAAGAACTGAATGACATTGACGAAAATCAATTTGAAAATTTTAGCTATGAGGATATTGTTTGTTTTCAAAAATCTAATCCAAATTATTTAACATTAAAATCGCCAATTAATTCTCCGAGACCAATTTGCTCTCCCTTTTTGTTTAGTGAAAATTCTGATTCGGAAGAAGAACAAATTAATCAAAATTTAAGTTCGGCTATATCTCCTATTAATTCACCATATGATATTGTAAATTCTGATTCGCAAGAAAAACAAATTGAAGCAAATTTAACTTCGGATATTTCTGTTAATAATTCACCAGTTGAGCAAAATTCAATTTCAAAACCATCATTTATTATTAAAAAAAAATTTAAAATTAATAAAAAAAATAAAAAACAAGTAGCAAACCTTAAGTGTCTGGGTTTCGCTATTCAAAATTTAACTGATTTGATCACAATTAAACAGGGAGACGCAAGTACGGTGAATTATGTTAAACAGGCCTTCGACAAATTATTTGACTCATTTGAAGAAATGGATTCATAAAGTCAATTAATTTCTATTGCTTTTTTCAAAATTTGACTATAACTAAATAAAAATGCACAATATTAATTTTATTATTATCCAGAAAACTTCAAAAATGCAATTGCTTTTTTCAAAATTTGACTATAACCAAATAAAAATGCACAATATTAATTTCATTATTATTATCTAGAAAACTTCAAAAATGCATAAGTGTGTAACATGTAATAAAGTCTTCACTAGAAAGGATAATTTATTGTGACATATTAAAAAACATGTTTGCGGAAATTCCACAACACTCACTAGTTGGTTGAAACAACCAAAGCTTGTTAAAGGTAGGAACATTTTAATTTTCATTTTTTATTTTGTAAAATATTTTTTCTAAATTTATAGATTATACAAATATTGTAAAATATTGTAAAGAATGCAAGAAAAATATAAACCAAAGTCTATGGGGTGGACATCTTCGATCTAGTGTGCACAAGAACAATTCCAAAATAGGCTTGGAGGAAGGTGTTGAAATTATCAAGTCGGCATTCAGGGAACGAATAATATCTTATAGGATTTTCTCACCCCAAAACTTTATAAATGTGAAAGAATATTTTCAACATTTGGAATACAAAATTGTACATCTAATAGATCAAGAACTGCAGAAACATAAATGTATCAAGCTAAATATGGAACTGTTCGGTTTCTATTTTAACCCCAGCAGCGATAGCTATGATGTCAAATCTTTTAATGCGCCGTTCCAAATCATTTGCCAGGGAGATCAGACAAAAGAACTTTTAGAGCAAATCTGCACCATTATTGACCAGAAAGCTGACGAATTTGCAGAAAGAGATTCAGGTAAAGAATTTACTTTCTATTTTACAACAGCAACAAAAAAAGTAATTTTTTAATTTTTACGTTGCAGGATGAGCTTTGATGAATTTACTTCATTTGGAAATTAATGTTAACAAGCACAATCCGCTGAGAGTCTCATCTTTTATCGAACTTCCTCAAGAGATCAAGAGACGTAAAGCTGTGATCAACATTAGGAATGATGACAACTTTTGCTTCGCCTGGGCAGTTGTGTCTGCTCTTCACCAACCAAGCGGATTAGATTTTAAAACTTCATCCTAGCCACACTACTCTTCTGTTTTGGATATGTCAGGTATAGAATTTCCAATGTTGCTAAAGAACATTAAGATCTTTGAAGAAAAAAATAACATTTCTATTAATGTATATGGATTAGAAATTATAAATCCTAAAAAGGGGTATTAAGTGTAATTGGTCCACTTTATTATTCATCGAATAAAAAAATCAACATGTCAATTTATTGTTAATAAGTGATGACGATGAAAAAACTTTTCATTATTGCTATATTATAGATTTATCAAAATTAGTTTCTACACAAGTGTCTAAACATCACGGAAAAAAATATATTTGCGACGGTTGTTTACAATATTTCCCTACAGAAGAAAATTTATTACAACACAATAGCTATGATTGTGATCATTTACGAATTAACCTACCTTCTAAAGAATTAATAAGAGATAAGTTTGGAAACTATTCATATGATAATATTTTGAAATTTGTAAATTATCATAAACAAATGAAAGTTCCTTTCGTGGTGTATGCAGATTTTGAATGCATTTTAAAGCCTTTAAATAATGACAATGTTGACAAAAATCCTAATACTTCATACACCTTAAAACAATATGAACATATTCCACATTCATTTGCCTATTACATTAAATGTTCCTTCGACGATACTTATTCTAAATTTGAAAGATATAGAGGTCAAAATTGTGATACATTATTTATAAATTCTTTAGAAAGAGATGTGTATAACATATATAATAAATTTTTAAAGGTTCCTAAAAAGATGATTCCTTTGAACGAACTGGACAAAATTTATCATAACTATGAAACAGTTTGTCATATTTGTAATAAACCTCTTTTAAATGACAGGGTTGCAGATCATTGTCATATAACTGGTCTTTATAGAGGTCCAGCTCATTCACTCTGCAACATAAATTACAGAATACCTAACTTTATTCCAGTTATATTGCATAATTTGCGTAATTATGATTCTCATCTATTTCTTAAAAAATTATGCATAAACAAAGAACAACTAACAGTTATCGCACAAAACAAGGAAAAATATATTTCATTTGAAAAGCTTATTCATGTGGATAACTATTTTGATAAAAAGACACAAAAGGCTAAGAAAAAAATATATCGTTAAGGTTCATTGATTCTTTTCAATTTCTATCCCATTTTTTATCAAAACTCTCTGAAAGCTTAAAAGATGAACAATGTAAAGAAATAAAAAAAAAATTTCAATGATGAAGAAAAATTTAAACTTATTCGCCAAAAAGGTGTATTTCCTTACAATTATATTGATGATTATTTAAAATTAGAAGAAACAACTTTACCTCAGAACGAGCAATTTTATAATACTTTAACGGATGAGCACATCAGTGATGCAGAATATCAAAAAGCTATAAAGGTTTGGCAATTGTTTAAATGTGAATCTCTTGGTCAATACTTTTACCTTTACTTACTCTCTGATACTTTACTTTTGGCAGATATTTTTGAAAATTTTAGAAACACTTGTTTATCCACATATAAGCTCGATCCAGCTCATTTTTACACTTTTCCAGGTTTATCCTGGGAGGCGTGATTGCGTTACACTGGAATAGAGTTAGAATTGTTAACAGATCCAGATATGATACACTTTTTCAAAAAAAGCGTTCGCGGTGGTGTGAGCTCTTGCATTTGTAGAAAATCTGAAGCTAATAATCCATTTCTTTTAAATTTTGATCCTTTAAAGCCAACTAAATACATAATTTATTATGATGCAACAAATTTGTATGGTTATGCAATGTCACAGCACGTTCCAACGGGAGATTTTGTTTGGTTAACAGATAAAGAAATCAACGATTTAAATATTATGAATATTTCTAAAATATGTAATAAGGGATATGTTTTAGAAGTTGATTTAGAATATCCTACAAGTCTACATTCCTATCATAACGATTTTCCGTTTTGTCCAGAAAACTTTAAACCGCCAAATTCTAAATGCATAAAATTAATACCCAATTTAAATGATAAATCAAAATATGTTATTCACTATCAGTTATTAAAACAATGTTTGGAACATGGACTCAAGTCGACTAAAGTTCATAGAGTTTTACAGTTTTCTCAATCTGATTGGTTGAAAAAATATATAGACTTGAATTCAAGATTAAGAAATGGTTCAAAGAATGAATTTGATCGTAATACTTACAAGTTGGCAAATAATAGTATTTATGGCAAGACTATGGAAAATGTTGATAGGAGAATTGACGTAAGACTTGTTACAGAGTGGGAAAAAAATAGAAGAAAAGATGATGCTGAGAATTTAATTGCAAAACCATATTTCAAGGACTTAACAATATTTTCTGAAAATTT
Organism: Kuschelorhynchus macadamiae; assembly: GCA_030620095.1. Lineage (NCBI taxonomy): Eukaryota > Metazoa > Arthropoda > Insecta > Coleoptera > Curculionidae > Kuschelorhynchus > Kuschelorhynchus macadamiae. The sequence goes on from JAUTXW010004692.1 coordinate 33,094, forward strand.
GGTAGCTATTCAAATGCAAAAGATTCAAGTTACTTACAATAAACCAATATATGTAGGCTTCTCAATATTAGATATATCTAAAACTGTCATGTATGATTTCTTTTATAATTTTTTAAAACCTCTTTATCAGGAAAATATTTCACTTTTATACACCGATACCGATTCGTTCATTTTAGAAGTCACAACTATAAATATTTATTCTGACATGATAAAAAATATTCACAAATTTGATACATCTAATTATGAATTTGGTAATATTCATGAAATGCCTATTACAAAGTCACTTATAGGAAAATTCAAAGATGAATATGCTGGTGAACCCATTACTGCTTTCTTTGGTACTGGAGCAAAAGCATATTGTATTAAAACGGAAAATAGTTTAACAAAAAAAGCAAAAGGTGTTAAGAAAAGTGCCATTAAAAAGCAGTTGGATTTTATTCATTATAAAGATGTTGTTGAAAATCATTCTAAAACCTTTTGTTCAATGCATGTTTTTCGATCTAGACAACACACAATTTTCACCGAATTAATTAATAAATTGGATTTGAGTTCTGAAGATGATAAGCGGTATAAAATCCCCTATAGTTTTAATACATTAGCTTGGGGACACCAAGATATTCCTTTGTATCAATGGAATGCAGAACATGAAGATTTAGATATATTTATGTAGATATTATAAGGTATTTAAATTTGTTGTTTTTGAAACTAAAGTTAGTCTTCATAAGCCTTTCACAAAATGTTCTTAGAAACTTTTGACAAAGAAATTGATAACAGTTATTTTAAAACATATGAAAAACGACTTTCCACTTTTAAGAAATGGAAAGGAAAATTGAGACCAGAAGTGTTAGCTGGAGCTGGCTTTTACTATACTTGAATCAATGATATTTGTAAATGTTTTTATTGTGGTATTGAAATTTTTGATTGGTTAAGTTATGATGATCCTATTGTGGAGCATAAGAAATTTGCTAGGAACTGTGATTTAAATAACTGTTTATGGAAAAATAGGAATCGAATAATTGTAACCATTCAAAATAAGTCTTCAAACTACACATTTTATATAGTATTATTAATATCCTTATTTATGAACTTTTACATATCTTTAAATTAAGTATTTTATTGTTATTTTTTTACAACTGCTTTTGCTTTCGTGGTGAAAGTATCTGCTTAATGTTAATAAATTTGAAATATAATTATTAAATTGTTTCAATGACTATCAGTAGATCGCAATTCATTCTTCTTTATTTTATTTTCCAAAATGTTTTTATGTTCATCATCCCCCTGGCGTAACACAGTGTGAAATATGTTTTTCTAATAAAACAGACGTCACTCTAAGTAAATATTGTAAATTTATGAAAATTGGATTAATTAACAATAGTACAATTAGTTGGATGGAACGAATAAATGGAGATGAAAATGCAAGTACATTTTTTAAAATTTTGTATCATTATCCAAATCGATCTATTTTTGATACAAATTGGATCGAAAGGTTAGAGTTTAAAAATAATCAGTTACAAATTATAACCCCCAACTGTAACAATTATTATGACGGATTCAAAAATTATTATTTTTCCATCATTAGTGTTACATTAAACTTTGCATTATTTTTATACATTACCATTTTAATTATTTATCTTTATTACAAATTTCAAACTGGAAATCTATTTTTTCATTAATCCATTTTAATCGAAACTTTAAAGAAAGTGGGGATGAGAATATTTAAGTTCAAGAATAACGCAATATGTTTCAGTCTCGTTTAGTCATTATGAACAACGCCGTGGTTCATAAGCCTTTAGAAATGCTTCTTAATTCAAAAATTTATTTTTTAAATAATTCTTTGTCAAAATTTGTTCTTGTTGGCATTAGTTTAAATGATTTTTCTCCAAAAATTGTAATTGGTGGAAAAACTGGATTTTTAATCGCACTAACCGAAGAAAATTGGAAAGACATTTGTGTTCATCAAGGAATTATTGTAAACAATTTCTACTTTCCTCAAGTTGATCAAACCAGTGTGAAGATAAACAACATTTATCTGCAGATCCAGAAAATAAATGATATACCTGTTCTGCAAATTACAAAAGGCCCACACTTCATATACTTAGGACAAGTCTTTGGACAATTTGTGGCGATTGAAGGAAATTATTGATTATAGATTATCTATAGTTAAAAGGCAAGAATTCAATACATATTTCAAAATATTTCAAACTATGATGGAATTACTTGCTTTATATGCTGAAGAAATGGAAAACAAATTGAAGCAAAATGGAACAAAAAGAAAATATTACGAAGAAAACAATGAAAATAGATCAAAAAGAAAATATTACGAAGAAAACAATATATTTTCTGGAAGAGAACAATAAGGTGCATGTGTTAGTGAAGTGGAGCTTTGCTTACAGACAAGCCCGTAGGAGTAACTTTCAGATGTGGTACTTAGATAGACTCCGTTTTGAAAAAAGAATAAATGATTGTAAACTTATTCTAGATTCGATATTATCTGAGGAACATAGAAATAAAATATATTTGATACGTTTTAATAAAAATTGTATTTGATGTTTTACTTAATAAAATTTTAATTTCTCAAATGTGAATTTTATTTGAAATTAATTAGCACATAAGAGTAGGTACTTTTCAGACATTGTAATTTGTATCAGCTAAAGCATAAAGTGAGCAAAAGCATAATTAAACAATATGTTTTTTATCAATCCATGTATTATATTTTTTATCAAGTCCTAACCATTTCACATAAACTTTGTTTCCTTTCCTTCTCAAAATCTTCTCAATAAGATACACATCGGTATGTTTTACTTTTAGTAATTCTTGCTCATAAAAACCACCCAGAATGTCCTGATTATCTTCGTCTTGAATTAAATATGTCCAGGAGTTTGTCATCTTAACTTCTTTAATGTGGAATATCTCATTTGACCAATTTGGTGTGTAACCTTTCGAAAATGCCTCTCGATGCTTGCTTATGCGTACGTGATCACCCACTTTAAACTTTGGAGATTTTATATCTAACGTTTTAGCATGAGTAAATGCAGATTTCAAGATTCTCTTTTCATTTGTTTTATTTACTTGTTTTGGCTTCATTCCTATTGAAGAATGTTTTGTATTGTCATATTCTTTTACAATATCCGCTAATATATTAAACCATTTGTAATTTCCTTGAATGGTAAATATTTTCCACATATTATTCTTTAAAGTCCTGTTCACTCTTTCTACTACACTCGCTTTCAAATTGGAAATACATAAAAATACATAGAAAATTAGAAAATACATTTATGGTAATCAAGATATATTTAAATCTCTTATTAAATTTGGCATAGGGTAACATTTCAACCAAATCAGCTTGAAAAAGATCATTTAACCCTTTCACCACCACCCTTCTGCGTTTGTAGTTTTTTCTAGCAGGTTTATGTAATTCATTAACGACTTGTTGTTTAACGGTTGACATGACAACAAACTTGTTTATTCAATTTTAAGGAAGTTCACTTTCTATGTTTTGTAATAATTCGAAATATAACTTTTATATGTTTTTCCCATTCATTCAATTTATCAATTTGTATTGTATAACTTTTTTCATTTAAAACTTTACTAATTTTAGTAATCTCCCTTTCTAAAGCATTAAAGGAGTTTTTTATCTCTCCAGTTAAGAAAGTAGTTGATCTACTATCACTATTTTTGAATTCCTCCTCTGTTTTATTTAATTCTTGTTCTAATTTCTTAATTACACTAGACATTATCTTTCCAAAGGAAATATGTTGTTGTTTTTCTTCCAAAGAGAGTTGGTCAATTGTTATACTGTTAAGAATACTATTTTGATTTCCTTTTTTTCATCATCTAACCTTTTTATAAAAGTTCTTAATTGTTTAATCTTTTCCTTGTGTTTTTCAATTATTACTTCTCTTATATTTGTTTCCATTATTTTATTAATTTTGTTGATATCATCACTTAATTTTTTGTCTTCCTTTTTAACATGTTCATTTAAAAATTGCAAATCTTTACTTATTTGATTTAGCGTTAGCAACTGTTTATTAACGTTTTCAATTGAGGTATAACATCCTTTAATTTGGTTTTCATACTTTAAAAAATTTTCATCAAAAACCTTAAGCTTTTTAGCAAAGATTTCATTATTTGTTTCATTTTCACCTAATCTCCTTTTTAAATTATTAATGTCACTTATTCCCTCTTGATTTTGTTTAATAAAATCTAACTTAAAATTGTTGAGAATTTTACTTTCAATATTTGAATAAATTGTATTTTCCAAAGAAGCAGAATTTATTAATTGACGTTTTGAAATATGGCGTCCAAATTTATCAACTGTCATGTTGAGCTTTTATTAAACAATAAATATGATTATATTTAATAGCTGTTATTTATAGTATAACTTTATCTTCTCTTAATTCTTCAATAATAGAGATAATCTCGTTACTATGAGCGTTATTTCCCGCATCACTTGATGAAATTAATAAACGTAGCCTATCAACAATTTCGTTTACATTATTCCAGTATACATAGTCTGTATTTGATCTGTTTGTTTTCAAAATTAATCCCTTTCCTGTTGTTTTGGCTCTAGTTGTTCTAAACGGAGGTTTTGGTTTGTTAAATGCTGTAACTAATCTTTGCAAGGTTCTTGTCTTTGTAATCCCCTTTCTTTGTAAATATGGTCCTATTATTGTAACATATTTGTGTGAGGTATTTCCTTGAACTTGTTCATTTGAATCAAAATTCCTACGATATATATTTGTTTTAGCTAGAATGTTCATGTAATTATCTAAATCTTCCTTCTTATAACCTTTCGGTTCTTTATTGAAAAGCAATTCGTATAAACCTGGCGTGCCTGTGTACGTTATTCCTCCCACTTTAATGTGTTTTCCAATAATTTCTACCGGTATCTGTGTTAAACCAAAAGAAAACTTATCCGTTTCGAGGTCATGAACTATTCCATAATAATGGTCAAATTTATGTTGTGTATCTTTCACACCCTCATCAATATATGATCTAGGTAATTCATGAAAATCTGCTCAGTAATCTTTATATGACGGTGTACCAATATAGGTTTGAATTGTTTTTCTAGTTTGTTCCAATATGTCTGACAAGTTTAAATTTGTTGTTGTGTCACTAGAAGGATCTGAAGTTTCCACTATAACAGTTGATGTCAATGGTTGTACTACAGAAGAGGAAGAAGTGATACTACTGTCATCTAAAAATGTTGGTAGTTCTGTGGGGAGTAACGGAGTTTTTCCTGTTTTCTCAATAGTTTTCGTCGGAGTTGATGTTTTATAAAGCTTTGTAGGTGTTTTGAATTCTTCATACTTTGAAACTCTCTCTTCTTTTAAATCGAATGGTTCGGATTTACCAATATTTGAAATTAGCTGTTTAAGAGGTTGTGTTATTGGTCTATAAGTTTGTTCTAATTCAGACTGAGCGGTAGAAGTAGCTAATTTCAAGCTTCGATATTTCTGCTTCACGGCTTGTCTCGATTTTATTAATTCTCTAGCTAAACGTTTATCCATGGTGTACAAGTTTTAAATGAAATAAAACTGCAAATTTTTCACTTTTATAAATATATAAAGGAATCGAATTTACTCCTGTATCTGCCGTGATTTACTTCACAATCTTTGTCAATTACAAGAAAGCCATATGGATCCATCCAACAGTTAGCACAAATATTTTTAAACTGATCAAATGTCATATCCAATATACAGTGGTCGTTATATATATGTTTTAAACTCAAACAGTCCTGTTTAAATAAAATTGATAAGTTGGAATTTTCTCGAATTAGACGTTTAAGGATTGAGGAATATCCTTGAAAAATAAAAAAACAATCAGTGTTTCTATGCCTTCCATGCGTGAAATAGTCCCTAATAATAGATTGATTATGACAAGGAATATCGTCAAAAATGATAACGGAATTTGGCTTTATCTCATGAGGTGAAATAATGTTCTCATCGCTATCGTATTCAAAGTATCCAATTTCTTTCATAGGCTTTAACAACTTTCTTAAATATTCATATTTTGGTTGATCTAATGACTTTGAATAAACATAGACATTTTCAAACCTAATTCCATTAGAATGCTCGAGTAGTGTAAGCATAACGTTGGTTTTACCGCTACCACTGCAACCAACTATGAGTCCTCTTTTTGAACCACCGTAAAATAAGTCACCATGCTTTCTCAACTGTTTACTTAAAAATTTTTCGTCATGATTATTTACTGGTAAAGAGAATTTTTGTTTTTCAATCCTCATTCTTAATCACACTAGTAAATATTTTTAGCTGTAAAAGTATTTATACCAGAAAAATGTCAATGTGTTTTTAGTATAAAAAGAACTTCAATAACTGTGGGTCGGCATAAGTTGAAAAAAACTATCAAAAGACGTAATAGAAAAGGCTCTGGTTTAGTAAATAAATTAATTAGTAAACTACCCTTCGAAGTTCATATACCAGGATATAATTATTGTGGTCCAGGAACCAACTTGGAGAAAAGATTAACTAGAGGTGACGTTGGTATAAATCCATTGGATTCCGCTTGTAAAGAACACGATATATCATACTCTCAGACTGAAGATTTATCAAGAAGACACATATCTGACCAAATATTAGAAAAAAAACCTGGGATAGGGTAAAAGCTAAGGATTCTTCTATTGGTGAAAAAATTGCAGCTCTAAGTGTTGCAGGAATAATGAAGGGTAAAAGAGAGTTCGGTATGGGATTTAAAGATAAAAAAGGGGGTAAACTTAAATCGAGAAAAAAACGTATCATTCGAACACCCAAAAAAAGTTGGAGGATTTCTACCTCTTTTGTTTCCCATTCTTGGCGCCCTGGGTGCACTAGATGGAGGCGCGGCAGGAATTGCTAAGGCAGTAAATGATGCTAAAGCAGCTAAACAGTAACTAGAAGAAATACATAGGCATAATATTGCAATGGAAAATGCTACTAAAGAAGGCAAAGGATTATATATTAGACCATATAAAGGAAAAGGACTATTTATTAGACCTTATAAAGGAGGATCAGTCAAAATGAAAGCAATCAGACAAAAAAAACGCAAAATAAGTTTTCCAAAAAGAGCACTTACGAACAATGATATTATTAAATATGTAAAGCTGTTAAAAATAACTGGCTTTAGAGGTGTTTTTATGCTCGATGAACTTCCAAAAAAAATTAATCTGAAAGAGTGTGGTATTATAAATTTGGATAAAAAAACAAAATAAAGGATCTCATTGGACTGCTTATATTAAAAATAACAAAAATGTAATATATTTTGATAGTTATGGAAATTTAAAACCACCTTTTGAACTTCTCAAATATTTTAATTCGAATGGCAAAGTGGATGTATTTTATACTTATGAAAACAAACAAAAATTTAATTCATATAACTGTGGTCAACTATCCCTAAAATTTTTGCAAAAAAATATATAAACTCATTATTTGTTGTAATATCTCATTCATAAATAAACTGCAATGTCCACCACAATTGCCATATCAGGAAACAGTTCTGTTTTGTCTGCTGATTTTAATCCGCCCATATATTTAGAGGATGAAAAACAATATTACCTGGGTTTAGCTGATTTTGAAACGTTTATGACTATTCCCAATATAAAAGAAGGATATAATACATTTTATATAGATAATAAAGTAATTGTTATTCCCGACGGAACTTATGACATTACAGATATAGAAACATACATAAGAGGAAGTATAGAAGATTTATTTCCGAATGAAAATTTTGTTTTTCTTTTAAAAGCAAATGTTAACACTCTAAAAACTTTTTTAATGTGTAGTAGAAAAATTGATTTTACCAAGGAAGATTCGATAGGAAAAATGTTGGGTTTTAATAGCAGGATACTAAAAGCTATGAAAGAGGAAGAATCAGATAATGTTGCAAAAATAACTAAGGTGAATGCTATTTGTATTGATTGTAATATTTGTGTCGGTTCTTACAGTAATGGTAAACCTGTTCATATTATTCACCACTTTTATCCAACTGTAGATCCAGGCTATAAAATAGTGGAATCTCCTTTGCCCATTTTGTATTTTCCAGTTAGCGTCAAAGCAATTAACAATATAACCGTTAAAATAGTTGATCAAGACGGAGAACTTATCAGTTTTAGAGGAGAAACTATAACAGTAAGGCTACATTTACAAGCTAGTGACATATAAAATGGTTGTTAGATATAATAGAGCCCTTGGAATGAGACTTGCACCTACCACTATCAACAAAGTAAAAGACTAAACAACAGTTCAGTATCAAATCCAACACCAACAAGTTAAGACGAGATAATCGTAAATTTCTCACATCTTTGGGTTTCACTGTTTTAAAATAATGAACATATTAAACGTAAACGAAAAGCTTTATGTAGAGAATTCCATCGTTAGTTCAGAGTTTCACACATATCAACCATATATTTCTTCAAAATTCAATTACAATGATGAAATAAGGATCCCAATTCAAGAACTCGATGCTTACACTCTACCATCAGATAGTTTACTTTATATCGAAGGAAAATTAACTAATATAGAAGATAAATATAAGAAATTTATTAATAATGGTATAGCCTTCTTGTTCACAGAAATCCGCTATGAACTAAACGGAATTACTATAGATTTAATAAGAAATGTTGGAGTAGCATCAGCTACCTTTCCCACAATACCAACGAAAGTTTAAAACTGGAAAATGCAGGTTGGTTTCCACATCGAAAAGAAGGAGATACAATTTTAATTGATAATGATGGAAAATTCTCCGTATCCATACCACTAAAAATGCTTTTAGGATTTTTTGAGGATTACAGAAAAATTATTATGAATATGAAACAGGAATTAGTTCTTATTAGATCAACTGATGATTTAGATGGTGTTATCTTCAAAGAAGATCCGGCACACCCCGTTAGTGCTCCTAACACTCCATTGGTTATTTTCGATAAAATTTATTGGAAAGTTCCTCACATTCTAGTTGATATGCCACAACAACTTGCTCTATCAAAAATATTAGAATCAAATAAAGATATATTGATAGGATTTCGGAGTTGGGAATTTGTTGAATATTCTTCTCTAACCGAAACAACCCGTCACACATGGCCGGTAAAAATAACTAGTAAACTAGAAGCTCCTCGTCATGTTGTGATTGGCTTTCAAGAAAACAGAAAAGGAAAAATTGCTAAAGATATGAGTAAATTTGACAATATTACCTTGTCAAATATTAGAGTATTTTTAAATTCTGAAAGATATCCTTATCACGATTTGTACTTAAATTTCGAAGAAAACAAATTTTCTGCTTTATACGAAATGTTTGCCAACTTTAGACAGTCTTACTATGGTGTTCCAAATGAACCCATTTTTAATCCTGAACAATTCAAAAACATTAGTCCTATTACACATATTGATTGCTCCCATCAAAAAGAAACAATTCAAACGGGATCCGTAGTAATGAGAATTGAATTTGAGACACACAATGCAATTAAAAAAGATACTTCTGCTTATTGTCTTATTTTACATGACAAATTATTTAGCTACAACCCTCTTACTAAAATTGTGAAATAATTATAAACTTTATCCCCACTCTTTCCATACTTCGATTTAATTTAAAGGCATTTTCAAAAGCTTTTAGTTTTAGTCATGACATCAAAACTACAACAACAAATTGAAAATTTTATTTTTAAAATTAATCAACTGAAAGAAGAAATTGCAAATTATTCAAGTAAAAAAATTCTCATTAAAAAATTTGCTGCTTTGAAAATATGAGATTGGTTATGGATATTCAAGGATTCAAGGATGAAAAAAATAAATTTATACCGAAAGAGCTTGCAGCTTTTGATGGTTATGAAATGATTCATTACATTTTTAAAAAACCTTTTCCAATGGAGTTTCTTTCACCTGATTGTCACAAGCAGGCGGTATGGCTAATGAAAAATCATCATTGTATACATTGGAATAATGGATTTAATCCATTACATCATTTCCCAAAAATAATTGAAACACTTACGAAGAAAGCAGATTTTGTTTTTGTAAAAGGAACCGAAAAAAATGATTTTATAGAGAAATATTCTAAAAAGCCTGTGACTGAAATAAATGAACAACCAGCGCTAAAGCTAATGGAACCAAAATGCTTCTATCATTCAAAATCACCTTGTATGTGTTGACAAATGCGTTATTTTTATATGACAATTGTTTTATGAGTGAATAAAAATATAAAAAAACTTAATTACATTTTTATTTTGCATTAACTAACCATGATTGAATACAATTAATATGATACCTTAAATCTAATTTTCTAAATTCATTTAAAAGTTCATACTCATTTTTATATTTTAAATAATCATTACAAAATTTAGCGGCTAATTTACATTGTTCCATTCGATCTATATTCTTAACGTATGCTGACAAATCTTGTGCCTCTGCGTCTTCTTCGCCTACAATTGATAAATATTGGAAGTATGCAGCAGATATAATAAACTCTTCATACATTTCAGTAACTACTTGCTCCATTGTGAATATTATTAAATTTATTTTTCCTTCTCAATTTCTTGAAGAATAGTATCCTCGTCAATAAATTGCTTCAAGTCTTTTAAATAGTAACCAAAGCCAATATCTTTTAGATCTTCAATAAGTTGAAAAACATTTAATGTTTCAAAGTATTTGTTGCAACAGAGAGCAGCCTTTACGAATTCCGCAGATTGATTATAATAATAGTCTATCCACTCCGGACCACTTGCCATTGAATATGAGAAATAGGTTTTTGAAAGATTACTAAATTTTTCCTCTAATAATTTAACTGCAATCAGCAACTCAGCCATTTAATTTATTTAACATAATATCTTAAATATGTGGGAGGACGTCTCTTGCAAATAGGATTAACTTTTCTTGATGATAGCTATTTTTTATCTTCGTATAATTGAAACCTCTTTTGGGTTGCAATAATAGCAGGTATAACTATTTAACTTTTAACTGTCTGATAGATGTAGCTAATTTTTCGCGATTACACATAATTCCACTTATTACTTGACACATTTTTCTTTTCTTTCTTTTCTTTTTACGCAACTCGAGCACAGCTTAGTAAATGTGCCTCAGCATACTAAAATGATCTTGATGCACCTATTTATAAGACTTAAGAATGCAAAATCAAATGTGGGAGGACAAAGAAAGAAAATTAAAAATATGATGCGAATGAGAATAAAAGGGGAGGAAGATAAGAATGAGGGACATGAGAGAGAGGAAGAGGAGGAGGAGAAGGCGCTCCCCTATTTTAACTACTTATGAAGACTAATATTATCAACAGTTAGATGGTGGCGCTATGGGTTCTCCTATTTCCTCCATTGTAGCACAATTAGTTATGGAATATCTGGAGGAGAGTGTGATAAGTGAACTTAATTTTAACCTTCCTTTTTTAAAAAGATTTGTGGACGATTGTTTAACTGCCGTTTCAAAAAACCATATTAATGACCTATTAAATGCTTTCAATAATTTTCACCCCAAATTAAAATTTACCATGGAAATTGAAGACAAAAACAAAATTAATTTTCTAGACTTAACCCTCATTAGAAGCAAGAAAGATCAAAATATAAAAACCAAGTGGTATACAAAAAAAACATGGTCAGGGCGGTACTTAAACTTTAACTCCAACCATCCAAAGAATCAAAAAATAGCGTTATTATAGGTCTAACCGATCGTGCCATCTCACTTACTTCCCCAGAATATCGTCCTGAGATTTTAAAGAAGGTTAAGGAGACTTTAATAAATAACCATTATCCGGAAAAAAACATACTACGAGTTTTTAAACAACGAACTCATGTTTTTTATAATAACTTAAAGAAAGCAACAAAAGAAAGAAATGGTAATACTAAATACGTTGCAATGCCCTACACAGACGGTCTATCAGAAAAAATAAATTATATATTGTCTAAACACGACATAACTGTCTGTCATAAAGCACAGAATTTACTAAACTGTCTTTTCACTCCCTTGAAAAGCAAAGTAATTAAAAAAAAGAAATCTAACCTAGTTTACTCAATTCCATGTATAAATTGCCCAAAAAAGTACATAGGAATGACAACACAATACTTAGATAGTCGATTAAACGGCCACAAATACACAAAAAATGCATCAACTGCACTCCACAAACACGAACATACAGAAGAACATGAATTCAATAAAAAAGACATCAATAACTTAAGCCAAATTTATTATAATCTGATATCTAAGTAAATTAATTTAAATAAATAAACTACTCCATACATAAAACCCTGTACATTTCAGTAAGATCATAAACCCAAACTCTGTACAGCAATAAAAATCAAAGTAAAAAAATAGAAAAAATTTGTCTCGTTTTTATCTACCAGAATTCCAGACGTGTCGAAATTATTGCAATCGCAAAACATTCGTTACACATGACTTGTTTCCAAGGTACGTACTCTGTATAATATTAATGTTATTTTAAATGTATTTTTGTGTTCATGATCATAGTTTGTTTTAAATGTAATGTTTTTTTGAGTGATGTTTTTTCAATAATGTTTTAACCAATTTAAATACTTACTATACATGTTTTTATTGTAGAAAATAAAATATCTTGAAAAAGCTCAATATAATGAGCGAAACGTCGATTAAATTGTAGTTTTGCTTCTCAATGAGTTAACCTATGCCCAAGAAAATAATTAACAATATATATATATATATATATATATATATATATAAATATGTATATATATATTATATATATATATATATATATATATATATATATATATATATATATATATATATATATATATATATATATATATATATATATATATATATATATATATATATATATATATATATATATATATATTTACAGAGTATCCCACGATCTAAGTTCAACCGTTTTTGAGATTTTTTGAATTTTATGTCAAAAATGACGTGGACATACAAAAATCTTTTTTGGCGTTTTCGCAACTGAATAAAAATATTTATCTTTAAATTAATTGAAGCAAATATTTAATATAATTACATACCTCAACATGTAGACTAGTCTGCCTACAGAATGTTTCGATACATAATATAAACAATATTATTTAAGAAGCATAAGAAATTATATCATTTACCTTAAGTTTTTATAGACATATAGTAGTTGTACAAATACTTTCATCCTATCGGGACTCATCAGTGCGCAGATCGTAAGAGAAAAACATTAAATAATAGTAAAGAATTGATTTCAAAATTTTAAAATTTGTCAATTTGACATGTAACCTAAATATGAAAAAAAATGATAGTTTGCAGCCATCTATAATATTATTTTTAAACATGTTCAGATTATTTGTTGCGATTGACAAACAAAAATCTTTTTTGGCTTTTTCGCAACTGAATAAAAATATTTAACTTTAAATTAATTGAAGCAAATATTTAATATAATTACATACCTTAACATGTAGACTAGTCTGTCTACGGAATGTTTCGATACATAATATAAACAATATTTTGTTTGTCAATCTAAACGCAACAAATTATCTGAACACATCTAAAAAAATGACGTTTGCAGGTCTAGACATAACTATCAATATCTCCTTATGAAAATCTTTATTATTTATTTGCGGTTGGTTTCTTTATCGAAGGCGATCTACTTTAGTGGGGTGTGCTGATATTTTTATAATAAATAAATACAGGGTAATCAAAAACTGACATTAATAATTTACTTCTAAGAAATCGTTAAAAGAAACCTTTTTCAAATGGAAACCCCTAATTTTTATAATTGTATCTTATTTATCACCTAAAAGAAGGGTAACTTTGTATGAGATTGTTTCCATACTTCTTCAACGTTTTGTTATTAGTTGGCCATGATGGGGAGGCGTGGCGAAAACAAAAAAATTGAGTACTATAGAAACGTCATATTTGTTGTCGTTTGACAATTACCTACTAAAACAATTATTTATTATACACACAAGGATTATTTGAATTGGTTTATTATCTATGGGGAATGTAACAAAGTTTTAATAGGAACATGCCAGATATTTGCTAATCGATATCCAGATAAATAGAAACCTTCGCCGAACAGTGTTAAACAAATGTTCGAAAACTTTAAAAAATTTGGAACCGTCAAGGCAAAAATTAATAAAAGGAAACCCATTCTTGATGATGAAAATGTCGAGATTGCAATACTGGGATATTTTGCGGCATATACAATGACATCCCTAAGATACGAAGCAAGACAATCAGGAATCTCGAAGAACTCAGTACATAAGATTCTTTTGAAACATAACTTCCACTCTTATTTGATATCATTGGTTCAACATCTAAAGGAAACTGATTTGCCAAAAAGAGTGCAGTTTTGCGAATTTATTTTAACCATGACACAAGAAGATCCTTGATTTTTGGACAACATAATTTGGACCGATGAAGTAAAATTTCGGACAAATGGCCTCTTTAACAGACACAATTCCCATTTTTGAAGTTATTCAAATCCTTATGCAGTAAGATCGCGGAACTTCCAAGAATCTTGGCATTTTAATGTATTTTGTGCTGTAAGGAATGATAAAATAGTAAAACAACATTCTTATGAAGAACATTTGAATGGTAAGTTATTATTAATACAATTCTTCAATGTAAAGTTATGTGTATAAATTTTGTAGCAGAAAGATATCTGAATATTTTAGAAGACTTAGACAATGAATATTTAAGTAATCTACCTTTGCTAGAACATTACGAGAAAGGTTCTGTTAAAAATCTTTACCTATTTTTTATCAAGGTTCCCGGGATGGAAAAATTTTTCTTTTAATAAAAAATTTTCTTTTAATAAAAAAATCTCGTATAGGTCAATAATCGATTTTTTTTTATTTTCTTTTTTGTTAATATACTTAGTTCATATCTAACACACCTAAAGAGTTGTTCCAACGAGCCTGTATTTTTGAAGTTCTGTAATTTTGTAAAACATCGAAAATAGAGGTATGGGAACTTTGCTTTCAGTTTTTCTTAAACTCTAATTCGGCAACAAAACAACGATTATATATATTTTTTTTAAATTATGTGGACAAACAAGAAAACATTTATTACGTCAGGATTATTTAATTGACAAAATCCTCGTTACTAGGCAGTAGAAAAGCAAAGAAAATATCAAACCATTAAATTTCAAGGAAGAAGTTCAATTATTGTTTGGTGACGTATTATAAATAATAATATTTAGGTCCAATATTTTATAACGGAACGTGAGATCATGAGTTCCTTTCAAAACGAAATTTAAAACTTTTAAGACGAATTGCCCTTAAAAGAACATCACAAGATGCGCGATTCATTTAGATTCTAAATCAACTCCACAATGAAAGACTAGAATTTTATTCGGTCCATTTTGGGGCGATCTAAAGAACGTGGGATACTAACAAAGAAAGGAACAATCTCACTTTTGGATACTCATGAATGCTGCACGCTAGATATGATGGGAACAACATCCAACATTCGTTATGACAAACTATTTAAAATATTCGGTCTTTGTTTTAGTTTACAATTTCTTCACAGTCCTATTATTGGTAACCGCTGCAAAATCGTCTACGAACTTAATAACTCTCACCCTGTCGCTCGATGTAAATGCAACAAAATTTAAAGCATGTGCATTAAAACTTGAAAAAGCATTTGATTTGCGTTCCGACATACAACATATAGTCCAATACGGTAGGTATAGTCCAAGTTTAGTCGAGACTGCGGGCCAGAAAATAAATACTAAATCAAATTGCGGGTCTATCGCGTCTACAAGAAAACGCGTGCCCTTAAAAGTATATATATATATATATATATATATATATATATATATTTTTATATATATTTATATATATATATATATATATATATATTTTTATATATATTTATATATATATATATATATATATATATATTGAAAAATATTTCCTATAAAAGTCAGTTAATGGCACCTCTCTAAATATCGCGTTAAGAACGGATTTTTCTTGTAATTCAATTAGTTGCCTTCAAATTGCTATATAATAATTTTCAAGCTTGCTTCTTGGCAGCGAAAATCTTGACTTCGTAAGTATTTCCAGTCCTTATTTGATTCTCTCAAAGCCGTAACGTAATGACATAATGTGGCCACAAAGTTTGTAACCTGGATTTTAATTCACCGAGATGAGATGTAACATCAACCAGAAATTCAAGATCACAGAGCCAATTTCGGTATTTTAGCTCTTCTACCGGTTTTTCTTTGATGCTCATAAAAACAGATACATCATCTTTCAAATCGTAAAATCACTTTAGCATATTTCTTTTACTTAGCCAGAGCACTTCTCAATAACATCATCTTCATAATCAGACTGAACACGAGAAATTCTTGGAATTGGTGATAATTTAGTGCTCTTGGTTTTATAAAATTTACACAAGAAACTACTGTATTCATTACCGGCTTCAATTCGATTGATTCTAAGCAGACATTTTGTAGATGTATAATACAGTCACAATACAGTGGAACACACTCAAACATTTTGTATTTATTTTCTTACTAGTTAGTCCCAATTTCGATCTACTGACGAACCTAAATTTGATCCAACCATAGTTGGAGCATCATCGGTAGAGATTTCACTTAATTTTTCCCGTCTAAACTCAAATTGATTAAAAAAAGTACTCAGGAAAAAAATTCTCCTCTTGTAGTATCCTTAACAGATTGAATAGCGAGCAATTCCTCAATAAAATTAAATTTAGCATTAACTCCAGGAATAAAAATAGCCATTTGAGCGGTATTGGTAGTATCTGAGCTCTCATCGACAGAAACTTAAAATGCTTCAAACTGTGATGCGTGTTCCTTCCATCAGAATAAGGCTTACAAAGCTTTACAATTTTTTCACTGACCATAAAACTTGCTCGAACAATATTATGAGCTACATCACTTTGTTTATGGAAAACATTCTGTTGTGCAGATAAATATTTTTCAAATTTAATATTTTATCTTTCGTTTGTTATCTTGTGAGATTTTAATTGCTGTGTTTCGATGTATAATGGCGTTTTAAATTAAATTATTTTAATACATATATAGTTTCCAGGCAAATTAAGCAAAGACGCTTTTCTTTTCGCATCACAAAAACGTAATGTCCAGTCCACTTATCTTGGAAAACACGGCAAGGTCTATTTTTCTTGGATTAATTTGGAAACTTAGAACAACATAATTAATAGTCAATAAATAAAAACTCTATTACTAGGCAATATTCTGCAATATACATACACCCGTAACTAAAGGAGAGATGCCGACATTACGACACACTACACATCTGCACGAGATGTTCAAATGCACAATAGCTTGACAATACTGTGGTAACGTTCGCGAACGAACGAACGAATTTTTAGTACGTTTCAAAGTTTCAAGTAATTACTCACTAAAGTTCCGAATCTCGTTCATCTGGGTATTTGGGAGTTTGGGGTGGAATAGCCGAAAAATTCGGTAGCAGCGGCATGTGAACGAATTTGATCTAGTTCACATCACTTCGGCTTTACGGGATTCAGTAACAGCTGAATCTGTGAATGATTGGCGAAACAAAGAAACTACTGTTTAAGTTTATGTCGAAGTTAAATGACCCTTATAGTAGGTTAGTTATGATATTGTGTTATTGATATTTAAATAAATCTACCCGGAATTAGGCTTTTACTGCATATGAAAGACAATAAAAGATGGTATTTGTTTATTTGGGTATTGCCTAGACGAAAAAGACCAGATTTTTTATTTATCGTCACAGTCATTCTTTCGTTAGAGAGGAACCCTTTTTCCGTATATTATCAATCTTGATACTTCAATATCCTAGTGGCGAAGAACTTCATCTCTAAAATTGTAGATGCAATTAGGGGTCACGTTTTGAAGGCCATTTCATTCGAGAAAAATCACCTACTAAATCTAAAAAGTGATGTTTTTTTAGACTTTAACACTAGAAGTAAACGGTTACGTAATGTATGCAAATAATAGGAATATATTATTTGTATATATCAAGTAAAATATGTCTATTATCACACAATTCGTATAATTATTATTAATGAGTATGTTACCTTTTAAAACCAGTAAAACAAACAAAAATTCAACGGTTAAAAATTTCAATTTTAAATTAATATTTTCTCTTTTTTCAATTTTTAGTTGATTTTCATTACTCACAAATGCTATATACTGTTACGATAATGGGATCATTTGTATATATTGCCGCCTATACCATCCATATTATGCAGCCGGCAGACGTCAGCGTATTCAAACTCCTAAAGGAAAAAGACATTTTGAGCTTGGTTGGCAACAAAAACCTGAAAATATTAACTGCGTTTTAACCCAATGTACATTTTGTAATAATAAGCAATTTCCGGAAACCACCAAAAATGGATTTAGAAGATGTGGTTTATTCCCCTTTAACCCTGAAGCAGTGGATTATACTACGTGCACACAAAATATAATCGAAAAAGAACAGTTAACCAGACCATTTCAACAGAACAAATTGAAACAACGAAATTTGTTTTACAACATTTTAAAGATAAATTAAGCAGTATCGTAAATATAGACACACCGTAATATTGGAGCAAATTCATCAAAAAACTAGCAATACCACCAGGAAACACGAAATATATGTTTAACTGATGATGTATTTGATTTTTGACGAATTAAACGACCTTACTCATGACGAAAATTAGATATTGGGAGAAAAACCAGATAAATTAGATATGATACCAAAATAATAGAAGACCCCGGAAGTAAAGAGTCTTCCCAAAGAAAAACAGAAGATTTAAATAAAATTGAGATAGTGGAAGATCAAGAAGAGTCAATAGTGACAGAAGCTGGTGAAGGAAGCGGTGAATTAGATCGTCGCAAAATAGAATCAGAACACAAGAAAAATAATAAAACAATAAAAGTTTTGGAAGACATAACTTTCAGAAAACATTTATCAAATTCAAGGAGCAACAAAAAGCGGACCCAAACAGAATGTCTTCCAGCTGCAATTTTTTCTGAGGAATTTAGAAAAATCCTTCAGAAAAAGATAGATGAGAAACAGAAAGCTACAGATGAGAGAGAAAAATAAAAAACTTAAACGTTCCGTAGGAAAGACCGATAATGTTCCAAAAAAGAAAAAACAAAAAAAAAGAATTGAGTAAAACCAATGTTGTACCTGAAAAAACTGTGATTAATGAAAACGAAGAAAATAAAATTAAGAAGAAATGTGCAACTTGTAACGAAGATATGGGCAGAGACACCGAAGACAATAACTTAAAAAATATTGGTTGTGACAGGTGCCCTAATAAGTATCATTTAAACTGCACCCAATTTCAGTGATGTAGCTATTTTGAGTTTGAGAATTCGGACTTTATTTGTGACTTCTCTAAAAAACGATTTAAACTTAACTAGCTAATACAACCCAAATAGATAATAATTTTGTTGTTTATTTATTTAGCGGTATTTCGTTCCTAAAAATATTTTATATTTTTATATTTATTATTAGGTATGTTTTGCTCTTTTGCATTTTATTAATATTAAATTATGTTTAGGCATTTCTTTTGTTTTTAAATTTTAAATAAAATACTTTCTATTACTATTTAATTGTGTTTCCCATTGTAGGTATTAGCCGACTGACTATGGGAAAAGTCGTGGCCGACATTAGATTTTTTGTGGCTGACTATGGGGAGTTGTGTACATTTTCGAAAAAACAAATAATCGAAAAAATTGCTTGGCTATATAGAAGAAAAAATATATATCTAAAACATAATAATTTTTATTAGAAATAGATTGAAAATAGTTTAATATTTTTAATCTTCCTCTATAAAAAATATTCCCTTAAGTGGCTGACTGGCGAACTTACCCTAATTCCAAGGAAAATATTTTATATTCACTAGTGTTGTTTTGTTACTAATATTAAGTTGTTAAAGCAAGTTAAAATAAGTAGATCTAGAGTGAAAATAAAATAATATAAGTCTGTTCTAGCGCAAATAAAATGTTTTCTAAATTTTAAACATCCCACAAATACGTATTATTAATTCTTCTGGTAGTCACGTGTAGAGCATCTGCTGATGTTGTTGCTCTTTACCTTTTCGTTATAAAATTTAGATGGTTTTATTTAATTTTAAGCTTTCTAAAACACAAAACTCGGGAAAAAGTTTAATGTTATGTTAAACTAAAAAATAGAACTACAGCAAAGACCATAAAGAATTAAAGTAGGTATGCGCAATTAAATTTATGTGCCTGTGATTGGCCTGTATGACAAAATATCAAAAACTAATTTCTGCTTTGAAATAAAAATGTTCTAAAAAGTTATTTTAGAGCGCAAATCATACGAAATTAAAATTTAAAAAATGAAAGTGTGAATACATGAAAAACAAAGTGGCATCAACACAATATCTACCCGCAGACCTTTAGAGTGAAATCTAAAGCTCTAGAATCTACGCTCCGATGGCTACTTATGGGTTCTTGATTAAGAAACACATATTATATTTATGACATAAATTTGATAAATTACTAAATCTGTATTTTTTTGCAACAGTTTACTATATCTGGAAAAATCAAATTTATTTTTAGGTATCTATGATGCGAACTACTTACGACACAAATTTAAAGTTATTACCTAAAATATTATATTTAATACAAAATAGTACTATTTTAATTTTTTCCTTTATAATTGTATTTCTATTTAGTTTTGAAGATTGTTATTGCGACTTCTTGACTATAATACAGCAACAGCAGTCAAACTAGTTGCTACACTGTACATGCATTGTCCGCAATATATGGGAAAAATCTTTTAAAAATATTTTAATACAATAAGAAATATTTTTCGAATGATCATTTCTGCATTTCCGGTAAGATAAAAATTAATTTAATCAGATGTTTAATGTCATGGTAGAAAATTCGAAAAGGTTAATTATAACCTGGAGGAAAGTAAAGTTGTACGACAAATTTTCAACAAAGAGTATTTGAAAAAGATGCTTTTAAATAGATTTTAAGCCTGAGAGCAAAATTTAAGTTAAACATTCTACCAAATTTAATTTTATTTGCCCAAGCTCCTTTGTAAAGCCGCATTTTGTAGGTTTCCCTACAGAAATAGAAGAAACAAAAGAATATTCAGCATTTAGTAGTAGAAATATTATAATTTTCTTGTTAGAGTTGTTTCAAGAGACCTAAACCAGGTTATTACTAACTACTAAATTACTAAATTATTACTTAGAATGGCCAATAATATAATAGTTTAAAAAATTAGTGAAACTTCTCTTAAAAACTGTGAATACTGATTATACTAAAATGCAATATGGAAAATTTTTCAAGGATTCAAGATACCCGGCATTGCAACAGTAAAGATCCATGTGCAAAACAATATATCTTATATAACTTAATAAAAATCATTTTGTGAAATAACATCAATTATCCAAGTTCTTAATGATAAATATTCATTTATTTAAACTATTTCAGTAGCAAAATACACAAGTTTTTTTTAAGAAAGTTGTGTTTTTTTAACTGACATTTATTATTGTTAAATTTTGCACACAGCCATAGAATCTAATATTTTTTCAATTGCAATTTTTTCATATTTTGTCGCTCGAATTCACTTTATGACAATTCCGAAAAAAAAGTTCAATTAAAACTACAAAGACAAATATTGCCAATCCTTTAAAAAATGGGAAGGCAATTAAATACTAATAATATAATACTAATTAACCATTTTAGCTTAAGATAAAAAGCAAGCCCACCACAATTTATTGCAAGCAAACATTTTTTTATTTATGAATTGAGCTTCTGTCATAAAACAACGCTAAGCTTTCTACTGAGACTAATGCTGATGGTAACTGAATCCCTCTACAATTTATCTATTTGTTAAACTATTAACAATTCTACAAATTCCATAATGATTATAGGTAAGTGATCATTAACATCCTATAAAAGATATATATAATATACGATTCAAGCATGAGTGCCTCCTAAAAGATCGTCTCCTTGAGGTCAGTCACTTCGCGTAATAACTGATTTTATTTTTTTCTGGCTGACAATTTCATACAGTGCTTAATATTTAGTTTAGCGTTTTATTAGGACTTTTAACGGAATCTGTTTCAGGATTGGTGGAGTGAAAGAAGGATTGATGGTTAAAAAGGTCTGTAATTATAATCGTCAAGATCCCTATGAAATCGTAGTCAAAAATAATTTACTGACCAATGGCTAAGAATAATTGAAATGTAAACATTTTAATTTGTTCCCAGTTTTGATAAAATTATTCTTTCCTTTATTCAGATTTATAATAACATTGGCTAACTATCTTTCTCGAGATAATTTAGCAATTTTTTAGTTATTTATTTTATCATATAAGATTATCACAAAGACATACATTTTTTAATGAATATGTGGTAAAATTGATTAAAAATCAATGAGGTTTGGTGATCAATAGGGCGTTATTTATAAACAAATTAATTTTCATTAGGAAGATGTCTGGATATAGTGTTCTACAGATCTAGATAAGTAATATGTAACCATATTAATAGCTCTGTCGGTTTGCTCAGAAAAGTTAAATTGAAAAGGTTAAACTGGACTTCTCACTTGGATCAGAATCAACGCAAAAAACCGTATTTGATATATTTAATCTAAAACTGAAGAGGTATTTGGTTTTAAAAACTGTAACAAAATTTTAATTATTTTTGGCATTTGATCAGTAGTTTATATATTTTTAGATTTCGTTTGATTTAAATTGAGAATGTTTTATTTCCTATTATTTATGCTGGTATAATGTATGTTTTTTCACTTAAAGGATATGTTATGTTTTATGTTTATTTATTTCCAAACCCATTTTCATAGTTTTTTCAGTTGTATCGAAACTGAATCAACCCTTTTCTCTGCAATCCGCCTAATTACGAAGACCAGCAGAATCATTTTAATATTAGTATTTGGTCTATCTTTTGTTTTTATTTTTACAATATAGCTAGTTTGTTGAACTATATTTTATGAAAAAATTGTACCCTATACTATATATAAAGCAGTAATACATAGTTTGCATATAGACCCAGGAAAGGTCTAGAGTGCATTCAAAGCCAATAGATTCCTTGATATTAAAGTTAGGAAAAAACATTTAAAAGTGGTAGGAAATAGAAGTGCACAAACTACTTTTCTTCAAACAGATTTGGTGTCACAAAAAAGTGTGACTGAACAACCATTTTATATAGAACTGTTTTTTTTTAATACCAAATAGCCACATGGTTTAGTATCTTACCTAAGTAATCTTTATTTTCAGGTGTCAAGAACTTTACTTTATGGTCTTGTTTCAAATTATGCTAATGGTTAAAACCATTTCAACAAATGTATACAGCTTACAACAAAATTAAAAGTCTAAATGGAATATCTTGTATATTATACACTATTTTAATACATATAATGTTATTGTTTCAATTGTATAAGACGATTTTTACAATTAAGACGAAAATTCTTAAACCACTTGGCATAAACTACTACTACATGGAACGATTAAGAATAAAATGGGGATCTTAAAATAAAATAATATACAAAGTGTTTTAATTAAAAAATTATGAGTTTGTTTAGCCACACTTTTTTGGCGACACCCTGTATAAAGAACAATATTTTCAAAATATGTTTACCCTATTTCCTATCCCTTTTATATTTAATATATTTTCTAACTTTAATAACAACTTCACCTAAACTTACTCCTAGACCACCCTATTTTTTATTTAATACACTATAAAAAAAAGTAAAATCAACAGTATGAAAATGAAGAAGCACAAGTGTTAGTAACCTCTGTTATGCGATGTTATGGGAGCACAAGCAGTCGTTGAGCTGAGCACTGTCATCTCTTTAAACGCTTTACCTTCCACTTTGACACTCTTCCTGACGAATGACAGAAATAGGTGCTTACACAGGTCCCGAGGCGCTTCGATTTCCAAGTAAGCGTCCAGAAATTCGCAGAAGCCTTGAAGATCAATTTCCTGAAATAAAATAGAGTTATTAGAATAAATTATACCTAAATATAATAATAATAGCTGAACAAAATCAAAATTAAAGTTAGGACATGAATATATATCAAAGTTTTTATCTAAATTATAAAGTTGTTAATGACAAAAAATAATAATCTTAGAGAGTTAAAACTGTTGGTTTTTGGCGAAATAAATTTGACATTTTTGTTAATTTTTATACGTAGTGAAGTTTTAAGAAACTATACTGAGTCGTGGAAAAAATAGGTTAAACATACTAATAAAATAAGCATAGAACCTAGACAAATTTAGGCATATAGACCATTTCTAAGAAGGCCTGCGAGCTACGTTTTGCATAACCGCTGACTTCATATATTCTACCACCACGTATGTAAGATAATGAAATGTTATAAATATAAGTGACACTCATTTAGGGGACACTTCTGTAGTAGTCCTGACTCTAAACGTTTCACTGTTAAACTTGTATTTCAAATCGATTCACTTCAAATTTGTTAATATCGGTGTGTTTTTTAAGAATAACATTGATTTTTAAAAACGTCCCTTCGGCCCGCCATTTAACTCTGCGCGCTTGTTCAATAATTTACCCAACCAACTGCAAGTGTACCAACGATGTATTTTTATTCAACAATCGTATTATTTACTATATAAAAAACCTATATAATTCGATAAAGGCAAACCAGGCGCTTATACTTATATGATAATATTATACCCTGTCTAACAATATCTGGCTTGAACTAAAAATATTTTTATCAGTTTCTTTTATATAATTTCTTGCAAACTGAATGCTAGCTGATTCCCTCTTAAACTGATAATTTTATTTAGTTAACTATTGGTATTCAAATATGCTTTTAATCATATATTTTATGTAAATTTATCAAACAATCTAAAGTATGCTTTATTGCCGCAGGAAAGTTATTACAATTTTATGGACAAAGTGAAATTTACCTTAAAAGAAAAAAAAACATAGTTTTCGATAGGTCATTGCAAATACATAAATTGTAAATATAACATTCGTTAGGACATAACATAACAACAAGAGCAATAACTATCTTGCTTTTTATATTTTAGCATCTAGTTTCAAAACATACGAAACACGATGTCTGCAGATATTTTGAAATGCTCTATTTTATACTGTCACTCCATTAGCGAGAAGATGATCACCTCATCCCGCTATATAATTCTTTTTCTCAAGTCTCTAATAATATGCACCCCGCCAAGCCTAAATATGACAGAAAAGAAGGTATAACTCTCACCACCCTTTTTTTATACTTCACTCTCAGTGCTCAATTTTCTTTGATTATAAGATGCATATTTGTTAATTGGTTTAAGGTAGAAATATTCTAAAAAGTGAGTCAGTCAGTTTTTTCTTCAAAATTTATTACATGAGTACTTTCAAACGAAAAAGATACTGAGGTGAGGTTTAGTGTATACAGAGTATACACTAAAAATAAAATTTCGAAATTTTAATCGATCCGAGAATTTTTATGGGTGAATTGGAATTTTTGTTTTATGCATTTATTTAATTCCAAAAATAATTGAAAAAAAAAACAAGTTTGTCAAATTTTTGATATTTCTGATATTTTTGAAGATGCCCGTGTCTTCCTTAATTTTGGACATTTTTTATTTATTGGCTAGTAACCTTTAAACGACGAAACAAATTAACAAATTTGTTACCATGGTTACATGACTACTAAATATTAAATTAATACAGGTGGACCTTGCCAAAACATTTTTTTGACGTTTACTAACGTTGCTAAGCCAAATAGTATAACCGAATTCAATTCAAAATGCCTGGATTAAGCGAGAACAAAATTAATAATTTTATTGTGTTCAGTTTTTAAACGAGGGAAACACAACATACCGTGGCGAACATTTATAACGTCAGTGAATCTGTAACTGCCAGAATCAAAAAACGTTTTGAAGAGACCGGAAGTGTTGTTCATCACTACAATGGCGATCGTCAAAGAATGGTCCCATTACGACAGGAAAGAAGTTTAATTCGAAATATTCAAAGAATTCGTACACAATCAATTATCGAACAATTAGAAGAACCCTATATCGAAACCCTTTAAGGGGGAACTGCACGCAGTAATATGCTTCATTTGCAAGCCTTCCGCCGCTGCAATATTGTGTTAAAACTATAAGGGAACTGTATTAGCTTCAATGTGATTTTAATAGGGAAATATGTATAGTTGGGCGCTAAATGCGAATTTTTATGAAAAAATCAAATCTAGAGTTATAAAATAAAAGTAGATTTGTCCATTTTCGACCATTTTTTGACCACATTTTGACGCACATGCCTTCGCATATAATTTTTTTTCCACAAAAGGCTCTTTACCGACTTTCATTGATCCTTTGTCTACGTAACTGCAAAATTTAAAATGGTAAATCGTACTCATGTCTTTGTATTTCTGCAACGCGTGAACTCTTGTGAACCCATTTTTAACCGAAATGTAGATTAAATTACCTATACATAACACATTTTTTTGAGGTCGGACGTGCAGGAGGTTTTTTTTAATGTGTTGGTACCTTTTCATCTTACTTTCAACTCGACTAGACCTTATCGCTGGTTTTTCACTTTTTGCGTGCAGTTCTCCCTAAAGGTATTGCTTTTTCATTTTTTTAGACTACGCATCGTGCACATTGTGTACGACTGTTGCCTAGACATCGAGCAATACGTTTGGAGTGGGCCCAGCAACATAAACACTGGACTTTGGACCAATTGAGACACTGCCTTTTTATAGATGAAACACGATTCAACTTGTTCTATTCCGGCGGGAGGATTTTGGTGTCGAAGCAACCAAACGAAAAATACTTGGAGGAAAACATGGCGCGGCAAGAGGCCTTTGGAGGAGGTACCGTATGGGTCGGAAGTCAAGTTCAATGGGAAAACTGAACTCGTAATTGATGGGACCAACATTGGAACGCGTAGTTGTACCATTTGCGGAAAATTATGACGCAGGTTTCGTTTTAATGGACGATAATCCCAGGCCCCTTAGAGCAGTTATAATTAATATTTTTTGGAGCAAAATAATACTGAGCGCATGGGTTGGCCAGTTAAGACCTCAACAATATTGAGCATGGTTGGTCTTCTTTTAAGCTCTTAGTACAATGATAGGAATATCCGCCTCAAACCCCTGACAAATTAGCAGAAGCTATAGAAGGGGAATGGGAAAAAAATTACCTAAAATCAAATCAATAACCTGGTTGAGAGCATGCCAAGAAGGTATCGTGCGGTATATGCCAACGAGACTATCCTGCTATTGGGTTAGGTTTAATAAATATAGTGAATATGGGCATTAATAAAACATGTAACCATGGTAACAAATTGCTAAATTGTTTTGCTGAGTCTTAGTTTACACCCAATATAATAGTTTCAACCAAAATTAAATATAGCCGCGCGGTAAAGGCCGTTTTACATGCTGCAATTCTTTCTTGCAAGTTGCAATAGTCTTGAACAAAAGCGAGCGCAGTGGCAAGACATTTGTACCTTTTGTCAAACTGCGCATGCCTTTGTTCAAGACTATTGCATATTGCAAAGAAGAATTGCAGCATCTAAAACGGCCTTTTAGGGTCTTGTTGCAGATAAGATTTACTACAATTTCATCCAAACCGCAACTCAATATCTTTTTTCATTCGAAAGTTATGATGTAATAAATTTGTAAAAAACTGACTGTTCCACTTACGTCCAGCAGCTTGGTTGTAAATCTCTAGTATGTATAAAGCTGTGTAAAGGGTGTAGATGAGAAGTCCACAATGAAACCAAAAGCATAGCAGGAAATAACTCGTAAAAACGATTATGTTTAACTGTTGCAAAAGATCTTTCTTCGAACTTAAGATACACACAAATATTTGCGCATTGTAAACAAACCGTCGCGTCGATACGATTTTTTTTGTTGTTTTAATGTATTCAAATAATTTTTCGTTGACTCATAATGACCTATGGATTTTAGGGAATGCAAAATATATTTTAAAATACATTTTTTTGTCAAATTATTAACGATTGTAGATAAGTGCCACAACTAGTAAGTAATTTTGGGCCGCTTTAGATTTTCTCGCTTTTCTAACGTTTCTCTAAAAAAATTTAGCATACATTGTTTGACAGATACATTAAGTTTCTTAAAATTAAGTTTTATACCACCCATTTATCAAAATACCATATATGTGTTAACTCTTAAGTCCTAACATTCACACGAAGAAAAGAATGTGAAGACACAACTCGCAATTGTGATTTGGAATTTTATCTTTACAACTCCACGCTTTTTTGTTTATGGTTTTGAGTGAGGACACAATGTGTTTATTTATTCAGCTTGTATCTAACGTTGCGCCCACTCCTACCCCGTGACCTTGAGGTATAGGCAGTGGTTTGCGGTTGGAGTTCATTAATATGACTTTTGAAAATCGGTTTCGTCTGGCTGAATATGCTGTAACCAGTTATTTTAATAACACAAATTGCTCCAAGTAACAAGGTCTGTAGTTCCAATAGTTGTTGGGTCCTATGGGGGGTTATAACTGTTCCTTTTTTGAGATTGTCTTGTTTCTTTTTTGTTGGATCATTTAACACGCAGTTTCTAGTTTCTTTAGTAGTAGTCTTTAAGTTACAGGAGCTCGAAGAGCCACTAAGAGCTACCGAACTAGCAGGATCATTATATATTAATTTATCTATGTGATTATAAATATTAACATATATGCAATTTTGCAAATTAATTCTCTAATCATACATTAATCTAATTTCTTAAAACAGCAAGTTTGAGAAAGTTGATTACTTATTTTTTATTACTATAAATTATTACTTATAAACATTATTTAAAAAGAAACAAAACAACAATTTTGAAGTGCCCTGCTAATCCTATTTCTTCTATTAGTGGGGTTTTGTAAACTGTTAAAATTCTTTTTAATATGTTCCTCGCTTGCGACATTCTAAGTTTAAATAGTATAGTGAAGTTTTAGTTTTGCGTTCCTATATTTTATAATATAGAGATTTGTTTATTTTATAATTTTAAACATAATCAAGCTGCACCTACTATGGTAAAAAAATTAATTATCTTCATAAATATTGTTACATTTATTGTTGTGTAAGGTGCATCATGTGATTTGAATTTAACATTGTTCTGGTGGGTGCCCACATTTAGGAATTGCATCCCCTATCCACACCGTCTTACTATTCGTTCGTAACGTACCAATAATTATTGCAAATTAACAAGGTAACATATTTAAACCGTATTTTACTAACCCATACAATTTAGAATTCAATCTTAGTTTAAAGAATCTTAATGTTGAAAATTTTTTGTCTGTCATTGCATTTTCTATATAACCATTGTAACGAAAATTTACCTATGGAAACGCTTAAATTATTCATTGTTTTATTTCAAAACAACGGAAATTTTACAGCTGCAGTAACTGCAAATATGCTGGCAATTTTGGAATGCACCGTAAAGCTTTAAAGCTACTTATTCGAAATATTTGTATAGGACGACTGTTATGTTGGATTCTCTTTCTTTTTAATAGGTTTACTGTATTTTTTACTTTGAAAGTCCGTTTTATTTTTAGACAAATAGCTTTTGTTTTTAGAGATCTTAGATCATGAAAGCTCTTTCCCTTGTTCCCAATACTGCATATATTAAAAATTTATAATTAATTAATAAAATTAACAAAAATAAATTAATTATTTAAAAAAATACCGTCTGCTTACAGCGGGGTGTAAAAGATATACCTACTAGCTTTCGTCGAACAATTTTAAACATGGAAATCAAGAGCCAATATTTGCGCCTTTAAATTTACTAAATATAAATTGCTTGACATATGGAAAAGAAAAAATTAAAATATGTATCTAAGAGAATATGTTGTTTACACTCTGTATCTTGAAAATAAAGGGATTTGCAGACTACCGTTACTAATACTTGCACAGAAAGTTAATACTGCATGGCCATAAAACACCATATTAGAATGAGTCACATAATAACACGTTTCTTATTAACAAATAGATATATATGCTATGCTTATTTCTAGTGCTTAGTGTATCATATAACATACTGTAACTTGGCAGTAGAAATTTTAATACTCCTGTATATTTGATCATTAATGAAAAGCATTCAGAAACGTAATGGGATATCTGCCGACCAACGAAGTAGGTAAATAATGATATATGGGTTTCAATTTAAGATGGCGAAACAAAATGACGGCCAAATATAACTTTAAAAAAATCAAGTTTAATTGATTTTAAATTTTTCAGAAAAATTAAATGTGAATATGGGATACTTATTGAATTTATGTTAAATTATATATACCTACGTATAGGTAGAAAGAAAATGGTAAGCATATTGGCGGGAATTCAATATGACGGAACACACTGACGCCCAATAAAAATGAAGACAGTATATGTATATCTAATATACTGTGACTATGTACTGAACTAACTTGGATCACACTTCACTCTTCCCAATAACGGTAATAATTCATAACGAGGGAAGTTTCGGGTAATATATATATATATATATATATATATATATATATATATATATATATATATATATATATATATATATATATATATATTTCGACCGTACAGAAATTACAAAGAGGTTTATTTCGGGTCTAGCGGTTCGTGGGAAAAAAAGAAGAAACTCTTTTTATCTTAAGTGCTCAATATTCCACCAATGTTTATTAGCTTCATCAGGAGCAACTACAAAAATTATAAAGAATAGGTACAATTAGAATTATACCATTATAATGACAATCAAAAGAATAACATTTTGCCTAGATATGTATTGACTATGTATATCTAGGCAAAATTTTATTCTTTTGATTGTCATTATAATGTTATAATTCTAATTGTACATATTGTTTATAATTTTTGTAGTTGCTCCTGATGAAGCTAATAAACATTGGCGAAATATTGAGCACTTAAGATAAAAAGAGTTTCATCTTTTTTTTCCCACGGACCGCTAGACCCGAAATAAACTTCTTTGTTAATATATATATATATATATATATATATATATATATATATATATATATATATATATATATATATATATAAACGAAACCAGTAACGGTAAGGATTACTCCTTCACCATTTTGTCGAGAATTGCAGATTGGCACCTTGGCCCTGGAAACAAACATAGCGTCATGTTTTGGTCGATTCTCGACAAAATGGTGAAGGAGTAATCCTTACCGTTACTGGTTTCGTTTGTATAACTTTTTACGACCAAGAACCGCACAGAAATTGAAATTTCTGTTTCTCTTTATATATATATATATATATATATATATATATATATATATATACATATATATATATATATATATACAATAATAATAACTTAATTAAAATAATTAATAACAGCATGGATGAGTTTATGGTATGAGATTAGACTGGTGGAGACGGGGTACCAAGTAGCACATGACGTTCTTCCAGATCAGTTGCTTCCCTTTATAATTCAGAAAGGTCTCGCTATGTCTTTCGACAGAAAAACAAAGAATCAATTATAGCTTTGTAAGTGAAGTTCTTTTCAGTGATGATGCTGGCTTTACCCGTGATGGCATTATTCATTCTCACAATATGCATCTTAGAAATTCGCTGTGGAAATTCCACATGCTTTACTTGAAACCAAACATAAATCATTAATGTATAGATAGGGATAATTGGGGACTCTTTTATTGGACCATATATCATTGATAACAATGTAAATGGAGATAAATTATCTCACTTTTTTATCAGAATATCTTAATCAATTGTTAGAGAAGGTACCTTTGAATAGTCGAAATATGCGACTGATGCAGGATGGTTCGCCTCCTCATTTCAGCAGACTCGTAAGAGATTACTTAAATATTACATTTCCCGACTAATGAAACGGCCACTTCGGTCTCCCGATCGTAATCTACTCTATTTTCTTCTTTGGAGGCCACCTTAAGAGTCTATTTGATCGAACTCCTGCAAATAACAGTGACGAGTTATTAAATCAGATGCTTATATCTGTGAACGCCATTAGAAATTATCACCACATATTTTATAGGGTACAACCAACGACATGGAAATAATATAGACCCGGTTGTTTACATTTTGGAGGAATCCAACATTAACCCTGGTTTGCCAAACCGTTACTGTGGCCAGATTATAACGGATATCATCCTTTGTACTATTACCTAAATAAACAAGGAATTCCAGAAATTCCTAGTATAAATTTCATATAGAATATTTTAAAACTGATAATTAAATAGCTTATTATAAATAACTCAAACCGAATCTGTTTTAAATGTAATTTAAATCTTCTGTAATTATTATTCCTCATTTCAAGAAATAAAGCCCAGAATTATCGGCAACGTCGAAATTCTACCTTTTACGAGTTTACTACAGATTTCTTTCGGGATTATTCGGAAGACGCCGAAGACGATCGTTGTCATTCATTATTTGGACCTATTTGGTGCGCGGCGTTGTAATTGTTCAAGTTGGTGAAATAAGTGCTTTTCAGAAATCTAAGTGTTTTGTGTGGCTATTTTCAAGAATCTGTTAAAAAAACTTTTAGAAAATGGTGCGAACGTGCTTTATTTGCAGAAAAAGGGACGATTTAAACCCAGAAGTTTGTTTTCGAAGGTAAGTAAGTTTATGTCATACCAGTGCTGTAGTTGAAGGGTAAAATCACCGTCTAATAGCGTTCTTATATTTGCAAATGAAATATTGTTTTTGTATTGCACATTTCCGTTGGGCTTAAATTAAATTTTTATAACTTCAACTGATCTATAAAGTCGAAGACACGTATGATAAACGGAGTAAAGCGTTTTGCTAATTTATATATTTGTGAAAAGTTTCAAATATTCCCCTAAAATTTCTCAAATCACCTTTTTTGAGGTTAATAAACAACATAAATATACTATTTGGTAAAGCATAGGTACTAAATTTTAATTGAGTAAGCTGTAAGACCCACTATTTTATGTTGTCATTAATTACTTCAGGATGGTTTGCATTTTGGATGAAATTTTCAAGGAATATTTAGGGTAGTGTCAGAGTTCTCATATAGCAAGCATATACAAAAAAATGAAAATAGCGGAATGGCGTTACTTTTCAATTTTTCATTTACTATAGATTTTCCTTAATGAATTTGAAATGCTTTAATTTATTGCCTAAAATTTGGTTTTGAAAAATAAGTATTCAAAAAAGTAAATAAATACCATCCTGAGGTACATTATCCCAACTAGGGAGTTTTTATAATGAATGTTAAAAATATTAAACATCTTGGCACAAAATATTTATACTGTCAATAAGTGAAATGTATAGTGGGGAAGGTGGATGGTGGGGAAAAAAGGGGGTAAATTGAAGGATAAATACTGTAAAGATATTGTTTTTCATAATATGGTTTTTGTGGTTTTTAGGGACACGAAGTTCAATTTTGTATTCATATTAATATTGGGCCATGTTTATTGCTGATTTTCTGTACATATGAATAGATCCAATACATGTAAAGGTGGTGCATTTTTATATAATATTCCTTGCCACGAACCTGGCAAACTTTTAAAAGTAGTGGACCCAAATTTGTACCTAACTTCGCGTAAATAGAACTAAAATGTGTTGGAAAAAGGGTGAAATCAAAATGTTTTGAAAAACAAACCCAATTTCCTATGAAGTCGGTGATAAGCTGATAAAGAAAGGTATTAAATAAGCATTATACTCTTGGTATACCCATCAAAACACAATGTGGGTCCATGTAACAAAATTTAGTTTTATCTTCATCTTTAGTAACAATAGTAATAAGAACTCACCCTGTTATTGGTTGCATTTTGTCATGGAAATGCTTGTTCTTTAATGACTAAGCTTATTGCTAATAATAAATATTGCCACATGAACCATTACATAAATATGTCTTTTGCAGGCACGTAGCCAGGATTTCAGTTCTAGGGGGGGGATCCAACCCTGTCAAAACCAATTCAATGACAAAAATATAATTAACAAGAATGCTTTTTTTTCACTTGTTGCTAGCCCCCCTGCAAGTGCAACAAAATATGAAAAAAAGTTGCAAAAAATTAGTTATTAAGTAAATATTTTAAAATTTAATATATGTACTTATAAACTAGATCTTAAATAATATTCTCGATACCAGAGCTTTAAGCACTCTTTAGAGGATTGAACAGGTTAATATGTACAATTGTTAAAATGTAATGAATCTGTTAATAAAATTTCAAAAAAAATATCTATTAAAACATTGCAGGTAGAGCAATTATGAAAATGTAAAAAATTATAGGTATATCTTGAGCAAATAGGACGTTGGCGACTTTTGCTTAGTATTTTTAGGTTTTATATATTTAATAGTATTTTAATAAATAAGTGCTTAGTCATTTTGTTAATATCGAGGTTAATGTGGTGTTATCTTCCATAGAGGGTCTGAAACCATATTGCTACACTAAAAATCTGGATTTCTTTAATCATAAATGTATTCATCTCACTTTTTAGTACTTTCTTGAAGTTCTAAAACATTATGATATTAGCTAGATATGTGGTATCTCTGGAAATCTTCAAATGCCTACTTTTAATGAGCGTTTGCTTAATTATGTTAGAAACTATCATATTTATGAAAAAATCATTAGGTGCGTCTTTGTTTAGGGTAGCCTCTCATAATTTTTTACATTTACATATTTGCGAAACTTCTTTGCAATTGCAGAATATCTAACAGCGTACACGTGGCTATTATTAGGGTCTCGCGAGGGGGGGGGGTCCGGACCCCCACTAGGCTTTGTGCCTGGTCTTTTGTCACAGATTCCGTGCTTTTGTGTTTAAGTAAATAAGATATGTCGATCTCAAACATAAGGAATAAAATAATGTTTTATTCTTTTAGTTTTTTCTTTTGAAGAGGATTTTATTTTTAATCCTTCAATTACCCTCCGAGATTTTCTCAGATCTTGACGTTTCAGGGTCCCGAGATGCTGAAAAACATGTTTTTTCAATTCTATCGGTCTGTCTGTCTGTTGGCAGCATAGCTAAATATCTACTTACTCAATTTTGGTCAAAAAGTAAAGGTCACATGGGGTGATTTGTTAACAAAATATTAAAAAAAGTTACCAACAAACTACTTATTCCATTTACCTCAAATTTTGCACTAAAATCAACTATTAGGTAAGAATCAACTGGTAAAATTTGGTATGAAATGGTGGCCTAATAAAATAATTAAAAACTCAGCCTGAAAAAACTTCTTAATGGATTGATTTAAAATTGTATGCAATAATTAATTGTGGAATAAAGACGAACTGGTAAAATCGTAACATTTTTGTAATCGTGAAAAAAGGCACCCTCCCAGGTTTAACAAATCTACACCTGGTAGTATTTATAAAAACCCAATATGGCGGAACAAGATGGCGTCCTAGTGAAATATCAAAAGAATTATTACTAAAATGCTAATTATTCAATTTACCTCGAATTTTGATCAAGTGTTACACAGGAATGAACATTTTGGTATGAATCCAGAATAGCAAAATAAAATGGCGGCGTAATAAATAATTTAAAAATTGACTTGAAAAAACTGCTTATTAGATTAATTTCAAATTTTATGGTAGCATTAAGTGAGGTATAGAGATTAACTGGTAAAGTTGTGATCCAAATTCATGATTGTGAAACAAAATCTCAGCCCAATTAAAATGTTTTAAAAAATCAACGTAACAAACCTCCACTTATTCAATTTATTTTAAATTATGCCCAAAGATCAAGTGTGGCATAGATAGAAACTGGTGAAATATTGGTAGAGATTCCATATGGTGGAATAAAATGGCGCCCAATAAAAATGTTTGCAAAGACTTTATATACCTATAAGTGTTATCAAGTGACTACTTACCGAACTAATAATAATAATAATTTTTTTATGCTATTATACAGTAAAATATTTGTCACACTTCAGTATTCCTAATAAAAAGAAATATTGATAATGAGGGAAGTTCCAGGTAAAAGTTTTTATTCCTTATATTTTTTTAGCGTTCCTGTAAACCGTGAAACCAGGGATATGTGGCTTTCCATTTTTGGTATGGAAAATGGCCCACATATACCAAAACGGCCTGCCCTATGTTCAGATCACTTTTCACCTAGTGAAATTGTTACTCTTGCTGATGGGCGAAAGCAGATTCATCGAGATGCACTTCCACTACCTAACCCATCAATTTTTGTAGACCCTTCATCTTCTAGGTAAATATTATATAATTTTAAAAATTGTTTTTGAAATTTTGTTACATATTGTACATCTTTTTAATACTTATTTATATTTCAGCTCCGAGTATTCTGATTTTACGATCGTTGAGGATTTACCAAGCATAATAAGTGGGTAAGATATTTTTCCAGTAAAAAAAAACAAAACCAATTAGGCACAGTGAGATCAATTTATCTTGGTACCATTTTAAATGTTAAAAGTCTTTTTTACTTTCTAACTTATCGGAAAGAATCAAAAACTTTTTTTAATTATTAAAAAAAAAAGCATACCAATCTTACAAGATATCACCATAAGTGGTTGGTATTTTTTTAATGGGACATCCTACATATTTTTTACTATTTGGATATCATTCTCTTGTGATTTCATTGGTATATCCCACTTTATGTTTTGATCCAGCCATTTTTGTATATGCCAATATGTTAAATAATTATATTGCAAAATGAAGAATGCCATGGAAATAAAATAGATATTTTATTATTCTATTTGTTTTGATATGGACATATAGTTAAATAATAATTATAATTATGTTAATGTTTTCTTTTATATTTGTATTGACACCAATTAGCATTTTGTAATTTCCATGGCACTCTATAAGCAATGTATTATTTTATATATTTGCAAATAAACGTAAAACTGCAGGATCAAAACATAAAATGTGACATACTAGTAAAATCAGAACAGAATATGCCATTCAAATAGTAGAAAATATAAAAATATATAGGGTATCCCATTAAAGAAAATATATCTTACAGTGAAATCTTGTAATTGATAGTCTTCCGTTGAATTATTACAGAAAAACCCCACAATTTGTTTTTTGGTATATATGCCTAACTTAAAAACCAAAGTAGTTGGGGCAGGTAAAAATGTTATCAAGATACATTTTTGGGGGGTTGCTTGATAACATTTTTGCCTGTCATATCTTTTTTAGTTTTAAAGTTAACAATATGAACCAAGGGTTGCTACCAAGTTTTCTTCTAATAATTCAAAAACTAAAAAACATAAATTTACAATATATTATCATAAGTTTCATTTTTTAAAATGAGACGCCCTGTATATTATATGTCCCATAAATGGGTCTCTTCTTGCAGATTATGGTTTGATAATTATCTTTAAAGACACTCGAGATATTTAAGAGAAACCATGCCATAAGAGTTAGAGAGGCTGAAAATGCTCAATTACATAGTGGTGTCGTTGGGAATAAAAATACATTGACTCTTATGGAAGGCTTTTTCTCAAATTTATCAGGTGTCTTTGAAGATAATTTTATTAAACCAAATATATTTATAAGATGCAAGAAGAGATCCATTTGAGGGACATATAATATATAGGGTATCCCATTAAAAAAAAACAACTTTTAGTGATATCTTGTATAATTTAAAGAATTTTATTTTTTTAATT
Source organism: Kuschelorhynchus macadamiae (assembly GCA_030620095.1). Lineage (NCBI taxonomy): Eukaryota > Metazoa > Arthropoda > Insecta > Coleoptera > Curculionidae > Kuschelorhynchus > Kuschelorhynchus macadamiae. Next base: position 70,562 of record JAUTXW010004692.1, read on the forward strand.
ATTAGAGAAAAACTGGATAAGCAATTCTTGGTTCATATGGCTAACTTTAAAACTAAGAGATATGGCAGGTTAAAATGTTGTACATATATAACTTCTGCTCTTAAAAAAGAGAATATATTTTTAAAGTATTTTACATTACTATGAAGTAGAGCTGTTTATTTCCTATATTATAGGGGTATTTCCTCATATTTGGCCACCCCCAATATAGACTTAATTTTAAGAGATAGAAAAAAAAATTACAGTCAAAGTTTATTTCATAATTTATAGAAAAATATTACTTGTGTATACAGTAATGTGTAGCAGTCCAAACATTTTTTTTAAATGGACACCATGTACATATGTCAATAATATGTGCATCTTCTTGCTGATGAAAAATATAGTAGGCTAGATACCTTTATCTTTAAATAGCCATAAGAAGCAATGCGTTCCCATTGAATCCACTAGTAGGGTGTCTTTGGAGGTAAATGTATCAATATCAAACCTGATATGTATAATGAAGAAGAAGAAACCCATTTTAATAATACATATTGTTAATGTTAAAATCAGGTTGGGTCTGCTACACATTTTTGAGATATCTTGTATGCATAGATGTTATAAACTACGTAATAACTTTAATATTGAACTTTTTTGTTTCTCTTATAATTAAATCAATATTGGGAGTGGCGAATTATGAGGCAAATCCTGGTCGTGCATAAAGTATAATATAAAAAAAAATGTCACTCTAAAGTATTTTGTTGTGCAATATTATGTATTTTTAGGGGTCAGGATATTCTTATGGCAACTCCAATAGAGACCAACAAAAATGACGTGCTTTTACCGCCAAAAGCATCACCTAGCACTGCAGGGTTTTCAAGGTTAGTTAAAATGAAAGACAAACAAGGAAAAGAAAAAATAATAAATTGTCTTTAACTTTTAAAAATATTTATTTCTTCAAGAACATTGAGCATAGTATTTTACGCTTTTTGCAGGGAATCACCTACAAAATTGGAGAAAATGGCATCCTTTTCCTCAGTTAGTACAGAAACTGCATCAGAAACTGAAAAATTGAGAAGGTAACAATATAGTTGATAATATTATTTTACATTAGATATAGATATAGATTCATACTGGATGTTGCATCGGCAGACCAGCCAGGAAATATCTCATGTAAATTTTATCCTTGCCCTTATATTATCTTCCTTATTCATTTTAGAGTAAGATTGTATTATATCTTTTTGAAGGCTATTGCAAAATGAAGTCACGTGAGGTAGAAATTTTCAGATGTTTTGCAAAATGTTTTGTGAGAATTGTCAAATAAAAAACTTATTTCAATAATTTGACACTTGCTGGTGCTTTAATTACCAAATGTTTTTATATTAATGTGAAATTATTTCAGATATCTCCTTATTAGTTGAATAAAAATTATTCATATCTTATGAGGACCTTCAAAAAAGTTTTATACGATTTTGCTAAAAAATTAATATGGAAGGATAATATAAGAAGTAAAATTCACATGGAATTTCATTGGACGGTCTGCTAATGTAACTGTTCTGTGCTAAAAGTAAAAAAGGATTTGTAAACTCTAATGCTCTCGCTGAGTAGTGTGCATTTCACAAAGTTAAAGAATGACCAAAGGATAGCCAGCGCGAACGACATAATGCATTTTAAATAAAAGGCTTAACCACCACTCAAGTTTAAGATGGACCGAAGATAAGATAACTTTTTACAACTCGGTACACATTGTTCTTGTTACTTTTTAAAGAGATTGTTAAACTTTTCAATTTTTTTTTCGACATAACCTTGTGTTCTAAGAAAAAGGTCCTACGTTACTGGTCATTACTGTTTCAAAATTTTATTAATATATTTTTTTTGCTTTCTTATATAATAACTATTTTGTTTATTTATTAGTTTGTGTGAAGAACAAGCATCTTCTTCCTCTCCGTCATCAATTGTATATTCTGCTGTGAACTTGCCAAAACAGAAGCTTTTAATTAAAAGGTATTTATTATTTGTTGTTTTCTTTTATCTTCTTGTTTACCTGTGATTTATCAATTATTTTAATTGCTTTCTATTTACATCTTTTGAAAGTCGTAAAGTTTCTTTGTTTTTCTGTTAGGAAGAGAAGATACATAGGAGACATGGGAAGTAGTGATTTCTCTACTCCGGAGAAACGCAGAAGAAACCTACAATTTATAAAAAATCGGGACGTTAATCAGCAAAGAAAGATCCACAACTTGCAGATGACTGTTAGAAGGCTAAAATATAAAATTACATCCTTAAAGCAGTTACTGATCTATCTAAAGAAAAAATCTTTGATATCAGAGGCATCAGAGTCTACAATAAAAGTAGGTATTTGCACCAAATAAAGGAAAACATTTTCTTTTTTTTTTTATTTGATCTGGTCAGTTTTTTGTAAATGTGTACAGTTTTGTCCTCCTTAAATAGTACGATACTGTTAATTAAAGATGGGTCCTGGGGGTAAATTACCGTGAGCGGAAAATTATTTTACTTTTCCAAATGAAGAAGTAAAATTCAATTTGACCAGTAAATTGTCCAATTTTGCCACTAAAAATAAAATACTGCGTAAAGCTAAATAACACCAGTTTAGTTTTTCCTGCCCACTATAACTTCAACTAATAATTATTGATTTAACATATTAAAACATTTAAAGACTGATGGTTACAAATGTAGTAGACAAAACTTAAGGATCATCTATGTTATTGTTAATTTGATAAGTTCTATTTTGAATAGTTTATGTTCAAGTTTGACAAGTTTCTAAATGACATTTTCAAAAAAAAACTCATTTTTTGTTATTTATTTATAGTTTATAGTATGGTCGATAGTAATGTTAACTTTTTGAAAGGTTAGATTTCAGTTATCTCAATGACTGTTTACTGTTTTAGTGTTTTTTGGAAGACTATTTTGTTTTATATATTATAATACCAGCCCCCGAACTGCTCTATAAACACGAAATAAATCTCCTTCACCATTTTGTCCAGAATGAACTACACATTGTGACAGTTTTTCGTATTCTGTACCCCCTTACGAATTGTATTTCGTATAATCCCTACTTAGTGTACGCTTACACTCTATAAGCAACGTATCTGCCAAATCTCATGTTCCTAGATTCATTGTCTAATAAGATAATATTATAGCATGTGCAATATAACTTTGTTCCTTAAACCTTACCGAAGACTTCGGACTTCCTTTAAAGGTTCAACAAAAATGTTTCTATATTTATTATATAAATTATGTAAAAATAAACCTGATTTTTATTGGCATACCATATACAATATTCTCACATGCCTTTGCATTATAATAGTATACAGCCTCTGGTATTAAAAAATTAAACTGATTCTGCTTTTTTCTCACAATAAGAAGAAAATTTTTCAATTTTACTGGTAAATTAAACTACCAAGAGAAAAAGTCCGTTATGTAGTTATTTAGTAGTTTTTCATGCCTATTTGAGGACTATATAATGTGTTATATGTTTTCTCAAAGAGAAAAATTTGACAGATTTGATTATGATAATAAAAATGAAATTCAAAAAAAAGCGGTAATTTACCGTTACCGGTAAATTTATAGTCATGTTGGTGCGGTAAAGTAAAATATTTCCTAAAGAGGTAAATTACCAATTCTACTTTTAATGAATATAAAGTAAACTGTTCTTTCACCTTAAGTGTTTGTGAGATTCCAATAAAATTTGTATCATCCCATGTAAAGAATGAAAATATTGGGTTACCATTGCCTAAAACACTACACGATACTGCTAAAAATGAGATTAATATCGAATAAGCTATAGTGATTATATGTTTTTAAATAATTGAAGTTATATCGGTTCTAAACTTAATATAAAGCTATATAATTTCGTTTTCTTTTTCAGGCCTCACTTTCAGGATCTGCTCTTGAGATATTTGAAAGGATGTTAAAAGGGCCAACAAGACAAAAATATAATCCTCAACTTAGGTCGTTCGCGTTAACGTTGTCATTTTACTCATCAAAGGCCTATTCCTTTGTCAGGAACACTTTTAATCGCTCTTTGCCACATCTAGAGACAATTTCAAAGTGGTTCAGAGCTGTCGATGGCAGTCCTGGATTTACGCAAGAAGCCCTTAAAGCTCTTACATTGAAACAAAAAGACTCTTCGAGACCATTATTGTGCAATTTGGTCATGGACGAAATGTCGATAAGGCGTCAAGTGGAGTGGACAGGGCAAAAGTTTACGGGATATGTTGACATCGGAACCAACATCGACGATGATACACTGCCAGAAGCCAGAGAAGCATTAGTGTTTATGCTAGTATGCATAAATGGACATTGGAAAGTGCCTGTTGGTTACTTTTTACTAGATGGCCTGTCCTCTAGTGAAAAAGCTGGATTAGTAAATAAATGTTTACAATTTGTCCATGAAAGTGGCATTGTTATAACATCACTGACGTTTGATGGTGCAGCAGCCAATATGTCAATGTGCGAAAAACTAGGTGCAGATTTTACAGACCCACTTAATTTAAAAACATGGTTTTCTCATCCAATGACATGTGATCCCATATATATAATGCTTGACGCTTGTCATATGATAAAGCTTATTAGAAACTGCCTAGCCACCCAATCAGGCATAAAGGATATTGACAACCGAGACGTAAAATGGGAGTATATAACAAAACTAGTTGAAAAACAGAATCTAGAAGGTCTACATGCTGCAACTAAAATAAGAATGAGGCATCTTCAGTGGGACCGAGAAAAAATGAAGGTCCGGTTGGCAACCCAGACAATAAGTAAGAGTGTCAGTGATGCATTAATTTTTCTTCAAAAGGACATGAATTGTCCAGAATTCTTAAATTCTGAGGGGACTTCAAATTTTGTATTAAATTTTAACAATCTATTTGATCTTCTTAATTCCCGTAATAGGTTTTCTAAATATTTGTATAAAAGGCCAATTTCTGAAAAAACGGCTGCAACATTTTTTGAATTTTTTGAAAAGATAAAGACATATATTGTTGGTTTAACTCTTAAAAATAGACCAATTTTAAAATCAGCTAGAAAAACTGGCTTTCTGGGTTTTTTAATATGTATTGAAAGCATTAAAAAAATGTACGATACCTATGTGACTAATAAGAAGCTGCTCAAGTATATTTTAACATATAAGCTATCTCAAGATCATTTAGAGTTATTTTTTGGGGCTATTCGCAGCAGGGGAGGATTCAATAACAATCCAACAGCGAGACAATTTGAGACATCATATAAACGTTTACTGGTACACTCAGAAATTACTGGTCCAAATTCTGGAAATACTGTGAATTTAGAGAACATCACAATTTTATCATGTGGATCCAGTAATAAATTATCAACTACAGAGGCAGGAGATTTACGACAAAGTGACGAATATTTAAGCTTTGAAAAAAGTGTCAAAGAAGAGATCCAAAATAATTATTTGAATTCAAATGCTTGGGATCTAACTATTTATGTTGAAGATATAATTAGTTATATTGCAGGCTTTGTGGTGAAAGGACTTAAAAAATGCATCAGCTGTCCCAAATGTTTATTTATATTAGAAAGTGATGTGTCCAGCTCACTTCTTCAAGAAAGAAAAACATATGGAAAACTTGTAAAAGCAAACAAATTTGTGATAGAAATATGTAAAGCAGCTGAGAAATTTTTTAGGTTTTTTCACAATTCAAAAAATATTTTTAATAGAAAAATTCCGAATTTGTTACAAGTGTTGGTGACAAATGGACTTAATACTTTGCCTACCTCTGTATTTGATACATTTGGCGACCACATGTTTGACGAGGAAATTTTAAATGAGCATCCTATTCAAATGGCAAAATTAATTTTAAAATCTTACTTTAAAATAAGAATTTACTACGAGACAGTTAAAAAACTTGATCTAAATAAAAAGAACCGTACTCGTAGTATCAACACTAAAGCAATATTATTTCGAAATGAATAATTGAACAGGACCGTCCAGTTTTTGCCTTTTTTTACCTAGAACTTAATGCAAATACCGACTTAAGCTTAAATATTTTTTAAGTCGCAGTCTTAGACTCGCTCCAAGAACTCTGTTTAAAATTATCCTTAATTACTTATTCAAAAAATATATTTATGTATAGTGTTTGGATGCCTAATATCCAAGATTATAATGTCTATTAGTTTGATGCCCATATATATATATATATATATATATATATATATATATATATATATATATATATATATATATATATATATATATATATATATATATATATATATATATATATATATATATATATATATATATATATATATATATATATATATATATATATATATATATATATATATATAATATATAAGTCTGCCTTCGCCAGGGATAGGGTATTTGTATTTACCTAATGTTTGACTTGAAATTATACTACGAATAAACTGCATATGCGAGCTTAGATTAAGCAATTGCAGCGCGTTCATCATTGTGTACGGAATTTAAACCCTTTTAATTTAAACCAACAAACTTAATCCGCATTGTTTTTCGTTTTTTTTTTACTTACACATCATCATTAGGTGTCAAAGAATCTCTATACCAAATTTCAAGTTTCTGGGAGATCGGGAAGCACAAGACATTTTAGGGATTTTATATATTGGTTTGATGAGTTTTATTGTAAAAGTCAGATTTAACAAATAGTCTCATATATGATGTATATTGTTTTGTGATAAAATGGTGAACGTATATAAGCAGTATATTAACCTTGATTAATCACCACAACTGCCTACATCGCGTGGCGTAAACGATTCAAAATGGGGCCGCATTTCGCCATTTTTAACGTTTTTTCAATATGCTTGTTATGGGACCATCCCAGCAATATTCAACATTTCATCCAAATGGTTCAAACCATTGCGGAGTAATCGGTGCACACACAAAAAAAGTCATTGAAGATAAGTGGGTTAATTTTCCCACTAACTTATATTTTTGTACCCAATACTTTCAGATTATGACATCGAGTTTGAAGAAACATTTCAGAAAACTGCTGTTAGTTTATTATACAACGTTATCAATATCGATTTTGTGTCGTTAGAGTCATAACCAGTGAATCATGACTTACAACTAACTAGTATAATCACTTTATGTATATGAATTCAAAGCAATTACATACTGGTATTATATTAGAGTAGTATATAAACCAATTTTATTATCATTTAAATTTAAATAATTGGCCTGATACGTAATTGTTTATGTAACATACTAAGTGCGTAAAGTGGTATTATTTGCAGTAATAAATTTCGTTAGATTACGCCCAAGAGGTCTTCTAAAAGACACGAGTGCAAAAATGTTATGATATTATATAAATAATCTTTTCAAAATCGTTTAAGACATTTTTCAGATCGTAGATATTTTTCTTTTAATAGTGTAAATATTAAATCGTAACTGCTAAAAACATGAAAAATATTTTTATAATTTTTAGATTTAATTTATTGAGTATCAAGTGTCTTAAAAATTATATTTTTAAACATGATAATGAAGTAAACAAATAGTATATTATAATGTAAGGAGAATAAGAGATACTTTATGTGCTAAGCGTTGGCAATCCATGCCAAACACTTAAAGTCTCTTATTCTTTGAATAATATAGGAAATATTAATAATTTTGTACATTAATTAGTATAGGGTAGTTAATATTAAACTTAATATGTATTGACAAAATAAACCATCCACAATACATTCTAATTGCTTATTTCGCGAATTAAAATACCTTATATAATTATTGATACAATTGTATTAAATCAGCTTCTTGCTAACGTTTTATATATATATATATATATATTATATATATATATATATATATATATATATATATATATATATATATATATATATATATAAAAATTGGACTTCTTTCTTGGGTATAGGTTTATTTTATTATAAAATTGCTCATTCCTTTATTTTTTTTTGGTATATATGGCTTTCCTTACCTATCTACAATAAGGAAAGCCATATATACCAAAAAAAAATAACAAAGGAATGAGCAATTTTTGAGAAAGCCTACTATGATAGGCGAAACGTCAAGTTAATCCCATTGTTCGATTTTGCAAATAAACCTATATATATATATATATATATATATATATATATATATATATATATATATATATATATATATATATATATATATATATATTTAAATTTCCTATTTTGAAAATTGTCCTTGAATCATTAAATATGTAATAGACGAGTTTAATTATTATATATAAATAATGAAATATTAAATTAATATGCTGTTACTTTTGTTTTGTCGATAATAATAGTTGTTTGTTATTATCAAACCGTTTATAAATAAATTATACCAAATTTTTAAACTTTGTTTTATTTTTATAAACCACGTGTCTGGGTAAAAATTTATAAAGTGCAGCACCACTTTTAACCTTGTTATTTAATTTTTATAAAAAAAAATTAAGTTTCAAATATAGTGTAAAATATTATACAGGGTGCTTCAGAATCACCAAGAAGTTTCGATTTTTTATTGGAACATATTGCATGTTAATGCATTTATTTACTTTTTTCATTATTGATTTCTTGATAAAAGTTGGTGGTTCAAAAAAAATATTTTTGATAGTAATAAACTTTAGATCAGGATGCTCAAAAAAGTGGATTTCACTAACAATTTCAAAAAAATAAAATTTTTCTGACGGTAGTTTTAAGAGCCATAAAAAATCGTAAATATAAACTGAGTAAAATTTTTTATATTATAGTTATGGAGATATTTAAGGTCAAACAGCAAAAAAACATTTTTCTATTTAAATTTCTCCTTAGCTATTACTAATATGACATAACTAATACTAAACCTTTTTTTACGGCCGCGGCAGTCACAAATTTTAATTTTTGAAATACACTTTTTCGTATTTTTTGAATATCCTGTATATCTGACTCAAAGTTGAATATTGCAAAAACAATTTTTTCGACAAGCACTAAGTTTTATCAAGAAGAAAGTTTTTCGAGAAATTGATAATAAAAAACGTTTCCCATTTAGCGCAGACTTTTCCACGACATAATATCTAAATTAATTGTTTTCAAGTTATTATTAAAACTCTCACTTTTGCAATGTGAAGTCGTTCCTGTTCATCTTAGAACAAAAAAAATTGTCGTATCCACCATACTAATATTTGGGCTCAAAAAAATATAGCAAATAATACATTATCTCAAAAATAGCTACGCCACTGGTAAGCCTTGCGAAGATATCTGACAGCGTTGCAATTTTCACCGCAAACTACTCTTTATGCGATCAGTCCGTCTTTTTCCCACTCATACACAACAACAAATTGATGTTTGATTCTATTTATTTCATTTTTATGAATGAAATGCTGGGTCTATTTCTTTTTGACGTCATTGGGTACAACAGATGGTTAGACTTCAGAAAACGTATTGAGATTCAAGATGCATATACTGAAGACATTTCTTGATAATTGTATTTTTTTTACTTCCCTCGTAAAAGGGAAGTATTGTAATCGTGAAAAAATTACTCTCCGAGTCTGTCTGTCTGTTCGCGGCGTAGCTAAAAAATTACTTATTTGATTCACTTCAAATTTTGGTTAAGAATTAAGAGTCATGTGAGGATGATCTGGTAACATTTTAGTAAAAATCCAATATAGCGAAACAAAATGGCGGCCTAGTGAAATAAAAAAATTATTATTAAAAAACTACCCATCCAATTTATCTCAAATTTTTCAAAACCATTAAGTATTATGTTGAAATCAAGTGGTACGAATCCAAGATGGCGAAACAAAATGGCGGCATAATAAAATATTTAAAAATTCAGCCTGAAAAAACTGCTTAATGATTGAATGATTTAAAATTATGTGCCATAACTAATTGTGGTATATGGATCAACTAATAAAATACAAGGTGGCCCAACAGAATGGCGGCTAAATAAAAAGTATGTAATCATGAAAAAAATCACCCTCTGAGGTTTTACGCGTCTTTACATTTTAGCGTCCCTAGATGTCAAAAAATATGATTTATCAATTCCGTCGGTCCGTCTGTTGCGGCATAGCTTAAAGACTACTTACCGGATTAACTTCAAATCTCCAAATGGTTTTCATTAACGATCTTCTTGTTGTTATGTTAGAGTGGTGTATTATTTGGGGTTAGGAAATATCTGCAGACCAATGGAGTAAGTAAAGACTAATATGAGTTTCATGCAGGATATAAAATCTATGTGTCCCGAGGATGCAACGGTAAATTAGCGAAACGTCGGCAATTTAAAAAAGGGGCTTTGTTTTTTTTTATTGGAGCCTAACCCCAAATAATACACTACTCTAACATAAAAACACGAGGATCGTTAATGAAAACCATTCAGAAACGTAATGGGATATCTGCCGACCAACGGAATAGGCAATTAATGATATATGGATTTCAATTTAAGACGGCAAAACAAAATGACGGCCAAATAAAATTTTAAAAAAATCAACGTAAAAAAATCTCGTTCAATTGATTTTAAATTTTTCAGAAAATTAAATGTAAATGTGGGATACTTATTGAATTTATTTTAAATTATATATACGTATATGTAATATACTGTGACAATATACAGAACTAACTTGGATCACACTTCACTTTTCCCAATAACAGTAATAATTCATAACGAGGGAAGTTTCGGGTAAAGGAATTTACTGATTTTTTTATATGATTTTAATAAATAAATAGGGCATATTGTTAATAAAATACTATTCTTTTCAAAACGGTACAAGATACTGTTTAAAATAAGGTATACCTATTTTGCAGCAAAATAATGAAGGATTCAAACGATGAAATGAAAGTGAAAAATATGTCAGCTCATTCAAAAATATATAAATTTAACTGAGAAATTTTGTCTGCCCCTGTATAAGACTAAACAGCAGTTTACATATGAAAACAAACATTACTATGAGTTAATTTTAATTACCCAAATTTCGTTGATATCAACAGTTTAAAGTTTACAAACTAAATTAGATTTTCAAATTCTCACTTTCAAGGCGAATAAGTCCATAGCAAATTTTTTTATATGAAGTACTAAAATTATTTTGGCTCCCACTGTAAGCCCTATCATTTTCGACATGACGTTTCCGGGCACACCAAGTACCTTGGTTGCAATAGTTAGTGTGTAGTAAAGGTATGCAAATGTTCATAAGGAAAACCAAAACTTTACAGCACAGATTTCAAAAAAAAAAAATCTAATTAATCTGTGAAACTATAATTGGGTCGAAATCATTTTAAAAGTGGACAGCGACGACGTCTGGAATGGCAAATAAATTCCGGAATATGAGTCCTGAATTATTTATTCGGATCATGTTCATGAAATCACATTAATTTATAGGATAAATTTGGGTCAACTCTACAAATGACGCTGTTGCTGACTAATTGGGTTTGAGGCCAGTTTATAAAATATAATTGCTGCTAGAAAAATACATTTATATTTTTAAAAAGCAATCAGAAGTTATTGCATTCACTTTGAATGCAGAAGAATAGGAAATAAAATATAATCTCATTTGCCTTAAAACGATTTGAGACTTCCTACAGGTTTTAGTCATAATTATATATGCCAATAGTTAAGTAGCCAGTACAGTAATTCTATGATGATTTTAAAAATCTGTTGTTCGTACATATTCTGTTAGTAACATAACGGAACGGGAACAAATAAGTCAATTCAAAAATTAGGAACATCAGTGGTTTTCCAAGTTGCCAATAATGTTTAATTAGATAAATGTTTATTAATAAATATTTATTGTTACTTTGTATACTCTTGTACACTAGCAAAAGTCATATTAGGGGTAGCGACGGCGAGAAAAAAATAGGGGTCATAAAATAAATAAACGAAATAAGTATAAGAACGTTGCCTTTTCTATAGACAAACAAAATGGCCCAAAGTTGTTATTACCTGTTACGAGTCCGAATAAATGATATTTATTTATCAGGTAGGACGAAACTAATATGGGTCATAAGATACATAAAAAAATATATATACGGCGTGTAACAAAAGTAAGGAAACATGGAAATATCTCAGGTACTGCTTACCTGAATTTAATGAAAATATGTACATGAAATTTGTTGTTAATTCTACTTACGGTAGATTTGGTTATTGCATTTTTGTTAGGATATTTCTCATTAAAAATGTTACAGATACAGACATTTTGCAGATTTCACATTCTATTCCTATAACCCAGTATAATTAAAATTTCAATTTCAGTTAAACGATCCATTTTTGTAAATCAACATAACTGACATTGTCAAACATATCAGGTAATATTTGTGTACAGATATTTTAATAAAAGGTAATATATCAAATTATGGATATTAGAACCTTATTTTCGCAAGTACTATTGACTTTCATAAAAAGTGATCTTAATAAAAAATATTGATAATTTTACGCAGATTTTAAAAGCAGTATATTAAAAAAAAACAGTTTCTTTGACAACCGAAAAACTGTTAACTTGGCAGCAATGCGGAACTCGCCATTGGATCCGGCATAATTGCATACCTAAGTGTATATATTTTTTTTATACCTGAGATATTTTCATAATTTGGTTACACGCTGTATATATAACAATAAAAATTTGGTACGATAAGAGTCCTATTGGTTTTAGCAGATTTGTTAGTTTGTGACGCAATGCATCCCATCGGCTGATTAATCTCGTTTATAGACCGGTTTTACGCTATTACTGGACAATCCAATTTGTCTCTTAAACATTTGGTTTTGTGTTGTATTCTAGGTCTAACTTACATTTCCACACACCAAGCGAAATATTGTTGCGTGCAATCTATGAAACGGCGACACAAGCAACTAATGTGGTTAAATTATTTGTGTGTGATAGACTGTCTATGAAAACTATAACTGGTCTTTGTTATGTAATGTATAAGTTGTACCAAACCACTGTTTGATTATAGATCAAATTTATATTGTTAAAATCAAACAAAACAACTGATCATTGAAATTTTAACATACAAAAAAACTTTCAATAGATATATGGGTTACGGTCTACATTACACGTGGAAACCGATCTTAACACAGGGTCACGGTTCGACGAGCACAAATCGGGTATAAAAGCCTGCCTGAATCTCTTCCAGCTCATTCAATGTTCAGATCTCATGGAGTAAAGACCCTTGCAGATGCCTCGTACAATCGAAGGCGAAACGTCGGACAGTAAATCCAATTTGACACAGACTAATCTCTAGAACCATGATTTCCTAATTGACCAACGTTCTACGTTGATCAATTTATTACCTTAATAGAAAAGATACAATATGTGAAGTACAGAGTAGGCATACATAACTCCTCTTTTACCACTAATAAATTATTTAGACTAATTTAAAACACAAAGGAACTAGTTGATATTTGTTCATTACATCTAAAATCCCAAAGCAGCATTTCTTGATAACATTTAAAAAGGTCCGTCGTATAGTGACTTCAAGCTTTTTAACACTACCATAGGAGGAATTTAAGTTATCGCATTAAACACTTGAACAGCTTGAAAAAAATTCTAGGTAATTTAAGAGTCATACCGTAAGGTCACCTGTAGTCGTACAGATTAAATTTTCTTTTACAGGTGTACGTATACCAAATACAGATACATGTGTATGAAATGAAACAAATATTTCATTTATATTGAGATTTATTATAGCATTTAAGTAAGTACTATTAAGTATTAAGTAATAATGCCAGTTATTATTTGCGAAACGGCAAACCTAAATATTCCGCTACCAATAAATGTTACAAGAACAGTAGAGGCTTAAATATTTCTTAAGATATAGATTTCTACTAACGGAAAAAATTGATCTCTACATATATCACAACATTTTCCATTTTGAGGTTATACATGGTTAATAAGATTATTTTTCTGATATTATAAATAAGCTTTAACCTAATTTTGCTTTTGCTCCTTTATTAATTTCTTGGCAAAACTAACAAACGTTCATGAGCCACTGTGTTTCTCTAACACCCGAACGGGATGGTATTTTATTCAAAATATTTTTGGACTAAATGCTATTTGTTAATTTAGATTGAAATCAAAGGTTTGTTGTATAAATATATTAAAACAAATTTTAAAGATATTTTACCTGATTTCATTCATTAAGGTCGAAATGCATTGTCGTTCTTTTTATCTTTCGAATTTTTTTAAAACCTTTATAAACTAAACCAAAATTCCAAGCGGTTTAAAATTAACAAGCGTCACTCTAATTTTTGCTTAAATATTAAAATGCTGTAAATCGGTTATTTTGCCTTCGATTTTGTTGAGGTTTTTTCAGTTAAAGAGGAAAAGTTCTTGGCTTTAACGATATGTAAGCTCATGGTCGTAGCTTCATTACAAAACTATATACAGGGCCCTTATTATAATTATTACAAATTTGATAAAATCCTTACTTACCCCAAATTTGGAAAAACCTGCCTAGAAATATTTTTTTTCTACCTAGACTAAAATAAAGGTTGGTACGTTGTTATGTTTTTTTTTAATATCATACAAAATGCAAAGAACTAATATTACACATTTCAATATTTAAATTTAAGCATACCTATGTCTATTAAAACCAATAAGGACTGTTTAGTATACAAAGTTCGTCAGAAAACTAAGTATTTAACTATTTGAACTAAGATTTCAATAGAAACGTGTGCAAGTTATATGATACTCAGCGCGTCTAGTAAACCATTTTGAATTCAGAATACTAGACCTGTAAATACATTGGATCAAGCTAAAAATTAGATAAATATAATATTGTATTTACATTCGTCGAAGATCTCTTTGTTCTCTTCCTAGAAATAAGCAGCAAGTCTTCTATCCCCTAAAAGTCTGAACTCTTTCCCATTACTTAATAGATTGATTGTTCTGAGCATCGTTTTTAAAAGAATTACTTTAATATTATGCGCAATAATGAAAGATTTATTTTATTCCGCCTTGTCAATATACAGTTTTAACGATGTCTCGGTATGTAATACACACACGCACGCATGCACACATACTCACACACATCCACACTCCTGTTGGTTCATTGATAACAATTTAACAATTGTCACGTCACGATCAGTACATAGCGCTTCAAAAATATAGTTTGCAGACGTCTTTCCCTAAGCGAATTGAAACTTATTTTGTGTTTATCTAAAAGTGGTTGGTCCGATAGAAAAATTGCCAATGTTCTAAGTCAACATCCATCTGTGATACGCTATTACAGACAGCTGTATTCGCATAATTGCACGAGGAGTACCGAGTGAATTTACTCCATAAGAAACTGTTCAAAGAATACACGAACAAGGTGTAACACTGCAAAACGACTTGCTGCTTGTCTTCTTCTAGGACGTAAAAATAGAAGACTTTGCCAGTCGTGGGATCTAAATCGTAAAAATCCAGTAAGCGGAACAAAATGGCGGCTTAGTGAAATGTAAAAAAAAAATATTACCAAAATCTAGTTATCCAATTTATTTGAAATTTAGCTAAAATCAAGTAGAAATCAACTGATAAAAATTTAGTACGAATTCAAAATTACGAAACAAAATGGCGGCCAAATAGTTTGTAGTGATGCAAAAAATCACCCTGCAAGTTTTTTGCAAATCTTCACGTTCTTCATCAGGGACCATGCACTCTAGATGCCGAAAAACATTATGTTTTCTCAATTCCGTCGGTCTCTCTGTTGTTCTGTCTGTCGGTCTGTCTGTCTGACCTGGTAACATTTTAGTAAAAATCAAATTTGACGGAACGAAATGGCGGCCTAGTGAAATGTTAAAAAATATTACCACTAAAAAAGCTAATGATGCAATTAACTTTTTTTAACAAATTTTGCACAAAAATGGAGTATTAGGAATCAACTGGTAAAAATTTTTTACACATCCAAGATGACGAAATAAAATGTCTATCTAATATAATATCATCAGAAATCAGCCAGATAGCGGAAGAAAATGGCATCCAAATAAAATGTTTGTAGTCGTGAAAAAATCAGCTTCCTAGATTTTTGCAGATCTTCACGTTTAAAAGTTCGTAGATGTCGAAAAACATTCAATTCCGTTGGTCTGTTCGCGGCATAGCTAAAAACTACTTACCCGATTGACTTCAAATTTTGGTCAAAAATTAAGTGTTTACCCTAGATTTTGCACAAAAATAAGTGTTATATTGAACTGAACTGGTAACATTTTGGTACGGATCTAAACGGTAAAACAAATTTTTTAAAAAATCGACCTAAAACATATCTTCTTATTCAATAGACTTCAAGTTTTGCACACAAATTAAATGTAAAAGTGATAAATTACAGACAGAAAGACAGAATAAAATGGCGGTCTTAAAAAAAATACACAATTGATTTGTATTTATCAATTAGGCATGGTAACCTTTTAGCATTTGCAGATGACCTTCAAATTTTTCATAAAATTAATTTCGAAAATATAATATATTTAGTTAATTTTATTTATAAAATAATAATAATTTAATATATATATATATATATATATATATATATATATATATATATATATATATATATTTAATAAATGAAGACGCTTTTAATATATTATTATGAAAAACCAATAAAAACCATGAAAAATATTAATGTAAATAAATCTAAATTATTATTAAATGATCCAAAACATTCGTTACTAAAATAACAACCAATTCTAATTTTTAAATTGCTCATGAGAGTTATACAATTTCTTTAGTTAATTCAATGAGAAATATTGGTGTTATTTTTTATCAAAATTTAAATATTAATGACTAAATAAAAAACTCGTTAAAAACGCATATTTTAAACCAAGAATTTTATAGTTTTAAAGATTTTTTAAATACTAAAACTAAACTAAAATTTGTTGATTCTATAATTCTAAGTAGCCTTGATTATTGTGACTGAATTTATCTTCAAAGTATCAGTTTTAATGATAAACATAAATTATAAATTTTACATAATAATTGTATTAGGTATGCAATTGGTCTGCCAAAATATGATCATATATCTCCAATTTTTAATAGTTTTAAATTAACTAAATTAGAATTTAGACGCGCAATTTACTTATCTTATTTTATTCAAAAAATAATTATAGACAAATTGCGTAACTCTACATATGAAAAAATTCTAATTTTGAAATAATATTCATAATTTAAATACTAGAAATCAAAATATCTTGGAAATTCTTATTCATCAAACAGAAAAATATAAATCATCTTTTAATATATATTCTATAATTTATAAAATAAAAAATTTCAAATGCGAATCATTTAAAAAACATACCAAAACTATTGATCGTGTAGGATTGGAAGACTGATTACTCAGTAATAGAAATCCAACCTTTTGTGCCAACTAGTAGGTTATTTTTTTTATCTAGTTTTAGTTAGTTTCTACAAAGATAATATTTAAGTGTAATATTTTTATTTATATGTATTTTAATCACCTGGCACACATAAATTATTAAAAAAAAAGAAACATATGTGTTATTATGTAAGGAGCTAAATTGGGTCGCACTTCACTATTCCTAACAAAAGGAAAGATTTATCACGGTAAAGGAAATTTACCGATTACGGTCTTCATATCTCTTAACGAGATATTAAGGTGGTTACTTTATCAATAGCTTTGAAAATAATTACGTAATTTGTGTGACTAGATTCTAGAAATTTCATATTTAAGAAGGTAAAAAGCAGTAAAATTTTTTTTCACTAAATGCTATTTCAACCCGATGTTTTGTGAAAAAAAAACCTTAAAATCTCTACGAAAAGTGGGCAAAGCAGAATGCAAGTTTGCTAAAAAAACAATTTCTTCAAGGGGAAACTGCACGCAGTATTATGAATCATCAAGCCTTCCACCGCTGCAATATTATGTTGAAGCTGTAAGAGGTATTTATTAACTTCAATGGGAACTAAATAGGGAAATATGTATAATTGCGCTCTCCATTCGAACTTTCATGAAAAAATCGAATCTAGAAATTCTAATACCTAGGTACCTTTTTATCTTACTTTAAACTTGACTAGCCTTGTCGTTGATTTTTCATTTTTTACGTGCAGTTCTCCCTTAATTGGAAAAGAGGTAAAGCCCAAGACGCCCGTGAGCGCACAAAACTACGTTTTTTCATCTATAAATGAGGTTCAAGGACAAACTTCATTGCTGGAATTGATCTACGAACTGTTGTTTTTGGCATGGTTGATTTTATGTTGCCTCTTTCAGAGTAATCGAAAGAATCAATTTTAGTATTTAGGCACCCAAACATCTCCGAAACGGTTAAAGATAAAACACTCAAATTTACACACTGAAAAACTTATTTTTCACATTTTTTATTCTAAATATCTTCATTCAATCATCAATTTTTTGTTTTCAAAATAAACTTTTTGGTATTGTTTTAACACCCTGTATGTCTGACATAAAGTTTAATACTGTCAAAACTATTTTTTCTTCAAGCACCAACTTTTATCAAGAATACAATTTTCTGAGAAATGAGTAATAAAATGTTTCCCGGGTTTAGACCGTGTTAAATTGGAATTACTTTCCGACGTTTCGCCTGCGATTGCATGAGGCATCTTCAGGGATCTTCACTGCACAAGATAAAAAACATTGAATGAGCTCTGATAAGCAGAGTTCAGTTATTTATACCCGACCTGAGCCCATCGACGCGTGACTCACTGTGATGATTGGTTTCCCCGCTTGATGTAACACGTAGCCCGCGTCCTCTATTGAATTTTTCAGGATGCTTGATAATTTCAATTGATTCTTTAATTTTTCGTTTGTAATAACCCGAGACTTCGTATCTTTTACACTAATCATGTGTCTTATTGTATTTTGGTGTTCAGTGACAGTGGATCGAACAATTTGTTCTTACTTATAAATCTTTCATGGTCCTTAAGTCTAATAGACATAGACCGTTCAGTTTCACCTTATTTATCTTACCGTGGGAGCAAGGAATTTATACATTAGATATAGATGGAGACCCGACAAGGGCAGCACTTAGGCTCACAGGGGCCCATTGTGCTATCCCCCCAAGGGTCAGGCCAAGAGCCTACTCCTTTTTAGAAAGGAAAGGAAATGGTTCTAAGTTGGCCTCTGTTTAGATTTAGAAGTCTATTAGACTCAGAACGGCTATAAGGATCTGATATGAAGACCTTAGACTGTCTGAGTCCTGCTAGCTCGTGCCATTCAGCACGGAATTCCTCGACAGTGCGATTCTTAATCCTAGCCTTGACAGCAGAAGGAGCATATTCAAGAGCAGGTTCCGGCCCAGTGAAAACAGTGTTGCTACCTGCCCGAGCCAGCTGATCCGCCCCCTCATTACCCCCAATGCCCTAATAGCCAGGCACCCAAATGAGGTTAACCCTATTGGACTCACACAACCTCTCTAGAGCACTTCTGCATTCAAGTGTTAGCAGCGAATTGGCCCTGTTCGAGGACAGAGCCTTAATCGCGGCTTGACTACCACAGCATAGATAGATATGCTTGTCGCGACATCCTCTGGAAAGATTTTCCTGTACGCAGGGACGGGAGGAATCCCTCCATTGTTCTCTCTCAGGAACAATTACACAAAACCTTTTAGAGGCAATTGAGACCGGAATAATGGCATCTATCCTGGCTAGGAGAGGGTCTGATCTGGTCAGTTCAGTCCAGACTCGCGTATGCCCAAAATTCCAGTCTCTGTATATCCAACGACCCCAGTCGTTTAAACGAACAGAAGCCTTCCGAGCCTCTTCTTCTACAAGCAAGTGTAGAGGATTTAGTCCCAGAATTGCCCCCATAGATCGGGTCGGTGTGGTTCTTATGGCTCCAGTTATGCCCAGACAAGTAAGTCTCTGGAGCTTGTCAAGCTTCCTCCTCTATGTCGTCCTGAGAGTGGCGGGCCACTCAGCACACAGCTGCACAACAAGGAATTTTCTAAAGTACTTCTGATTGCAAAGGAACTACATATTTTGGTGTACGGTCTACATTCGCACATCTTTAGTACACACAAAAAGATTGGGTACACGGTATACCCAATCTTTTTGTGTGTACTAAAGACGTGCGAGTGTTGTTGGTTTAGATGATCTAAAAATATAGTTATAAAATAGAAATATGTCAGAAATTATAGAAATTAAATCGTCAACAAGTACATTTGTAACAGGGATTCAACATCAAAACTGACTAAAATGTCACCGGCATCTAAAATAAAATCTTTAAGCTTTTCTACGAAATGTTTAGAGTTTTTGATATAAGAATTAGAACGTCCTGTAAATGGGTTTAAGATATTGGCTAAATATTTACCTATTTCGAAAGATGGCGAACTTATTGCACTGACTATGGGACGTAACGGTACATTAGATTTAGGTTTTTCTGGAAATCCGTAAAACCGCTTAGCTTCAGTTTCTTCTTCGCTAGATCTGGCAAATCCAAAATATTAATAAGGCTGCATATTTTCCTTTTAATTTTCTTAGTCGGATCCGTTCTTTTTGTCCTATAGCTGTCATCTTGAAGTAATGTCTCCATTTTCTCTACGTATTTGTTCTTGTCCATGACCACCGATGTATTTCTTTTATCTACAAGTAGAATTATAATATCCTCTTTGTCACTAAGGCTCTTTATGGCTGTTCTTTCTGCGGCTGACAAGTTGGATTTGAGGGGTTTAGAGCTGCGAATAAATTTTACTGTTTCACATCGGACTGAATCTACCTGTTCTTGTGGTAGTTTTCGGATACTGTCCTCTACACTTGCTATTATGTTCTCTACTGGAATGGATCTTGGAACAATTGCATATTATGACATTTAAAGAAAACCGATCCCTCCGCTTTTGTTAATGAAATAAATGATAAACTGATTACCGCATTATGTAGCGGTTGTATTAGGTGGTGTTTGTGTGTCAGTTGCTAGATTCTGTTCAATGTAGTAAATAAATTGATTTCAAGCGTTGAAGCTAATTTTCGGTGTACATGTAGAAGTTTACGGGCGTTTGTGTCCAAGTCACGACGAGTAGCCTTGAACTTCTCCCTTACGAGAGCCATACTAGCGCGACTGTAAATATTCCTGGCTGCCCTTGTTGAAACATGCAGAGAGACTTGGTAACTATTTCTTCATGACATCTTAGGAGGAAGGCGTAGTGGCAGAGAATCTTCTTCGTACTCAACCATTAAGTAGCGAAGTTTTATCTTATATTCAAGGTACAACATATAAAATTGCAAGAATTCTGCGAAGATCCAACATTCGCACAATCTGTAGTACACACAAAAGATTGTCCAATGCTTAAGGACACCAAAAAATGTAATTCCTTTGTAATCAGAAGTAGTTTATAAAATTCTTTGTTCCTGTGGCAAAGAGTATATAGATAAAACTGGACGGTCTGTACCTGCTAGACTTAAGATGTATAAGTAAGAAACAAATTGTTCAATCCGCTTTCGTTGAACACCAGCATACAACAGGACACATAATCAATGTAAAAGATACCAAAAATCTTGCACCAGTCTCGAAAAATTAGAGAATCAATAGAAATTATTAAGCACCCTGAAAATTTCAATAGAGACGCGAACTACGTGCTACATCATGCGTGGAAACTAATCATCACAGTGAGTCATGCGTCGATGGGCACAAGTCGGTTAAAATACCTGAACTCTGCTCCTCGGAGCTCATTCAGTGTTTTGATCTTATGCAGTGAAGATCCCAGAAGATGTCTCGTGTAATCGCAGGCGAAACGTCGGAAAGTAATTCCAATTTTACACGGTCTAAACCTAAGAACCATGTTTTCTTAATTGACTCTAGCCGTGACAGCTTTACAGCTCGTACTTTTTTGGACGTGTTGACACGTGGTTTTGAAGCAATCTTCCCAACTCCGCACTGGCAGGAGTGCGTTTTAAGCATTAATAGGACCAATACTTACTATATACTAAAATACATCCGACTTTAAGCATAATTACATAAAAATTCATTTCTTCACTTTGTACGTGCAGCAGAGTGCCTAGCTAGAATAAAATAAGGTCCATAAAATAAAGTACGGCACTGATGTTTCAACAACTTTGTATTCGCCAAATCTCGAGAGAACTTAGGTAGTTCCCGAAACTATAAAACAAGAATTGATTCTCGAAATAGCCAAAGGGTAAAGTTTGTCCCTTATCGCCTAGACTTCAATTCAATTTGGAACGGTGCCAGAATGTAGGTATCCGATCTCATTGTCCCAATGCTTTCGCCATAGGTGTCACAAACGTAATTGGAGGCTCCTGAGATTAATTAAGGTATGTACATCCATAAATATTTATAAAATATTATGAATTTCCCACTAATCTTAGTGAAAATATTTTTTTCAGTCAGTCGAGAAGTAAATAATTACTAGATAAAAAGGGCTAAATGTTTTATAGCTACAAACAAAATCAGCTTTTAAAAATTTGCAAATTGATTTAGGAAAAAATTAACACATATGTGCAACCCATATCCCAATTGAGACTGCAAAGAGCGAGGGAAGCAAATTAATAAAAATTAAACAATAATAAATTGAAATACGCAATGAGTATAGCTGGATTTTTTACCCAAACAAACATTAAATATCTTTGTTCGATATAATATTTACATCTTACCTTACCACCCAAGAATTTAATTTTAAGTTAAAACTCACATTTTAAAAATATTTCTTAGTGTTTTAGTATTAAAATAGAAAATATTATAAGGAAGGACCTTTTTATTTTGATTCGTTTACCTAATCTGCAAATAAATTTTGAGATAGTCCAATTGGTATCAGGACAGATTTTTCCGAGGGGGAAACCTAGAAAAAATGTGTACACCAAAATACAAAATTGCTTTGGAATACAGGTAAAATACATGAAATAAACGGAATACATGGAAATCATGATGGAATACACAGAATACATGGAAAACATGGAATACATTGGATTACATGGAATTCATAGGAATACAGAAAATACATTGGAATACAAGGAAGATATTGTTTGCTCTCAAAGTAATAATTGTAAGTCGCGTAATTTTTTTTAATTTGGCTGTCACACAAACATCATGTAAATTTTATTCAAAATCCTTTTTTGTTTCCCTCATAAAAGGGAGTTGTTGAAAAGTATTTTATTGTAATCGTAAAAAAATCACCCTCCGAGATTCTTTCAGATCTTACGTTTCAAGGTCCCTAGATGCCGAAAAACAGGTTTTCTCAGTTCCGTCGGTCTGTCTGTTCGCAGAGCTCAAACTACTTACCCGATTGACTTCAAATTTTGGTCAAAAATTTAGAGTCATATGGGAATACCCTGGTAATATTTTGGCAAAAGTCCAATATGGTAATACAAAATGGCGGCATAGTGAAATGTTAAGAAAATTATTACTAAAAAAACTACTTATCCAATTTACCTCAAATTTTGCACAAAAACCAAGTATTATGTAGGAAATCGAAATCATCTGGTAAAATTTTGGTACGAGTCCAAGGTGGCGGAACAAAATGGCGGCTTAATAAAGTATCAAAAACTACTCAAGTAAGTGCCTGATTTCAAATTGTGTGCCATAAATAATTGTGGTATTCAGAGATACTAGTAAAACTGTGGTACTAATTCAAGATGGCGAAACAAAATAGCGACTAAATAAAATATTTGTAGTCGTGAAAAAATCGCTTTTTCATGTTTTACATATACTCACGTTTTGAGTCTCTAGATGCTAAAAAATATGTTTCATTAATTCCATCGGTCCGTCTGTCGGTTTGTGTCTGTCTGTCAGTGCATAGCATAGCTTAAAAACTATTTACGCTATTGACTTTAAATTTTGGGTAAAAATTAAGGGTCATTTGGGGATGAACTGGTAACAGTTTGGTAATAATAATTTTTTAACATTTCACTAGGCCGCCATTTTGTTTCGCCATATTGGATTTTTACCATAATATTACCAGGTCATCCCTATATGACACTTAATTTTTGATAAAAATTTCAAGCCAATCGGGTAAGTCGTCTTTAGGTATGACTCGAACTGACAGACAGAGACACCGACAGACGAAACTGAAAATATATTTTTGGCATCTAGGAACGCTAAAATGTAAAGATGTATAAAACCTGAGAAGGTGATTTTTTTACGATTACAAACACTTTATTTGGACGCCATTTTGTTCGGCCATCTTGAATTAGTACCACACTTTTACTATACCACAATTACTTATAGTACACAATCTGAAATCAAACCATTAAGCAGTTTTTCAGGCTGAATTTTTAAATATGTCATTAGCCGCCATTTTGTTGATTGATTGTTGATCCAACATGACATGATGTTTCTCCAAAATTTGAGATTCATTGTATAAGTAATTTTTAATAATAATTTTTTTAACATTTCACAAGGTCGCCATTTTGTTTTATCATATCGGATTTTCACCAAAATGTTCATTTTTACCAAATGACCCATTCATGGGTCATCCCCATATGACTCTTAACTTTTGACCAAAATTTGAAGTCAATCAGTAATGACTTGCACAATTTTTTAAGATAAATCATTTTACCCCAAAAACAAAAAATTTTTACATTTTCATTCAAAAAACAAAAAAAAATGATTTAACGTGTTTCGCCGTTTGTCGAAATTTTGTACTATTATTCTTTACATATATCTAAAAAAAGTATCTGTGCCAGTGACTTTTACAATTTTTTTGTGCCGAACAGAATATTTACCCCAGCTTTAGGGACTCCAATACTCAAAAAACCCCAATTAAATATTTGGATTTTTTTTGCAAATACAATAATTCACCTACATAGCTCATTATAGTACATTGCATTATATGGCAAGATAAAAACAGTCCCGCAAATAACATTTTTTTTATCTCGTGCGGAATACACATAATACATGATGGAATAAATTAGGAATACATTGGATTACATGGAATATATTGGAATACACTGGAATACAATGCAATACACAGGGTTTGTACCCCAAAATACATAAGCGGTTTCCCCCTCGCATTTTTCTTAAAAAAATAAATCCAAGGTTATTAATAGCTAAAATGTTACATATTTCACCATTCTAGTATCGTCTCTGTCTATCGGTATGTCTATATATTCGCGGCATAGCTAAAAAACTACTTACCCTTTGGCTCTTTTGGTAAAAATCCAGTATGGCAAAACAAAATTACGACCTAGTTATGTGATAACAATTCAACATGGCGAAATAAAATAGTGGCCGAAAAAATTACCCTCACAGATTTTTATAGATCTTCACGTTTGAGGGTCTCTAGATGGCAAAAATAATGTTTTCTCAATTTCGTCAGACTGTGTGTCGGTCGTCTGTTTGTCAGCTGGCGGCTTAGTCAAAAAATTACTTATTCGATTGACTTCAAATTATGGTCAAAAATTAAGGTTTATACGGAGATAACCTCACTGTTAGAAAAAAATTGTGATATTTCATAAAAAAACGTTGTAATCATGTTATACACAATAAAGATTGCTATATAAACTAAATAAAAACACTATTTATTACTGAAATTTTGTATACCATTCATGTGAAAATACCTACCTTCTTAGGCAAAATCATGAAAAATAATATTACATTATATAGGTTATTATGAGATTTCCAAAACTAAAAATATTAAACTTTACATTAAAGTTACCCTGACTTACAATGTTACTAAAAATCTCATAAACGTTGCGTCTCCGTTCAGTTTTTTAACGACACGAATAGAGATCGGTAATGGCGTTATAACATAAGCCTTTCAGTCGTATGGCAGAGACTATTCCTAAAAAAAATGCTACTTTATATTTGGGTTTTGTTCTAATTTTCCATTTGTAACAAATTGAAATAAAGAATATGCTAAATAAATATACAGCCCGAAAATAAGGATGGCTTTTAAACAAACATAAAAGAGCTTGCTGTTAATAACAAAAGTAGGTAGGTATAGCTTATTCGAAAAAAAAAACACAATTTGCTTTTAAAAAATATACTTTTTGGTATAAAACTACAACAAAAACAGAAATAACTAAATAAGTCATGGTTCTTGGGATTAGACCATGTCAAATTGGAATTACTATATAAAGTTTTGCCTTCGATTGCACGAGGCATCTTCAGGGATCTTTACTACACGAGATCTGAATGTGAGTCTTTTTATGGAAATGTTATATTATAGTGAATATAATCCTTATAATGTTATAATAAATAAAAAGCATTTTTCTAAATTCTTATCTAATTTTTGCACAAATACTGCACTTGAACTCAAAAAATTACTATCATCACCGATTATTTTTTTGAGACATCTAGTTTTACAGGATATGTTGTTTTTAGACTAAAACGTGCACTAAAACACTTTATTCTTAAAAATAACCATGCACTGCAAACGAAAAATGGATAAGTAATCAGTAGATGTCGCTACACACTGGTTAACACGTTGTTGCAGGGATCCTGATGATTAAACCAAATTCCCATAATAATTATAAAAAATAATATAAAAGTGAAATGTAGGGTACTTGTTTTATTCCTGTTATTAAGTAGTAGTATACGTGTAGTTGGGGTGTAGTAAATAGCTAAAAATCTCAAGGAACAAGAAGCGGATTTCTCTGAGGAGTTTGATAATTTTAAGGCCATGGTAATGGAGGAATTGCAATCTCGAAAAAGTGAGATCGAACTTCTTGAAAAGAAATCAGAAGAAACATCTAAAGAGACTAGCACTTCCATAATGCGCAATAACAGTCTTGCACTCGTCGTGGTTCAGTGTACATATCTCACAATAATCGCAAAATTGCAGTGAAATCTGAAAAATCATGGATGGAAATTCGAAAGCAAATTGGTGTCTAGTGTAGTAGTGTTGATTGTTTGTGCATTTTTTGATATTTGAATTTGTAATATGTAATATAACATAATAACGAGTATAAAACTGATATTGTAAGTTATATTTTTTTTCTCGTAATTGTCAAGTTACCAGAAAGTTATATTTCATCTTAATTTAAAATTAAATATGAAATCAGTTCATCTCTTTTTTTTGTTTGTTTTTTGGGAACACTAGTAATAAATAGTAATAAATAATAATTATTTTGTACATACTTTCTATTTAGCAAACTGTAATTTTCTTTTTATTTAGTTTGATTTGTTTAAAATATTGTATTACTTTTTAATATACATATTTAGTTTGATGAGGAATATAAGTAAATTTCAAATATGTCATTTAAATATTGCTTCACTGACAGCACATAACAATGAATTGAGAGAACACATTATCGATGAGTCTTATGGCATTGTGGGAGTCGGAGAAACTAATTTAAAGCCTCATATTCCAAGTAATGTAGTTTATATGAACAATTACAATTTCTACAGATGCAACAGAGTGGGGCGTGAGCGGGGCGGGGGAGGAATATATGTGAAAAAGTCATTATCTCAGGAGTTAATAAAACTCTATCATGTTAGCATTGAGTGTCTTTGTATAAAATTAACATTAAATAAAGCAAAGGTTGCAGTAGGGGTGTGTTTACAAACCACCAAATTTTAATACCAATAATTTTATTAATGAATTAGAAAATATACTTATTGGCATGCATTCTCAAGTTGATCGCTTAATATGCTTTGGCGACGTAAATTTAAACCTTTTTGGATTTAGGTGAAATAGGTGTTATCTCATATATGAGTGTTTTGGAGAGATTGCGTTAGAACAGATTATCAATGAACCCACCCGCATAATAGCTACGTTTTCGCGTCTAAATGACCATATAATAATAACAGAAGATTTGAAAATTACCGAATCAGGCACCAAATCTGTTGATATTTCGGATCATGAACTTGTTTAGGCCAACATTGATTTTGGCAAAGTGTCCTATCAACAGGAACCTATTACGTTCAGGAATTATAAAAATATTAATCTTGAATCATTGTATTCATCCTTAAAGTCACTTCCATGGAAATTTATATATTATTACAATAATATTGATGATAAGATTTCGTTTTTTAATAATGACATCGTGGCTCTCATGGACTTGTATGCGCCCCTAAAAACTGTCAGGTTCAATCGCGAGTATAAACCCTGGATTAATGATAATGTTAAATTACTTTCTGAAATAAGGAATAAGGCAAAACTTAAATTTAAAAAGAATAAGAGTCCCCAAAGTTTTAATGAATATAAAGAACTTAGAAACCTATCTAACAGCTCTATTCGTCTCGAAAAAAAGGCATAGCTACATCATAAACTGAATAACCCAGAAAGCAAAGTTTTATGGAGCACTCTTAAGAACCTTAACATAATTAACAAAAAAAAACGCAATTATTCTATAACCATTGTCAAAACCGAACGACATTAATACGTTTTTTATTAACTGTATACCACAAAGTAATATTTCACCAAATATACATAAGTACTATGAGAATATTCACCCGAAAGTTCAAAAAGAGTTAAAATTTAAAGCAGTTAGTGAGTGTGAAATCTCAAAACTGCTTTGTCAAATTAAAACTAGAGCTGTCGGTGCAGACAGTAGTCATATTAATTTTATTATATTTTGTTGTCCCTGTATCTTAGAATACATTTGTCATTTAATAAATTTTTGCGTTATGAATTTGGTTTTTCCCCCAGAGTGGAAGTTATCAAACGTTTTGCCTCTTCCTAAGACAGATAACTCTCAAGCTTATTCCGATTTAAAACCGATTTCCATACTACCTACATTATCAAAGATATTAGAGTGGGTTTTAAAGGACCAAATAGTCAAATATATACAGAAAAATAACATAATTGCTGAGCAACTGATAGAGGCGAATGTACTACTCTGTTTCTGCTGGATTATTCCAAAGCGTTCATTTTGAAATATCTGGGGTTCCATTTAAGTGTTGTTACCTTAATACAAAATTATTTAAAAGAACGGAAACAAAGAGTATCTGAATATTTAAGCGTTAAGTGGATTACCACAAGGCTCTATTTTGGGACCAATTTTATTTATTTTGTAAACTAGTAATTTTTAAATTTCTTAAAAATTGTAAGATTCAAAAATACGCTGATGATACCTAAGTGTATTATTCTTTTGCACCAACAATGTGAACGAAGACCTTAAAATAATTGAAAGAGTTTTGAAAGACCATGTGCTGCATTTAAATCCTCGTAAATCTGTTGTGATGTTGTTTGGAAGGCCCAAGGATGTAAAACATTTAACTCCATATATAAACATTAAAATTGGAAACGAAGTCTTATCTATAAAATCTGAGGCTAAAAACTTAGGTCTAATCTTAGACAACAAACTCAGATTTGAAAAAATATATCTATGTGTATAAGAGAGTACAGGGTTTTTCCGTATATTTTGGAGCATCACTCACACCTTTAATTTAAGAGATAAAACAAATAAACATCGAAAAGCTGTCGAAAAATACCAATATGCTTCTTTTTTAAATGGGACACCCTGTTATATATATTACAGGGTCTTCTTGCTGATTATAAATATATTAGGTTTAATAACTTTATCGTGAGAAACAAAAACCCTGATATAATTAAATGTAAAAATTAATGTACAAATCCAATAAGCGGAACAAAATGGCGGCCTAGTGAAATGTTAAAAAAGTGTTACTACAAAAAGTAATTCTCCAATTTACTTCAAAATTTGCACAAAAATCAAGTATTACGTAGAAATTAACTGGTAGAATTTTTGTAAGAATCCTGAAGAACTACTTATTAGATTGATTTCAAATTTTGTGCAAGAATTAAGTATGATTTAGAGATAAACTTAAAAATTGTGATACAAATTCAAGTTGACAGAACAAATGGCGGTCAAATAAAATGTTTGTAATCCTAAAAGCTCTCCTTTAAATATCTTCTCGTTTTAGCGTCCGTGTTGCCAAAAAGTTCGCAGCATGACTAAAAAATTAGCTTTAAATTTTGGTCAAAAATTTAGGGTCCTATGGGGATGACGTGATAACATTTTGATAAAAATCCAAAGCGGGGAAACCAGAGGCCAAGTGAAGTGTTAAAAAACGAATTATCAAATTTACCTCAAATTTTGCACAAAATTATGTGCTATATAGAAATGGTA
This sequence comes from Kuschelorhynchus macadamiae, assembly GCA_030620095.1. Taxonomy (NCBI): domain Eukaryota; kingdom Metazoa; phylum Arthropoda; class Insecta; order Coleoptera; family Curculionidae; genus Kuschelorhynchus; species Kuschelorhynchus macadamiae. Next base: position 100,402 of record JAUTXW010004692.1, read on the forward strand.
ACATTTTGATACAAATCCAAGATGGCATGATAAAATGGCGGCCAGAAAAAATATTTAAAAAATCAACTTGAAGAAAATACTTATTAGTATTAGATTGACTTCGAGCATTAAGTGTGATCTAGAGATGGTAAAATTGTGGTACGAATTTAAGATAGCGGAACAAAATAGCAGTCAAATTCGGTCAATTCAATCGGTTTCAAATTTTGCACTAAAATCAAATGTGATATATGGATAAAGTGGCATTCTTTAAAAAATCAGTAAAAAAATTAATTGTTTAATTTATTTTAAATTATGCCCAAAAATCAAGTGTGGCACGAAGCCAATATGGTGGTACAAAATGGCAACCAATAAAATTGTTATGTGCGGAACTAAATTGGGTCACACTTCACTATTCCTAATACGAGTTCTAATAAAAGGAAATATTTTTAATGGGCGAAATTCTAAAAAAAAAATTTGCGATATTTTAAATTCCCAACTAATATAAAAAAATCGATAAATTTATTTTACCTGGAATTGCCCTGATTATGAACCTTTCCTTTTTTCTAAGAATAATGAAGTCTGACCTAATTCCGTTCTGTATTGGGCGCAATTTTCGATTTGCACGAATATTTTACCTATGCCACACTTGATTTTTAGGCATAATTTAAAACAAAATGAATAAAAAGTTTTTACACTGATTTTTAAAAAATATTATTAGATCCAATTTTTGTAGAAAACTTTAAATCAATTGAATAAAAAAGTTATGTTGATTTTTTAAATATTATATCTGGTCGCTATTTTATTTTGCGATCTTGAATTCATACCAGAATTTTACTAGCTTATCTCTACATCACTTTCACAAAATTTAAAATCAATCTAACAAGTAGTATTTTCAGACTGACTCTCTTGATGTTATTAAGTCGCCATTTGTTTTGACCAGCTGTAACAAATAAGAGCAAAATTTGAGGTAAAATGGATCAGTTCTTTAGTAACATTTTATTTAATTTCGCTAGGCCGCCATTTTGGATTCATACTAAAATGTTAGCAGTTCATTCCTAATTAATCCTTGATTTTTGTGCAAAATTTGAGGTAAATTGTATAAGCAGTTTTTTTTTTATATTTTTTTAGCACTTTATTAAGTCGCTCATTTGATAGGGTCTATTGGATTTTTCCCAAAATGTTACCAAGTCGTTCTCATATAACCCTTAATGTTTGATCATAATTTGAAGTAAATCTGGTAAGTATTTTTTGTAGTTCTTTGACATCTAAGGAACCAAGAACGTAAGATCTGTAAAAACATGGGAGGAAGATTTTTTTCACCATTACAAGCAATTTATTTGGCTGCCATTTTGATCCGTCACCTTGAATTCGTACCACAATTCTACCATTTCATCTCTATATTATACTTAAAAACCATGCACAAAAGTTGAAATCAATCTAATCAAGCTGATTTTCTAATAATTTTATTAAGCCGCCATCTTAGATTCATACCGAAATTTTACAGGTTTATTCCTACGTACTACTTTATTTTTGTGCAAAATTTGAGGTAAATTAGATAAATAGCTTTTAGTGACGATTTTTTCAATATCTCACTGAGCCGCCATTTTCTTTTCGCGATACTGGATTTTACCATGTCTTCCTCATATGGCCCTTCATTTTGAAACAGAATTTGAGGTCAAACTGAAAAGTAGTTTCTTAGCTATGCCGCGAACAGGTAGACAGACAACAGACGGAATTGCGAAATCAGTATTTTGTCATCTAGGGACCCTGAAACGTGAGGATCTCTAAATACCTGGGAGGGTCATTTTTTTAGGATTACAATAATATTCTTTTACGAGAGAAGTAAAAACAAAGCCAGACTAATATGTAAGGTATATAATTTTTACCGGTAACATTTTGTTTTTTAAAAAGAAGTGCAGAGCCTTCCGAAGTCTGTATTATATTATAAAAACAAAAAATTGGTAAATTGAAAAAATATAAATGCAATTTATATTTTTTTTTAAAGAGGTAAAAATACTCTTTCTTAAACCCATTGGGTTTATGAAGCCATTTTTCCAAGAGTTTTTCCCTATTATATTTGAAATTAGGAAAAAACCGGTGGTCTAAAAGTAAAACTTACAGAATTACTCATTTAAAAAAATGCAAATTTAAAATGACAATTGACGATTATTCCTGGTTTCTACACTAAGGTAAATTTTGATATATGGTTAAATTTCAAATTTAAATATGTAACCCTCTCACCCCACCCTCAGAAGAGAAGCACAAAGCTTAAACACACAAAAAAGTTGAATTCTGGGTACGCATGCAATTGCGAATTTTTTTTACCATTAGTAGTTCTCTAGATATTAACCCACACTATTAGTTTTGACACCCTGCGTGTATATTAATAAGAAAAAAAGAATAATTTAAACTATATCTTCAAATAATAAAAATACTGATGCTTCGAAATAGAATAGAATAGAATAGAAACGTCTTTAGTTTTTACTCGGCGAAGGGCAGCAGTTTTCTTATCCGAGCATGTATAAAGTAAATTACAATGTTATAATATACTTAACTATACATAAACTTAACAGATATAGCAAGAACCAAAGGTATAATAAATAGTTTTACATGAAACACATAGCATTACAATACTAAATTTAGGGATACTAAATACTAAATAATTATTACGTATCAAATACTAAACATTAAAGATCGGTCTTAATATTTGTTAATCAAATAATTTTTCTATTTCCTTTTAAACAACGCATTTTGACAATTCGCAAAGTTATTTCTTATTTCAGAATTAAATAGTTTGGGAATCACACAAGAAAAACACACAATTGTGACGGGTATAACGAGAATGAGTGAGAGATCGAAAGCTTAACTTTTCCCGGAGATACCGGGGATACCCGCTCCCAAGCAATTTGTGTAAAAAACAGGCGAGGTGCAATTTTAGACGGTCACGCATGTTTAACCACTTCAAAGTGGACAATTTGTAAGTCACATGGTCTCTCATTCCGAGGTTATAGATGAAGCGAATACGTGAGTTCTGAATTCGCTGCAATCGACCTTTAGATTGAGTATCAAGGCAAGGCGTAGATACAATGCGAGATCAGCAAAGACTCACATAATTGGTTTTTCAGAGATTCACCCAAAACATCTTTACTTTTGTCAAGATTTCTAAGAGAAATTATTGATTTTTGAACGACCTGACCCACCTGAGTTTTAAACCTAAGATCCAAGTCGAAAAATACGCCTAGGTTTCTTTATTCTTACATTAGGAATGATCACATCTTCTATTCTAAAAGTAAGAATATTGTTTGCCCACTCGCTGTTTGGCCTAAAAAACAGAATAGCTGATTTAGACGGGTTTATTTTTAAACCGTTTTTAGTAGACCAATTAAATAAGCTGTCCAGACAACCATTAAGCCTTTGAGAAGCTCGATTTGCATTGGCTTTTTCGAAGCTGATACGCAGTTGCGTATCATCAGCGTACCGTTGAATATCACAATCCGTGACAGCGCGATCCATATCAAAGGTATAAATAAGAAATAACAAAGAGCCCAGGATAGACCCTTGGGGCATCCCTTTCGTAATTGGCATAGGGTCGGATCTCTTACCCTCAATAAAAATGCACTGAAAACGGTTGGATAGATAATTTCTAAAAAACTCTACCGCAATATTGGTGAAACCGTAGTGATGTAGTTTGGCACAAAGGAGCCGATAATCCAGAGTGTCGAACGCCTTACTGTAGTCTAGTAGTAGTAGTAGTACCAGCGCAGATGTTTCTCCATGGTCGGCTGAATGAATAATGTCATCGAAGACCTTAAGTAGTACAGAGGCTGTACCGTAATGTTTACGAAAACCAGACTGTGACTCGGGTAATAAACTATTATCGATTAAATAATTCATAACTTGGTGATATATAATTTTTTCATTAAGTCCGACTTTTGACATCAGCCACCTTGGGAAGGGGCAAAACCATAGCAGTTTTCCACTAATCGGAAAACACAGAACTCTCTATGCAGGCGCTAAAAATATGTGTTAAAAAGGACAAAATCACTAAGCAGCCTAACTTTACCATTTCGAGAGATAGTCCGTCGTCAGACCTTGACGCATTTGATTTCAAACCCTGTTTGCTTTTAATACGTCCGCATCCTCAATCGCAATCAATGAAAAAACACTATTTGTACTCCTGTTACCTAGCCCAAGTAGCACATATAATCATATATGGGCTAAAATGCTGAGATATTGGCTAATATTTTAAGAATTTAAGAATTTTAATGTCAATCATGGCGGATCATAAAAAGCTTTGGGCCATTTTTTAAGCAAATATTCCTTGAAATTGGCCACTTTGTACGCAAATATTTATCAAATGGCAATAATTTTCAAATGTAGCCAAAATGTAGCAACATTTACTAAAAATTTGTCAATAAAAATGCCTACTTGGTTTGGCTTTAGTACTCGTTAAAAAATGGCTAATTTAAGACCCAGGAGTCAGCGTAACAATATTAAAGGACGATTACCCCAATACCGTTTTTCTATAATATGTGCTGGAATATTTAATCTTTTTTTAGACATTTTGTATGGTAAATAATTTATATTTCGTTTTTCTAAATATATCTTCAGTTTGGTTAAGTATAGTTTTATAGGTTATAAATGTAAATGTGACATATTTTGGCAATATTATAGCAAAAATAAGCGAAATAAAACTATCCAATTTTAGTTTAATTTTGAAACAAAAATATGATAAAGCCATATTTTTTCCTCTCAATTTTTGTTGTCTTAAAATGTCATAATTTGGCATTCTTATATAGCCATTATTACTATAATTAAACTTAAATACTTGCTAAAATATGTTTGGTTGGAATTTGGGAAAAATTGCCTATTTATTGATTATATTCTGACCTCGATGTCTATTGATTAAAAATGCCATATTCTGGCATTTTAAACAGCTATGCTAACTATATTTTTACTTCAATACTAGAATATATCTGGTTGTTGTGGCAACAAAATTGACAGATATTTCTACTTTTTGGCCATTCAATATTACAAAAAAAAGTTGGAGGTTTAATTACCCCATAAAAGATATTTTTTGGCCAAGTAATTATGCTATAGCCTATCTACATTAAAAACTGCTACTTTTGGAGCCAAAAAATCTATCTTGAAAAAAGCTTTCATGGCTAGAAAACAAACCAAGAAGTCTTTTATGGCTAACTGTTAGACAAAAAAGCTCATCAGCTAATCTGTGCTACTTGGGAGGTAGTTATTTACTAAATCTTCATCTATGGGGATGCGATGGTATTTACCGAATCAATGAAAGACTGATTAATTACATGAGGATTTTTTAACGCGCTGGTAAAGCATGATTATTTTTTGATTTATCATTTGAGCAAACGTCCGCCAGAGGACCTCGATTCACGAAATCAATATATGCCTTTTTTTCATTGCGGCTTGGGTGAAAAAATCTCAGTTCTTAATATGCCAACCAGTCATTGGCTGAACGGGTTTTTTTATACTTTGTCAACAATTTGTTCCGCTCTTTTTTCAAGATTTTTAAGTTGTCTGTGAACCAAGGTGACTTGGGTTTCGTAACACGTACGCTTCGCAACGGTGCATGTACATTAAAATGATTCATATTTTGTGTCAAAAAGTTTACCTTTTCACTAATAGTAAGAATATCTAAATTTGAAGCCCAATTCAAATTTGTTAAATCAGATTTGAAAGCTGTAAAGTCAAAGGTTTTGAAATTTCTATAAGTGAGAATTTTTGGTGCTTTCTGGGGCAACTAACAATCGATTGTGCAGTAAACGAGCTGATGGTCGGTGACATCATGCATAACAAAATGTACTAGCTCCCGTAATGCTTCATTCAAAATTGCAATTATGTCTATAAGACTTTGCGATGGGCCCACTGCACGGGTAGGATGGTAAACAATTTGTTTTAGATTATAAGTAAAGAGAAAGTTATCAAACATATCTACAGCATTGCTCTGATTTAGAAGATTAATGTTTAAATCGCCCATTATAATAATTTCGTCATTAGATTTAGGTAGCCTGTATGATATACCAATTCCCAATTTTTCCGAACCTAAAAGTCGCCCAAATTTGCTCGAGGGCGTCGCTCCGCTCTCCCACTTCAATCAGTTTGATTTGCAAATAATTTTTCACATATAAACCCACTCCGCCGCCGCGAGAACCTTGGTCGACTCTGTAAAATTTAAAGCCAGCTATAAACACTTCCGTACCGACTATATCAGGCATAAGCTAAGTTTCAGTGACTCCCAAAATATCCAATTCCAAATCAATAATTTTTTTTTACTACCTCTATACTAGGCAACATTGACCGTATATTTACGTGTGCTATTTTTAGATTGTTTACGTTAGGATTAAACATTGTGATAAGGTAAAAACAGATTATTGTTGCAACAATACATTCTTATTTTACGAGAGGTTACAAAAAAAAATATTAGAAAATGGTCTACAAATTTACATTAACATTTCATTTAACATATTTTCATTTTTAATAAATTAACATTTTCACCTTCCGGTTTACGGGCTAGAACCTTACCATTTTTACGCCAGACATGTTTAAAGCCTTTATTTTTTTATTTCTTGGCAGACTTGAAAAGTGAATAAGCCTCTTTTGTTAATTCTTCGCTAATATATACATTCGTATCTTCCTCTCCTAATCCAGCTGATCTTAGGGTGATGCGCCCCTTTTTAACGCGTATTCCCTACTTAGTATCTAAACTTCTAAGTGTTATCAGTATTTTCGGACCATTCTTGGTTTCAAGACGTTTGAAGTTCTCAAAATCGTCAGATTGATGTATCAGTATTTAAGTAGGCAAAAATATCTCGGTAAACATATCAGACATGATCTTTTTCATTTTTTCCTCGTATTTTTCGTTTAAGAAATCCATGGTATTCCGCATATCTCTGACTTCCATTTGTAGATCCCTAAGCATGAAATTTAGTTCATTAATCCCATCGGATTCAGATGAATGCATATTGTAGATTGTTGAACGCCTAGCAGTGACCTCCTTGATACACTCTTGGCAGTTCCATGATGTTTTTTCTTGTTGTATAAATCTTGCATCGATTTCTGAAACTTTGACACATTCAAGATGAAAGTAGCTCTTACACTTTCCGCAGTTTAATTTAAGTTTTTTCCCAATATTTTTGTTGGAAATTCGACACCATGATACAATAAACCGAAGGTATGATATGATTCCTCCGCCTTCCGCCGGCTGTCATTGTCCATAGACCTTCGGTCATATGATTTCAGTGCATTTTCAGTTGATGTTTAAAAGTGTTTGGGGATTTCTGGATCCCTTTTTGTATTTAGTTAATTAAACAACAATAAATATGAGGTGTGCTGTGCTCGGGTGTGACAACATGTAATCTGAACGAAATAACAACAAACAAGAATAAGACTATATTTTATCAGTTTATATAATTACATATACTACAAGCGGCAGCTTGTCCACATAAAGGTTAAACTTGTTTAGTGTGTGTTGTTTCATTCCCTCTCATACCTGCATTTTTTTTAATTAGACACAGATAATTTTTTAAAAACACAGATATTAGGGCATTTTTTAGTTTTAAATTGAACTAAATTGTAACATGTATAACAAAATAACAGTATAAAATTAAATACTGCCGGATTTTATAAAACTTTAATTCTTTCTTTAGCGTGTTTTTTGTATTTTTATTAAATAAATATATAACTACCATGTCATAAGTTTTTTATTTTAGTGAATTATATGCTAGTGTTTCATTAGAAAAACATTTTTAATTGAAAAAATGGTAATATAATATCTAAACTCTAGAAACGACATGCATCTCCACAAAGAATTTAAAAATCTACGCACGCAATGACGTCACTGCGCAAACCGGACGCAATTGAGACCGTCTAGATATCATACCTTCCATTTATTATATCATGATTCGACACAACTTGCTACCAGTCATTTTAAATAAGTTATACTTAATTCAAGAAATCTTGGCAATAGTGTGATGATTCCAAGTAGGTATGCATTGTTCGGATTGTTCCCCTTATGGTCCAAAGTCCACTTCTAGCATGTGCAGTTGTGAACAATTAATGAAATTATCACTATAAAACGAGTCAGTGGAATTGTTTCTCTAACCAGCTAAAGCCAGAGAGTGTACAGGATGCCCTGGAACACCTTTTATATCAAAAACAAAGGCGTTATTATTACAAAATTCACTACCAAAACAGGACGAAAATCTCAACACATCTAATCACCAACGTTGTCGATATATATATATCCGAAATTCCGAAATCGCTTTTGAAATCCTAAAATCGTTTTCGAAATCACGAAATCGAAATCGCGAAATTGCCGCCAAAATCGCAAACGAAATCGGGAAATCGCTCCCGAAATCCTGCGATTTCCAAAATCTCTGTACGTTTTTTAGGAATTAAGAGACCCTTCGATCCTCCCTTAGTCATACGCACATAAAGCTTGCTATTCACTATTCGTTCATTCGTCGGTTCGTTGATTCGTCCACTTTGTATGGAGTGGAGGGTAACGTTCGTCCGTGCGATTTATTGCGCAGCCATTCCGGTTTTTGGGCGAATAATAAAGTAGGCTTTAACTTCGGCATACTATGCGTCCGAATCAAATATTTTGTGTATTGTCACACAATGAAATGCATGAAATTCATGCGAACGAATTAAATATAAATGTATGATTAGTGTGTATGAAATTAACTCGAATTAACAAATCGAACCGAATAGTGAGTAGCGGACGTTATGTTGGCTAGCCTGCGGTCATGCGGACTTATATGCTAAATATTATTTGCATTTCTACGTCTACCATCGTTTCTCACGTGGCAGCCTTTCACAGCATTTGCTGTTGCCACTGCTAGACTTGAAACAAAAGCACAATGAGAATGTTTTAAGGTAAAGCCCAAAAAAAGAAATCACAATCAAGAATCATTTCCATCCAAATACGTTTAAGATATTACAGAAGGATTTGCCGTTACCCCTCTGGTTCTTCAAACATGACGAGTTGTAATTAAGCATCGAATAGCATACACATTTTAATTTTTATCGGAGGTTATTTTAAACTTTATTTGTTATTTTAAGTATAACCCATTTTTTAACTTAAAAATACCAGTTTTATCTAGTCCTTATTATACGCCTGTTACGGAAAACCTTTGCCCTTATTTTTTTGCCTTAACAAAAAAATAAAACTAATCAGTATCTTCGGCAGAAAATCAGTCAATAAGAAAACTCATCTTGTTTGTTGTTTTGTCACGTTGTATAAGTAAATATTTAACCGGTAAATATAGACTACCGTCATATCAAACAATTTTGAAAGCAATTAGTGAGTCGTCACGCAATATTATGGGGAACCTTTTTACCGAAAAATATAGAGGATTTGATTTAGATTTCTTGATTTGCATTTATTTTCGTAAAACGGCAAATTATATTAATTTTGTTTCATGGAAACTATGAATTTCTGTGAGCTTCCAAGAAACGATATTCTTTTAAGTAGTACATCTTGATTCTATTTATAATTATTATTAAAGTTTTTTTTCTACACCGGAAGTTTTGTTAGACTAATCTAAATCTCGTTAGACAACCGAGAACAGTCTCGTGGTCTCGCGATCGCTTAGCTACAATATTTCCTTACGAAGCCGGCAACTTTACTATCAGTAGCTAACAGATAAACTTTGCACAACTAAAATTTATTGTATGACTATAGTTTTGAGAGAGTTTGCTAGTAGAAACACAACGAGCAAAATTATCAGGATCCACACAGGCAGTATACATACGTTAAAATGATATAACATAGCTACAGAGGGTGTTATAAAACAGGGTTAGTAAAAATATCCGTAACGCTTAAATATTTTTAAAACCGCTTACAAAATTTGGCATTTGGGAGTTTCTAAACATGCGGAGTTGAAAAATTGTATCGGCACTGCTGCCAGATTTTCCAGTTTTGCGCTACAGGTAGTCATTTTCTTTTCTTAAATAGAATTTTTATTGCACTAAATTGGCCGTCTCAAATTTAGTAATATCCCAAATTATTCAAAATTGTATCTATACTAGTTGTTGTGATATTACAACATTGCATTTACAGTAAAAAGTACGGGAACCCTTAAATATCGTCAAAATCGCTAAAGTTGTGCTTACAAAATTTAGAGTTTGGGCATGTGGAATTGAAAAATTGTATCAGCACTGTTGCAGATTTCCCAGTTTTGTGCTACAAGTAGTCATTTTCTTATCTTAAATTTATGTCCTATTTATTTTTATTGCACTATATTGGCCGTCTCAAATTTAGTACTATCCCAATTTTTCAAAAATCTATCTGCACTGTTTGCTGAGATATGACAACACCGGATTTACAGTTAAAAGTACTGGAACGCCTAAATATCTAAATAAGTTGGGCTTACAAAATTCGAAGGCCTCATTTATTTTGATTGAAATGAATGACTTTGCAAGTTATTTTTTTATCAGGTGATATTAGCGGCTTTCCCTCACACTTTATCCAGGCTTGGGACTGGTCTAAGTTCCACTAGTGGCAGATACTTAAAACGTATTTAAAAGCCAACGGGCGAAACAACAATAACGCTAAGATAAAAAGGATATTAAAAGCCAACGGGTTACAACAATAACCTAACAGAATACTTATTTTAAAGACACTATTTTTTAATTAAATGTTGAAAGTGGTTCTCATTATTTGTCAGATAGTACCCAAGACGATCATAAAACTCTTGCAGTGTGTTACTCAACATATTCGGTGTTACAAGTGCAACTTCGGTGCGGATTCTTTCGCGGAGTTCGTCCAAATTTTCTGAACGATTCTTGTATGCACGATCCTTCAAATGACCCCACAAGAAGAAGTCTAGTGAAGTCATATCAGGGGATTGGGGTGGCCACTCTAATGCACCACGTTTTCAAATCAGCCTTCCCGGGAATTGGTTGTTTAGGAACTGCGTGGCTTCCCTTGAATAATGCGGTGGAGCAACATCATGTTGGTACCAGATTTCACCCACATTTCCAATTTCTTGAACGGCAGGAGCTATATGTTCTCTGAGGAGTTCTAAATACTTCTGTCCAGTTAATACACCTTCTATGAAATAAAGGCCTATAATATTGTTACCTAGTATCCCCCCATCCATTAATTTTCTGAGGATGTTGGGTATGAAGTTCTTTTATTCAATAAGGATATCTCTAGACCATATTCGACAATTGTGGCTATTAACTTGGACATTCAAGCAAAAAGTAGCCTCGTCGCTGAATGCAATATTGTGGGCAAAATAAGAATCTTGGTTAATATTTTCCATCATGATTTCGGCGAATTCTAAAAGCTCTTGGGCATAATGGATCTTGTACGGCCTCCATTTGTTTTCCTTTAACATAGTCCTTACAGATTGTTGATATATTTCGGCATTTATAGCTAACTGGTTGATGCTTACTTCTGGATTTTCCTCTATTTGTAATAAAAAGTTTAATTTATTTTCATCACTTGTAGCAGTTTTTGGGCGTCCAGTTTTAGGTAATGATTTATTTATATAAATATATAATATAATTATATATATTTTGTATAAAACAATATAAAATATTATCTATATATATTATGAATTCATATAACATTTTTTATTATTTTATTAATTTTTTTTTATATATTTTTGGCATTTTTTTATTTGAAGATGAATAAACTTAAATAAATCAAATAAAATACACGAGGAAACGTCTACATTTTCTCTAGGACTGGTGTAAAAATCAAGTCAATCAGTGATGAGAGTGAATTTAGAAAAATTTGAAACTTAAAGCAATTTTTATCCGCGTATTAACTAAGTTATCTTATAAGGTGAAATGTAATTTTTTATAAATAAAATATATATGTATATTTATACAGGTTGTAGAAAAATTAGGTACCATTAGGAGATTAAGGAGTCACGAATGGTTAAGATTAATACTTTAAGGTAAAATGTAATTTTTTAATAATTAATTATTTTATACCGGTTGTAAATCAGTAAATGCAAAAAGGTAAATAAGTTATTAAAGAGTCATGTTGTCTAGAGGTAAAAAAAATTAACGTATGGGTAAAATTTATTTATTAAGAATGTAGGTTCGATTTTTAATAATCGGATATATTGTACAGGGTGTACAAAAATCAATGCAAATGGCGAAAAAAATATTGCAAACGGCGCATTTTTTATTATATTTATTACTTAAGAATGAATAAGATTTTTGTATTAAGAATGTAGCGTTTATAAAAATTAACGCAGAAGACGAATAATACATTAATGGTGTAAAAATTTAAAGTACCTACGTATATTTATTTTTTATTTAATAAGGGATTTCTCCCTTTTAGGTTAGGTTAGGTTATGCTATTGGATGTTTTCTTCTTCCAGAACGAATGGCTGGTAATGTAGGTTCGAAATAATTGTTTTTTTTTCAATGTACGCAGGACTAAGAAGTAATTATACTTTTATTTTTTTCTTTGTGGAAAGCCACCAATATCACTTAACAAGAAAAACAGCTTAATAACTCAAAAGCCATTCATTTCAATAAAATATATGGAACATTACATTTAAGATTAGAAAATGTCTACATATAGCTCAAAACTGGGAAATATGGCAACTTTGCAGACACCATTTTTCAATTCCTCATGCCCACAAATCCATAATTACCGAATTTGGTAAGCACAACTTTAGCGGTTTAAAAGATAATTGGGAGTTTGCTAAATTTGAGACGGCCAATTTAATGAAATAAAAATAAATGGGCACTCCGTTTATAATAAGAAAATGACTAGATGTAGCACAAAACTGAGAAATCTAGCAACAGTGCCGATACCATTTTTCAATTCCGCATGCCTAGAAATCCCCAAATGCCAAATTATGTAAGCGTAACTTTAGCGGTTTTGAAGATATTTAAGAGAGATATCTCAACAACTAGGACAGATAGAATTTTGAAAATTTGGAAGATTACTAAACTTGAAACGGCCAATTATATGCAATAAAAATAAGTGGGACATTCTTTAAGATAAGAAAAAGACTATGTGCAGCGCAAAACTGAACAATCTGGCAACAATGCCGATACCATTTTTCAATTTCGCGTACCCAAAAACCTGCAAAGACCTAATTTTGAAAGCACAACTTTAGCAGTTTAAAAGATTTTTAGGCGTTCCAGTACTTTTTACTATAGCTGTAACAGCTTAATTATCTCGGATAAAATAAACTCTAATAAACTGGAGCTATTTTTCAAATCACTATAAATAATAGCAAAAATCTAAAATTGGGAGTTTGGAAGGTAATTTCCAGTTTACAAAGCATCAATGCATATAGGGAATACAACATTTTTGTCCACGCCTATACAGGGTGAACATACTACGAAATCAATCTTGCACCTTTTTAAAGTGAAAAAAGACGATTTTTTTAAATAGAATACCCACTATGTATTTTATTTATGCAAATTTTACAATTTTATATTTTTGCTATTTTTTTATAGAGTTATTTGAAAAATAGCTAGTTTTCAAATAATTACACATATCCTTAATTATCTCGGAAACTACGCAGAAATCGTCTATAGTTTAAATTGGTAACCTATGTTTATTTTTGACAAGGAATGAAATTTTTAAATGTGTTCAGATTATTTGTTGCATTTAGATTGACAAACAAAAATATTTTTTGGCTTTTTCGCAACTGAATAAACATATTTAACTTTAAATTAATTAAATATTTGCTTCAATTAATTTAAAGTTAAATATTTTTATTCAGTTGCGAAAAAGCCAAAAAATATTTTTGTTTGTAAAGGAATGAAATAACGGACAAACATACATGGTGTCCCATTTAATTTATAGTTGGTATCGTTCCAGCTAAATTGGGACACCCTGTATACATGGAAAGATTATGTTTTAAAAGAACTTCAAATTTAAAGAAACTTTTTTGGTATCTAGTACAGATTTCTAGATAGTATAGTGGGTATTTTACTGTGGAACATAGTGTACATTACAAGTGTTGTGTGTCTACTTTTTTAATCAGCTTTTATGACGATTTTCCATATTACCATTAAAAGTGGTAGTCGTATAATATAGCAGTCATCTTAAAACCACGAGTCTTATCTTTATTGCTTTTCAAAAGTATCTATTAAAGCGATGCTCTTTGCAGAAAAGCCGAGCAAAGCGAAAATTAATAATTAAGGAATTTTAAGGAAGCAAACTGCGGCAATTAGGAGATCGATAACAACGGGTATATTAATTTTAATTAAATTTCTCGTTTTAAGTTAATTTTAGCTGAAAATACAATAGGTCGGTATTAACTCTTAGCCCGCCGGTTCAAATCGATAATAATTATGTCAAAATGATTTCATATACTATGTTTGTGTAATTCATAACGATAACGCAATTCTTTTTAGTCTAAAACATAATAATAATATTAATAATAATAAACCTGCTGTGAGGTTGGTGTAACGTGAAAGAAAAATACTCTATCACTATTTCTCCTAACGGAAGTAAGGAATCAACGGTGTAATTCAGTGCCGGTCGGGGTATTAATCAGTGGAGTAGTTGTTTCTGTGATTCCATTTTGTACTTTTGTCCTATAGGGGGCTCTCTAGTCGGCTGGCGGCCTGATGAGCTTTAAAAAGAGCGAAACCGTGATCGACATTTGACTGAAATGGATCATTGGGCCTGCGACATGGCAAAACATATTTCAGACAGGTCATGTTATCCTTGTTGTGACGTTACCGTAACGTGAGATAAAAATACATTTATAATATTTCTCCCAACGAAAGCCGGGAATCAACAGTGTAGTTCAATGCTAGTCGTGGTATTAGCCTGGTATTAGCCTGGTTCTGTGATTCCAATTTGTACACCTTTTCGAAAAAAATAATTTATAGGTCTTGTATGCAGTGCGCATCTTCACCCCTTAATTTGTTTACCCCAGTAACTAGCAGCGTATATCCACGTTTTCCTTCTTGTTAGAATTGGAGCAGGAGGAAGGGGAATATTTGTCGCAATCTCTCTAAATTTTTCCGACTTGCAAATAATGCTATAACTTGCAGATAAAGCACTAAGGCTTGTTCAGCAACACGATGAAGTCCATGAGCAAGACCACTTTACACGTACATGGTACAGCATCTGGAACTGTCACTAACACTTTTTCATACTTATATTACCAGGCTACATAAGATTAAAGGAGTCATTGAAAAATGCAACAATAGTTGAATGGTTTACTTGTACAATACTTTAAAGTGAGTAAATATGATTTTTCTCTATCAATACACCAAAAACAAAATTAGCAACACCTCTTTGTTCTACGTCAACTGTTTCATCTATCGAAACCCATATATTTTTATTTGCAACTTTCTCTCATAATTAAGTGTTGGTATACAAATCGGGCATATAGATTTTTTTAAAGTGGATTCATGTAGAATTGACCTCATGGAATATTTTCCAAAAAACTCTTCAGCATAGAATTACTCAGTTTGTTCAACGGAATATCTGCATTGTTATAGGTATTGCACAAGTCTTCATGGAGCTTTGGCCCTTTGGGTCCTGGTGAAAACGTTGTGGTGATCAAAACTGGTTGTTCCTGAACAGATTTTTTATTATTTTGCCTCTGATGTCTCGCAGTTGCCAAATGTTGAGTAAGTTGGAATTTTTTGCTGACAGTAACAGTTCCTTTACGAGATATGCAAAACAGTATATTCCCAACAGAAGTAAAATCTTTCACAAATTGATTCAACACGGCACTTGTCGAACGCTTTTCTTTTAGTATTTTAAATTATGTTTAAACGACAAAGAGTTAACTAAATCTGAATAAAGACATATTTCTAAATATTGGAAGTTCTAAACTCAAAGAACACCCCAAGCTCGTAGCAAAATGTTATCTATTGAAACGATAGTTACTATAATTGACTAGGTTATTGAAAAATACATGATATAAAATTAAGGCGTTAAAACAGTATTTATATATATATATATATATATATATATATATATATATATATATATATATATATATATATATATATATATATATATATATATATATATATATATATATATATATATATATATATTGTCCCTTCTCGTTCTATTCGTGCCGCTAACATTCGACCACTGTTTTCTGATTTTCACAGGTCAAAATTGTATGTTTAGTTCGGCACTATCGCTAATAATAATAATATTAATAAACAAGTGATGAGGGAAGCCAACGAGAATGTAGAGGATCAGAACCTAGCTCCAACGAACCTTAGCAATACTAGAACAGAGAATATTCTTGAGGTGAACATTCTAAAGTTCAGCGGAATAAACTTATCCCTAAAACCCCAAATGCCCAGACTCAAGACAAATAAGGAAATCAATCAATCAAACTAATTCTTAGAAATTACTTAAAATTTATCAATCTTAACACTGAGAACACTAAATGTCGCATGTGTGGGCGAGGTAATGAAACTATAGAATATATTATAAGTAGCTGTACATCCGCCAACGAATATACCGATAGATACAATAATGCCTCCAAAGTGGTTCTGCTTAAAATACGACATACATAACGGACAGATTCATGCAAAACAACGTATCTCATATTACTATACTAAACAAAGAAGACACCACAATAACTGTTATAGATATATCCGTACTTGCTCCAATCAAAACTGACTGAAAATAGGAAGAGAAATCCCAAAAATATTTACCTCCGACATATGAATTACAAAGATTCTGCAACGCTGGAAACGTCTATAGTATCCTCATTGTTCTCGGAGCCATAGCCACAAATTAATTCTTAGATAAATCAAGAATGTGATGCCCAATAAAATTATTAGAATGCAGAAACCTCCGAGATTTGCATGCCTCAATATAAAAAAGAGCAGTCGCAAAAAATACAACGCCTAAATGGGACTCCAGATTAACAAAAAAGATCGGACATATTCTACAGGAAACAGGTGTATTGAAACTATAATACCAGAGAAAACCCTATCTCACGTGTTACAACACGATACAAAACCGAGAACATTCTGGGTCGATACAAAGACGTATCAAACCCAAACCCGATGGAATGCTTGATCTATTAAAACAAAAACTGTGGTGTATGCTTATAGGCTCAAAAAATATCGAGAAGTATATAAGCGAAGTTTCGACAACCACAGATCTGCGATGAATCAAAGAACTTTCTACCGAAACCCGAAGAACCCTCAGGCCACTGAAGTAACCAGACAGAGTCCACGAAAAGAGGATATTCAGGGATTCTGAAGCTATATATGGGAAGAATCTCTACAATGCTACCGTAAATGATAACTGTACAAGATATAAGAACACCCTGTCCCAATCCCATAATTGGAAAGCACCTGGTTTTGATCTTCAGAACTATTTACTTACTTTACTTAAACAATAGAAACAGCGGATACAAGGTTACAACAAACGAACAACTGAACCACCTAATCTACATGAATTACATCAAACTCTACCCGAATTCACCTGTAGGGCTAAGAATGCTTATTATTACTAATAAAACAGGAATTGAGTTTGGATTAGACAAGTGCAAGACAAATAATATAATTAAAGGCAAATGGCATCTCTGGGAAGATTACTGGCTTCTCCAACGGACGGACGAAGGGAGGTAACAGCTGCAATGGGCAAAAATGAATCCCGTTAATATCCTGGTTTTCTACAATAACAAGGAATAAATCACGGGGATATGAAAAAGAGGCATGTCAGAATGGGTCCAACCATCGTAAAATCGAGCCTATAAACAAGAAATAAGATCATAGACACCAACTCCTTAGCGATTCCAGGCGTCTCATACAGTTTCGTATTGCCCTTAATACACATGCGTTATAATAAAACGGCACATTGTGTGTAACTCTTATTTATCATTTTATGTATTCTAAAAACTAAATAAATTTTCTGCCTAAAACAGGGTATTTTTGGATTCCATACCGAGATTTCTAAACACCCAGTAGAAAGAATCTCGAACAATAGCAGCGTAATTAGACTGAAGCCTCGTGCTATCTTAACTTTTCCTATTTGTAATCACTTTTTTTCTGTCTTTTTGCAGAAAATATGCACTTTTCTGTTGCAACATGTTTCCAATGAGTCGCATTATTATCGCATCTGCGCAGGGCAATACGTCATAGATTCCATCAACGTTGCCCAAACAACAGTAGCCAATCCGACGGTTTTCCCTAGTACTCACCCATTCAAATACCAACAGCTCTCGACGTTGCTATAGACTTTTATTTTGACTACATTATTTAAAGCAAAGCAAGTAAGGCCCGACTGCTCGAGATTTATTAACATACCCAAAAATTGGTTTGCGGAATATGCATTTACCTTTAGCATATTGCTTTAATCTCGACAATCTGTTAATTTCTTAATGTTTTCGATATCGCTTTTATATATCGAATTTGTTTCATGATATATCCATTTAATTAGCGAGCTTCCTTTAACCACTAATTTCTAAGGACCTCTTGAAATTAGATCGCCCCAATGTTGCGGCTGAAAACACTAATTATTTCTGTTTTCCACTCGGCAATGGAAAATTACAGGGTTTCGGATATAATCAGATTTTCGATTCGGAAAGTATGCAAATGGCGGGAAAGCTCTCTTTAATTTGTTTACCGTTTACCAGTGATATCAACTAATTTAGATAAATACGGTTTTAGAAGGTAAAAAACACCCTATCTAAAGACAAATTATTTCTTTTCACAATATCATTTAAATTTTAGATGCCGGTAAAACATTGGTTCTAAGTTTTCAGTTCTTTTTATTTTAAATTTTATTACGACTTAAATTCAATGAAATGATTGATCTTAACAGCAATGACAGTTTTTGGAACAATATAATTATTAAACTGTGCCAAATGAGATGATTATAGGATGTTTTGCCTATGTTTCATTATTGTTAAAGATAACAATGTTAAATGGCTTACATAAAACTAAATCGACTATTAATAGTTGACTGTTAAAGGAGCCTTGGTTTGCATTCATAGCATAGCCTTTAAAATAGCAATATCTTCTTTGACTTTAAATTAATATGTCCATGAGGTTTGATATCATAGGACTCAGTGCTCAACTATTCTGCATTGTGCGAATTCGAGTATTCTAGAATAATAATTAGAAAAATGTCAGGGACTAGTTGGTAGTCAGGAGAGGAAACCTTTTTAAACAAGCTTACTTTTTAACAAAACCTTTAAGCAAAGTTTTGAACATATCGCCCAATAAATGCACTTTAATAAGTACTCATGCATAATAATTTTGGAATAAGGTAACCAGTTCTATAATACTAATTAACTAGTACCAAAAAGGTTTATTATTTACTAACCACTTTAGGTTATTGAATGGACTGCGAATTATTTTATAATTAGCATAATAAGAATCCTAGGACGATTTGTTTAATAAAAAAACCGTTGTGTTTCTTAAAATAAGATCAAAATAAAATGTAGGGGAAAATACAACAAAACATAAATTATGAAAAAATACTGACCAATCTTAACGAAAAACAATATATTTTAAAGGGCACGTTGTGTTCAATAAAGAATTTAAAATGACACAAGAAATACTTGTAGGGTTGGCGCTGTTGCACACTTATAGAAATAAATATAGACTCGGTTATAAATAAATTTGCCAATTTACATAAAAGAGATTTAGATTTCTTGCTCTTATTAAAAATTTGTTAGCGGACCCATCGCCACATGAATATCTTGATTAATCCAGAATATTCGCTCATAAATTACCAACGTTATTACTTACATATTCGGTTTACAATTATTGAAATTTGATCTTACAGTATTGCTTTAACATGTTCTTATAAGCATTTGTTACATATTTTCGTATAACCTTTCATATTTCATTAATTTAATATTTTGTAGGTAAAGTTTTTTTGTTATATTTCGCTTTTAAGGCTTTTCCCAGAGTCGTATTTTTGATTTTGATAATCTTTTTAATAAGACATTTTGCAAAACATATTTTTTTTATTTCACCGCTTTTGTTGTTCCACTCTCTAGCTTTGTATCACGCTCACGAAATATAATGCTGGTTATTTTTTTTATTACGGCGAATATACTTCTAATGGTGGGCGTTTATTTTGCAGTACCGGTTTCTTGAATTCTGAAATTTGATTATCTTTGACTGTATGTGTATCTCACTCAAGAATATTAAAAATAAATGTTTGGTTTTTGATAACTATACTTAATGTTTATATACATTTATATGTTGTTAGTGTAACAATGGACGATGCCAATATTCTATATTTAAAGATCTAGTCTAATAAGTTATGTAAATAAATTAATTAATAACTAAATAAATGACCATTTCCAAGAAAAAAAATATATGTGCATTTGATCGAATATAAAGGTGCGCTATCTTATAGAAAATATGAATGTACAGAGTGTCCCGTTTTCGTTGTTTTTATGGGGTATCTCTTTTATTAGTGAAGATAAAGGGTTCCCGTTTTCGCGACATGGTGCTACTTTTTTGTGAAACGAAAGATGACCCAAACAAAATTTTTATAGCCCCCTTCGTTTTTAATTTTTTTTTAATTTAAATTGAAAATATTGCATTTTTGGCCCCCCTCGTATTTCGGTTGTTTAACTTATCGAAAAGGTAAAAACTGGCTCTCATACAGTTTTTCACATAGATTCAATGGCGTAGTCAGATTTTTATGTGAGCTGTCGTTTTTGAGATATAACACAAACTTATAATTTAAATGGGACACTCCGTATATTTTTATTTTATATTATTCAGTTCACAATAAGCTTCTCGAAAATATATAGTAGTATATACCTTTCTATTCGAATCGCCCAATAATCTGCATTTTTTTAGAGATGGACTCAGTTTCTGGTAGTAGGCTGGGATTGCTGCTTAAGCAAAACAAAAAAAAATGTTGTCATGTTAAATAAATCACTTATCAAAAACCTCTGGTTCGTTTTGAAGCCAGATTAGATAACCGCAATAATTATTTTAAATTTTATAATAAAAAAATAACGCGTTATTGTTAACTTAAGAAAAATAATAACACTTTATTCTGATAAAAAGAATTATGGTTGTCCTTATTCCTTCTTTCGTTTAACAACATAGTTAAAATAGTTTATTATGTCATAACTCAGTATCAGAACAAGGATGGCACCTTTTTTTTAGAATACTAGAACGCTTGTTTTAACTTTTGAGCTTCGTAGAACTAACATGTATTTATTGTAGCATATACTTTTATATATTTGATTGATTGATTTTTTTTTCTTTTACATTTTTATTTGTAGGGGCAAGTGTAGACACAATGTCTACCCTTACCCCATGTTTTTATATTTTTTTAGTAATACCTTAATTCCTTAAAACGCCAGAATGTGCGATTTTGCAGTCTATATACTTAGCCTGTTAGGCCCTCACGTCCATAAAGATATCAAACCTAGCTCTACTTAAATTACATAAATACATATTTTTTAAAAATCTTCCATTTGTCTACGCTTACCCCATACCTGGGGTAAACGTAGACAATGTGAATTTCAACTAGTATTTGATTGCAATTGTTACTGGGGCAAGTGGAGACAAAACATAAAAGCTTCAGAAAAATACAGTAAAAATATTTTCATCGGTTGCGAAGATCCAGAACGAGAAGAATAAACTTTATTTAATTAAAACTACCTACACAAAAACACTCTAAAAGCACAGAAAAAAGGAATTAAATACTAATAATTAAACAGTATCTTGAAAAAGTAATGTTTAATACTAAAACTAAAGAACAAAACTGCAATTTATAAACAGAAAAATATTTCTTAGTACTAAATAAATGAAATATAAAAACGAAATAAAATCTTAACAGGGTAACAAAGAGTAAAAATTTATTTTTGATAACGGTTTAACTTAGTCCATTTTTTCTGAATTTCTATTGGGCTAGGAGAAACCGAAAACAAATGGGTTCCACTTATATTAATTGGTCCAGTAAAACACGATGTGTTCAACACTACGTCAATGTCATTTCTTACCGGCCATCGAAATTTATCTTCAGGAAGACGTTCTAAAAATTTCATTTCTATTTGATTACCAGTAATGCTGATTATGCGTCCAATGTGCTTTTAGTGATATAATCCACTGCATAGTACAAACCAATTTGCAGTGTATCATCTTTACGTTGTGGGATATATTTACTTAAAAAAAACCGTTTTCACTCAAACTTTCATCAGAATTCGAATCTTCTGTATAACTATTATCATCACTAGATGGGAGATTATCTACTTCCATCTGAATTAGATCATCCTCGGATTCTGAAGACGATACTTCAGTAAGTCGCTTTTTTATTTCTTGATACTGTTTTTTTATATGATTTGGCTTTAGTATCCGATTTGATAGGTTTACTTTTAGGGGATTTTTTCATGGTTCGCCTCTCCTCTTCTATTTGTAAACGTTTAGGAACTTCTTTACTCGTCAGTACTTCCCCATAAGTTTCTTTTTTTATTCTTATTTGCTTTTCTTTTACTTTATTGTCTTGTGGTGCAAACTCCCTCCGCATTTTCTTCAAAAATACGTCCATAACAGACCTTCGACCATCAGAGCTTGTTGGTTCGTTAATGTTTCGAATTGTACTGGGTTGTATTTTTTGTTGCGGAAGATTACCTGACTCCTCTTTTCTGAGCGTTTGCTTGCATTCAGCTTGTTTTCTTGCTGTTCTGATTATTTACCTTGCTGTTTTGGTCTTACATTTTCCTGTACTTCTTGTGATCTAATTTCTCCCTGATCTGATTCTGTCTCTTGCTGTTCTGCTTCTTCCTCTTGCCGTTCTGCTTCTGCCTCTTGCGGTTCTGCTTCTTGCGAGTTTGGTTTTCCATTCTGCCAGTGTTCGGGCTCTCTTCCTTCTTGATTAGCTTTAAAACGAGCTAGTTTGTTTTGATCATATTCATTTTCAGGAAATTTTGAAAATTCTACTGGAAAACAACCAGTTTCACGAAAACCAGAAATTATATTTTTTTCCGGCAAATAAGTTTTCCAAGCCTCCGCTAAAAGTACAACAAAAACTCGCCTGTTAAGCATATTAAAACTAACTAACTAACTAACAAATTGCGACGTCCATAGGTAACAAGAATTTTTTCCCATCCAGTTTTTAAAGGCCCGAATACACATTTGTCTAGGGGTTGCATACGATGTGTTAAATGACTCGGAGGCTTTATTAGAATTAAATTTGCACTAACTGCTGCACTTACTACTCTTAAACTGATATGACTTTTATGTCATGTTTTAAAGGAATTAGTGTATCCGTGATTCAAGAAAAATACTGATTCTTCCATGTAACCATTTTCAGTAGTGGCATATGAAGTTCCTGGATATTCCAATTCGGGATTGGTCCATCTAGCTTATATAGCATCCTTCGCTTTGAATGTGATGAGAGGGGAAATACTGAGCCAGATGCTGATGCGCAACAATGTACCGAAATATTTTCCCGACCGGTACCTCCAACTCTTCGGTAGAAAGCTTTCTGCTCCTTCAGACCAAGTGCCTTGACTCTGCTTGGATCAGTGCAGAAACCACTTTCATCACAATTGAAAATCAGTTCAGCACAATTGGCAAGCTGTTCCCTTTCAATTATTTTGCTCAATTTTTTATAAAAATCAAAAACCACAAAAGGATTTGCAGATTCGGCACGTTTTTGCCATATTCCTTAACAATATCTAGCAACTCCTATCTGTCAACAGGATCTGCACGGGCTAAAATACGTTGTTCTAACAGGTCTTCGATTTCTTTTGAAAGTACTGGTTTCCTACCACCACCAACTGGATCTACTGACGTCTTTCTTCCTTTAAATCTTTGGTATATCACAGATCGGTTCACTTTATAATGGTCTTCAGCCTCCCGATAGCTCATTCTTCTGGATTGAACAGCTTCACAAGATTCTTGAACTTGTTCGGCAGTATAACTGCAGGGTGGTTTTTTGCGCTGGTAGTTACGTGGCATTTTCAAAAGGTGTATTTCTAGATCATTAATAATAATCTGAAACAAGGAAAAAAATGTCAACACTTACCCCAAACCCAGAACAAAGTGTCTACATTTACCCCAAAAATTTTGAGAGATGGGGTAAATGTAGACAGCCTGACTGATCTCGATCTGATCTTCTAATGTTTACAAAATTTCCACACATAAACCATTAAAAAACGCACATAATAACATACAAAAAAACACAGTATTCGAATAAACATTTTATTAAAAAACGGAAGCTAAAGTTATGCCTGAAAAGCATTATCGATTTTTATTTATGGTAATTTACATTACCATAAATTAAGTTATTAGACAATTTAAGGTAACAAAACTTATATCTAAATTAGGATTTAATACAAGCTCTTAGATTCTCAATCTATAACTGCGAAATTATACCAACAAAAAATATACAGAGTGTGTCTCCATTTAGTTAGTATTTTAGTTAGAGTATCTGTATTTAATTAAAAACATCATTGCAGACACTTTTTTATTTTTTTTAAATTTAAGGAATGAAATTTGCTCACCTTAATATAAGGTCAATACTTACTTGATTTAAATCGTTTTCAGATTTAGTAAAAACTAGTGCTTATGACGTTGTCATGGTTACCGATACATGGCTTACGGAATACATTAATGACGAAACAGTAGCTACACCTGGGTATATTTTTTATAGAATAGATAGAGGGGTCGTGGGGGCGGTATCTGCACATATGTCAAAAAATCTTTTAAGTTACAAAAACTCACATTTCAGTTTGAAATACACCCTCAATTGGAAAATATTTGTATAAAATCCATCTGCAATCTAAATCTTTGGTTGTTGGAGCTTTTTATCGACCTCGGAATCTTAATATTAATATTCATTCCAGATGGCGACAATATTTTGTCTTATATTTGCCCACTATTTGATCACATCATTTGCATGGGGGATCTAAATTTCAATTTTTTAAATTTAAATATTCTTGAATTCTTAATGTTTTGAATCTTACGGTCTTTCACAAATTTTGAATGAACCTACGAGAATAACGAAAACTTGTAGCACCCTAATCGACCCAATATTCGTAAGTAATCCTGATACAATGGAATGTTGTGGTACTATCCCCACAGAGGATATCTCCGACCACAATCTTGTATATGTCAACATAAACTTAAAATCACTCAAACCCCCACCTAAATTATAAATGATATGATAAAATGCTGTAGTCCATTTATAGACATTTATGTCCTACATATAACTAAATCCTGCATTGAAAAAAAAATATTTTACTGATTCGTGGAAAATTGCTATCGGCAAGCCGTTAGCAAAAAATAACAATCCAAAAACATTCTCTGACTTAAGAATTATTAGCATACTTCCAGTGCTTTCTAAAATTGTGAAATAAATTTTGCATGAACAAATGTTTTCATTCTTTGTTGAACATAACATTATCCCTGACAACCAATGTTGGTTTCGAAAACAATTCAGTACAGTAACTGCTTTGGTCTCCGTGACAGACGATATCATTGTAGCCTATGATAAAGGTCATGCCAGTTTACTCGTACTTCTTGACTACTCAAAAGCGTTCGATACAACATTAGATCATAAGCAGTTGTGTGCGAAGTTGCAGTATTACGGTTTTTCGTTGGAATTTGTCAAAATTATATCGTCATTCCTTAGTAACCGCGCTCAAAAAATTTCAGTAGATAATGTTTGCTCGGATACAATTAACACATATTCAGCAAGGCTCCATATTATCTCCGTTATCATTCATTGCAGCTTTGAGGTTTATCAGATTGCAGAAGTCGTACAACACATTAACACTGACTTAGAGACTCTCTGGGCATATCAAATAAAGCAAATAGAAAAATTATAAAAACAAATGTCAATATTTCGTTGGGGGGCGTGTCTCTTCCTTATGTAGAAGCGGCAAAAAATGTAGATATATTAATAGACGGAGATCTTCGTTATAAACAACACGTAAAATACATAATTAAAAAAGCATTGTGCTCTCTAAAACTCATATTTAATAATCGTCATTTCCTAAATTTTAAATTAAAAAGATTACTTTGTGACAGTCTCGTTCTCTCTCATTATTCATATTGCGATTTGATTTACATGCCTTCTCTTACAGAAATTGAACATAACACAATACAAAGAATGCATAATTCCTGCTCTAGATTAATTTACGGTATACGAAAATATAAACGTATATCTCATAAGCAAAAGATTGCAAAGGGCTGAATATGAAACATATGTGTTATCACCATCTCGGTAATTTTGTACGTAAACTTTTAGCCCTTCCAAACATTTCAGAAAAACTAAAAAATAACTTTATTCCTAGAGGAAACGTCCATAGCAGAAATATCTGTTTTAAAAATTTATTTACTATACCTCAATACATCAGCACGAAGAAAATTTTATAGAATGCTATAAAATTATATAATTCTCTTCCAGATGAATTTAAGCTTTTCAATATTGACAAATTTAAATTTGAATTTCGTTTGTATTTATTAAGTAGGCAGTGATGCACTGTTACTGTTTGACTGTGTTTGTTGTCAGAATTGTTCAGTGGTGTTTTTCTTTTATTTCATTTCAGATTATATTATTTTTGAATATTTTGCTAATACATCTACTTTACTATACGCATTCATTCCATAATTTTGAGGTATAGCTGTGGGGAGGTGATGGTTAAGTAGGAGTACCCGTCATGAGGCTAGACTTCGCCGTGCTCCTTATGGTTCTCACTTTTAAACATTTTATAAATTTAAAAAAATCAGTTATTGTAAAACGTTATTTGTTTTGTTTTAACTAAAAGACTTTATTACTATGATTATTATTATTATTATTTGAATAATCATGTCTCGTGAAATAATCATAATAGTGGGCTCTTTAATACTCTAAGAGAATATCTTATAAATAACGATTTTCGCTTAGGTTTTTACATGTACGCTTGAGTCATATCAAAAATAAAACTATCAAGTAGGTATGCTATCTTTTGTACAAAGTGGTACATAGACTAATTTAAAAGGGGAGCCGACTTTTAGCGCCATTTTTTTTTCCTTAGAAGACAGGGTGAAAGATGCGATTGCATATTTTATATGCTCTTCAGTGAAAACAAGCAATTTTAATTATAGCAATAAATATCAGTCAAATTACAGAGCAACTTGGCCGAAAGTTGGACATTGTAACTAAAATAGTAATGTTTAAGAAAATCCTTCTCGAATTTATTACTGACTGTTTATGCTCTTAAGGCCGTTTTACATGCTGCAATTCTTTCTTCCAAGTTGCAATAGTCTTGAACAAAAGCATGCGCAGTGGCAAGACATTTGTACCTTTTGTCAAACTGCGCATGCCTTTGTTGAAGACTATTGCATATTGCAAAGAAGAATTGCAGGATGTAAAACGGCCTATACTAACGATGGCATGCAAATCAATGGCCATCATACATACGCTATCCCATGGAGTATTGCTTATAGTGCAGCAAATCAAAAAGTACTAATCGATATTCTAAGTAAACTGTGGGCGGTATTCAAAATTTCAGCTGCTTTTAACATCAAGAAAAAAAATGGAGGTTTCTTAACAAATCAAGCATAGATAAATTATTTCAATTCTATATTTCGCTCTGATTTTTTCAAAAATATATTCTCTACATATATATTACATTTATACATAGAGATAAAAAGTTATTAGTATCATTTATCGGTTTTAAAACCTCAATAACTGATAATTTGAACAGGTTTTCTGGATGTAATCTAAAATAAAAGTAAAATTACAATATCATCCAAATTAGAAGTTAAATGATAGTACTGATTTAAAAGCTGTTTGGTTGTCTTGCTTATGTAAATTAATGACTGAGTCCCATTCACGCCGTAACGCCTTTCCCGGTGGCTGTAGCCGTAAAACGCTGCAACAAGATAAAAATCTCCTAAAATAAAATTTAATAAATCAAATTACCGAAGATATTTGTTTAAATCACGGTCTTTGTTGCTTATTTAAGGAAACTAATCTCCCAATTAGTGAGAAGTCGTGCGTATCCTAACGATCGCTTTAAGACAACGACACATGTATTCGATATATATATATATATATATATATATATATATATATATATATATATTGTACAGTAATACAAACTTAGGGATGATAAAGCTACGTGCTCGCGTATAATTGCGGGTGTGGCATACTGGCCAGTGGCTTAGCGACTTGCTAAATTAAATAATATAAAGATGTAATACCAAATATTTTATTAAACATTTATGTACAAGATTTTGTATACTACATACATACTATAACTACCCACGACAGTTCTAGTGATAATGTCGTTATTTACATCTGACTTAGTGGAAGTGTTTTACTCTAAAATGGTTTATTTATTATATTTAAAGAAGTAAGCTAGAGAAACATACTATAGAACTTAAACTTGAAATAATTTAGACCTAACAACAACCTTAACTATTACAAATCTAGCCTAAACTTTTATACTTTAATGTACTAGAAAATTAATCTGTCCGTATAATTCATGTATATCTAAGCTACTGTTGCTGTCTAGATCTAACCAGCTTTCTTCAGATAAACCGGTGTTAACCGTAAAATATAGATGATCTATTATAGCGTCAATGATGTGTTTCCGTTCTATTTATGACATCTTATATTCTTTGACGTGTCTACATATGTTCGTATATTCGATGAATGGCAATCTGTTAACACAAATGCCGTATTATGGGCTACAATGCCAACTTTTTTTATGTTCGCCAACATTTTCTTTTTAGGATTCACTTCCTGATAATATGGCGGAAATCTTAGAACTTTATGATCATTATTTTCTAATAACTGATCCAGTACATAAGTGAAATGTTTATTATTTGAAATTAGTGCGTAAAGCTCTGTCTTTGTCGATTTTTCTTCGAAAACAATATTTTTATCCTATAGCCACTCAATCATTCCTTATCTAAGACTTGAAGAAGAAACATTTTCATCAATCGTTATATTTTGGTAGGATGCATAGTCGAGTACTATTCGAAGTAGAGTACTAAAACAGACCTCTCCGACAAATTTGGTAGCAGCTAAGTTTCAACCCAGTTCATAAAATTAGAGAGATTCATATAGTCATGATAGTCACCACTCTTTGAGCTTAAAATAAAAATGTATTAGGTTAATTATTTTTTATTATGGATTTTGGAGTAAAATAGAAGGATAGTAACCAATCTTATTGTCTTGTACTTTTTTAGATTATACTTTAAGAATATTATGGTACCTGACCTGACCCTTTGTTAACCATGAGGGTCATACTGATGAAAATTCCTGAATTCCACTACAATGGGTAAATCTAATAATAAATGTATCGCCAACAGGTATATAAAAAGTGAGTGATCGAAATTGGCGACACTTTTCAAACAAACAAAAAATGTTAAGTTTTACTTCACCAGATTTAAAGATGAGTAAGCCATTTAGTACAAAACCAATTTTTCTCCCGGCACTAACGATTACAAGTCATCTGCCTCTACAGATGAGTTTCTTTAATTCTCTGTTACTCTGATCCGACCAACGATGAGATTTTATGTGGCTACTATAGATGTAGGTTTCATATGTATATATAATATTTGTTCCTTCTTCCCTATATTGAATAATTTTTTGAGAAATTGAATTCGTATTAATCCGATGTCGTGTTTTTCTTTTCTAACTGAAAAACTGGTAATTTTCTTCTAATATAATATTTCCCCTTTAATAATTGTAGTATAAATCGTTGACTAAAAAATAATATAATGATATTATTTTTCTTGAAATAACACTTTTAGAGATATTTAGATAATATCAAAACTCACATACCTATATCCCAGAGATATTATAAGCTTCCTCAACTTGCCTTTCGAACCTGTAAAATCAAGTTGTTGTTCCTGTATTTTCCTCAGTAAAGCTATAAAAAATAAAAATATTTCATATTAAAAAAAATATATTCTCGAGAAAATTATAAATCTTGGTTTATTTGACCACGAAGGAAGGCTTGAAGAAGTAACATTTTCCTCTATGGTTAAATTTTGGTAGTCGAGTACTATTCGTAGTAGAGTACTAAAACAGATCTGCGTAAAAATCTTTGCCTTTAATCTTGGGCGATCTTTTTTCGATAATCTAAAAATTATGACTTATATTCCTTATCTCATAGTTGAGGTTGGGGATTTGCGGTAACTTTTTCTCGCTTTGTCGGCTTTTCTTGGGGCTAGAAAGAGATGTAGTGGTCAAAATTGCATAAACGTTTAAGCCTTCTTTTCTAAAAGCTTGAAAGGAAATTCTACTGATTCCTGTTGCCGCCAATATTATTTCCCTGTAGAATGCTATACACTGCTCGTTTTGAAACAATTTTGCAAAAACCTTTCTATAAATAAAATACTGAACGAAATAATACATACTTACCTTAAAATTTTAAGAGGAACTTGTTTGTTATAATGTTGTTTTTAAAGACATTTATACCATTTTCAGAATGATAATCCAGCCGCACAGCGTCCTATTAATTTGGATATCTGTACATAACAAATCCTTATTCAACGAACTCAAAAAGCCACGTAGCCACTATATAATAGGTTAGAAAGAATTTCTCTGTTACTATATTCATTCAATATTCTGTACCATTAGAATGGCAATGCGGCGAGCACTGCAGTCGTTTGCATTTTGCATTATTACACTCTTTAAAATTTAAACGGTTTTCGCTTTGTAGGCTGCATAAATTTAACACGCAACGAAGTTTATACAGCTCACAGAATTTCACATAATTGAATTTCTAAAATTAAATGACTTCCAAAAGTCGAGATGTTCATAACAATAGACCATATTTAAAACAAATGTAAGCCTACATTAGTGAATTCTGCTAACCTAATATATTTCTTGAAGTCACGAACTAAGGTGAAGTGTTTACAGCATTTTGTATACTCTCAAATTACTAGTCTAAGACTGTTGGAATAGAGACTAATATTGGATACTAAATTTAGATATGATTTGCGGATTCATGCTACAAAGCCCCAATTGGACAATTTATTGTCACATTATTGACATACCCTTTAATTTAAATTATTGAGAAATACAACAATATTGTTGCAGTTCATGCAATCTGTTTTAATCAGTTAACGTGTTTTTTACTCGATTTAAAAGTCTCAACTTATCCAAAAAAAAAAAACAATTAAATTACATCAGCATATTTTTTTAATAATAGCTTAGAATGTAGCAGTACTAAAAACCAAAACAGGGCAAGAGTCTTACTGTTTTCACATGTAAAAAAATTATTTTGTTTTGTTGTCCTACCTTAAAATTTTGTAATAGTTACTGCATAAACTATCATTTAAAAAATTCACTTGTGTATCTGATAACATATAGTGGTGTTAATATATTTTTGTTTCACATTACACCAACGTCACAACAACGATACCATGATTCCTGTCTGGAACATGTCCTGCAATGCTGCAGATGCTATGATCCATTTCATTCAAACGACGATCGCGATTTCGCTCTTTTTAGAGCTCATCAGGCCACCATAGACTAGCGAGCCCCGTGTAGGGCAAAACCAAAAGTGGAATTACAGAAACAACTACTCCTCTGACTAATACCTCGACCGGCATTGCATTACACTGTTGATTCCTGACTTTCGTTGGGAGAAATAATGTAAATATATTTTTTTTTTCACGTTACACCAGCGTCACAGCAAGGATACCATGATCCCTGTCTGGAAGATGTCCTGCAATGCCGCAGACGCAATGATCAGTCAAACGACTATAACGATTTTGCTCTTTTTAGAGCTCATCAGGCCACCATAGAATAGCGAGCCCCATGTAGGGCAAAGGCACAAATGGAATTACAGAAACTACTATACCGCTGACTAATACCACGGCCGGCACAGAATTACACTGTTGATTCCTGACTTTCGTTGGGAGAAATAATGTTAATATATTTTTGTTTCACGTTACCCCAACATCACAACAAGGATACCATGGACCCTGTCTAGAACATGTCCTTCAATCCCGCAGATGCAATGATCCATTTCAGTCAAACGAGGATCGCGATTTCGCTTTTTTTAGAGTTCATTAATGCCGGTCGTGGTATTAGTCAGAGAAGTAGTTGTTTCTGTAATTCCATTTGTGAACATATGGTGGCGTAAACATTTTTTATTTTTTGAAAGTTGAAACGGTAGAATTCTTGTCCTATTGCTGTTTAAGCAACACCCTACTGAAGAATCCTAGTGCGGCGAAACGTATTTTTAATGTGCCATGGTTTAAATATAAGAATCATGGGTATAAAATTATTGTAGTTTGTATGTATATATATATATATATATATATATATATATATATATATATATATATATACATATATATAAATACATATATACATATATATATATATATATATATATATATATATATATATATATATATATATATATATATATTGTGATAATATAGAAATCATGGTTCTCATATATATACATATATACATATATACATATACATATATATATATATATATCCTCAGGAAAGTGATTCCATTTTGACACGGTCTAATCCCAAGAACCATGATTTCTTAATTGACCACAGCCGTGAAAGCTTTCGTTCTATGTTAGTGATAATATAATTTTGACCGACTAGCTAGACAGCAGAGCACAAATATTGGGCAAACGGTCTGTATAAGGGCTGGTTAAAAGAAGACTATTTTCTACTGCCGAGTTTTCGGAAATCTTCATTTCCTTCTTCAAGACTACAATAGGAAAAAAGTTAGAATAAAGATTTATTACAGGTGGTCTGAAAGTTAGAGTAAGATTTAAAGTAGAGATCACAATTCATTCATAAATCACGTTAGGGGTATGCGCCAACATGGTTTCCCTATTTTTCACATTCTATCGACCAATGTCCAAGCCGGTGGCCATTTGTTGACGAATGCCAGTGACGGCGCGAGTCTTCACTTCCCGCATAAGGAAATATCATAATCGTGAAAAAATCATCGTTCCAGGCTATTACAGATCTTCATGTTTTTTCATTACTGTCGGTCGGTCGCTCTGTTACGGTATAGCTAAAAAATCCACTTACTCGATTAACTTTAATTTCATTTAGTTTTTCACAAAAATTACGTCTGATATAAAAAAAACTCGTAAAATATTGATAGGAATTCAATATGGCGAAACATAATGATGACCTGTTAAAATATTTGATGTACGAAAATGAAGAAATGGGCCATGTTTCATTATCATTGACAAAAGGAAGGATTCTTACCTATTCCTTAATGAAGCAAATAGGTATTTTTACAAATTTCAAAAAAATAATCGTTCCCTACTTCACTATCTAAAATCAAACCATTAAGTTAGGTAAGTTTAAAAGGAAATTAGTTATTTATATACTATCAAACTTTAGTTTTTAGTTATGTTTGCCTTATGTCACTGTCATTTTGTAAAGGCCGTTTTACATGCTGCAATTCTTTCTTGCAAGTTGCAATACGCTTGAGCAAAAGCATACGCAGTGGTAAGACATTTGCACCTTTTGTCAAACTGCGCATGCCTTTGTTCAAGACTATTGCATCTTGCAAAGAATAATTGCAGCCTGTAAAACGACCTTAATTGTGATATTTAGAAAAATTATTTGTTCAGTTGTTAAAAATGTCATCTTAAACCTGTAACTTTCAAGTTAGATCTTGTCTAAATTTAAACCTCTTTAGTAAATACGGGTGTTAGAGTTTTCAACTAAAACCAATGCTTTTATTGGCTTCCTATTCATCTGATTGTAAGTTTGTATGTTTGGTTCAAATCTTGTAATGGATTTTTCAGCACTTCCATTACCGATTATTTTCTAATTTGACATGCATACAATTTCTAATATTAAAAATCCGAATTTTTTTAGTCAACGTTTAGAAATCCAAAATGGCGGCGCCAATACGGCCGACGAATTTTGTTAGTTGTGTAGCTAAAACTGAAAGGTGCCTCGGAAACTTTCAGAGTGGCAGCATTTAGAAATTCAAAATAGCGGTGTCAAAATGACAAATGACCTATTGACACAATGTCAACAGGTCGGACGGATGATTTTAACATTTGTAGGGATTATTTAAGAATGCACAGCAAAAAATCAAAATGGTGGCGCCGAATTTTGTCATTTGTACAAATTCGGCTGAAATATCAGTATATAGAAGTATTTAAGAATAAAAGTTATGAAATTTTAGTCAATATTTGATAATTAAAAATGACGACACCACCATAGCAGACCAATTTTAAAATTTTTGCAGATTTGATTAAAATTCGGCATTTAAGACTGCACATCACGAATTTTTGTCACCATTTTAAAAATTCAAGATTGTAATGCCAACATGGTGGCGGAATTTTAAAATTTGTATAGATTTGGCTGGAAGAAAGTCGGCATCTGGGGGTATTTGAGAAAAAATATCATACATTTTTTGTAAATATTTAAAAAATGAGAGTAGGAATGCCTAGATTGCGAGCGAATTTTAGTATTTATACAGATTTGATTAAAAATCTATATTAAGTGAAAAATTCATACATTTTTAATAATAAATATTAAAAATCAATCAATCCGATAAGTACTTTTTTCAGATATTTTTAAACATTTAATTAGGCCACCGTTTTGTTCCCCCATTTTGAATTTGTCTCAACATTTTTACCAGTTCATCCCTATATAATATTTGATTCTTGAGCAAAATTTGAACATAATCGATGCAGTAGTTTTCTATATTGACTTTTATAACATTTTATTAAGCCGCCATTTTGGATTTGGAGTAAAACTTATCAGTTGATGATCATATCACACCTAATTTTTCTGCTAAATTTGGATAAAATAGATAAGCAGTTTTTTAGTAATAATTTTTCAACATTTCAATAGACCGCCGTTTTGTTCTGCCATATTGGATTTTTACCAAAATGATACTACGTCATCATCATATGACCTTTAATTTTTAACCAAAACTAGAAGTAAATAGTACAAGTAGTTCTTGAGCTCTGTCGCGGACAGACATACAAACTAACCGACGGAACTGAGAAAACATGTTTTTTTGCAACTAGAACACTTTCCCCTTGCGAGGAAAGTAAAAAAAAACGAGCGCTATAAGATAAAAATAGAATAGCCAATTGTCATATTGTTATTCCGTGTTAGTAGTAGTTAAATTCTAACCAGTTTAGAACATGTTTACGAACACATTTTTACTTTTAATTACCCAAAGAATCGCCATATAAAAAATTGGCTCAACTGAAAATTAAAAAAAGGCCCGAAATCATCCGAAACTTTATTAGTTCTCCAGATTTCATCCAAAATCTAGTGAATTCCGAAATCGCAGTAAGTTTTTTTAAGCGTGAGACGCCCTTTGACTATTTTAAAATAGTATAGATATATTCTATAATTATTCTCTGATAGGAAAAACTATTGTAATCGTAAAAAAAAATCACCTCAGAGTTTTTCTTGTATCATTTTGCTGAGGATTCTCACATGACCTCCGACGAAATTAACGTTCTATTATACTGAACCGGACTGGTCAATACGCCATGTGACCCAAAATAAGTGATCAAGGTATCTTCCATTAGACATAACAAGTCCCGTGGAAAAGGAAATCTAGCAGTTTACTTAATGATTAAAAGACAATTCCAAACTTAAACAGCCATTTTTTTTACAAACTCACATTGCCGCACCAGAGTTAGATCAACTAAAGCTCCTAGTTTCGCAATGTCCAAGATAAAGTAAATAAAACTTATTTATTAAATATTTAAAAAATCAATGTTCTTCTAATGTCACCGCACCGTTAGAACGCTACTTCTTGAAGTAAGGCAACATATAATTAGAAGATTTGAACCGTATCAACAATTACATAATAATACATTAAAACATAATAATATGCGGTAGTGAAGCTAAGAAAAGCTTGGTACCTAATGACAATTTTAATTGAATTAATTTCTGGGTTAAAATATCTTTCAGCAAATTAATTTCTTTAATGTTAACGTTTATTGTAATTCCACGAACCGCTCTTGGTTTTTGAGCCACGCCGGTCACGTGACCCTGTAAGAATCTTTACTGTAGACTATTACACTTTTTTACTATAAAGATCCCTTGTCAATGAAAGTGGGATGGTCCAATACGATAGTGGGATGGTCTAATACGTGGAGTTGTCGATCGGGGTTGCCATATCTAACTAAAACTCTTGTTACTGGTGTAATCTGATCTGAGGCTTTGGGTATCTTAGCTTAGATTTTATTATTTTGCAATGAAACTAATTTCTTTATACTGCTTAGAAACTAATACTGGAAAAATATTACTATTTTTTGTATGAAAATTTTATTGCATCATGTTAAAACATATTCATCGTAATATAAATTGATATAAACATTGGAGTTCCTGGCTAGGCTTGGCATCGTCTTACGATCGACCTTATACTGTGAGGTAATCTTGGCAGTGGCTAAATATGTAAATAATGAAACGCAATAATAACACACAACGGCTTGCAAAACTGGTAACGCAGATTGCTGATCAACGGTAAGCGTACTTTATTTACAGCTGATTTTGATCCCTTGGTTTAGAATTCCTGATAATAATATTAGGAAATATAAAGAATATTTCATTTTTGGAGAATTTCAGTTTCATAAGACTAAAAATAAAGGTCGTTTTATAAACTTACTTTAACTTAAAACATCATTAGACTATTTAGGGACGTGCCCTTTCTTGTGTTGTAAAATTCTGGAGAATTTATAAAAATTAAATATTCTCTGGAAATATATCGGGAAACCTGTAACCTGATAGAAAATCTTGAGAACATATATGAAATGAAATGTTGAGAATATTGACAAAATTAGGAAATTTATGAAAAATATAGGTACAGATGCAATCATTGAAATTGGGGGAAGAGTTTGACACCTTATGTAAGTTTTTATACATTTTGCTAAATCAACTTTTACAATGACATCTAATATGTTTTAAATCTGCGAATTCTATGCTAATAAGAAATCTAAAAGTAGTATTCAAATTATTTCGGAAAGGTTTTATATTTTAATAGCTTCTCTTCTTTCGATAAACATGCCAGTCATAATATGATATGTTCTATATATATAAAGGATAAAAGAGGAATTCACACCAGAAAATAGCCTTTTTTTATTTTTCTTTTTTCTATCAAAATCTATAATTTTGTATGTACTTGTGCTTTAAATATTGGACTGCATTTTTGATTAGCCCTTGTTAGATCTTTTATTGGGTTGATCTAAAAAGGTCTATATTAAAACAATAAAAATAAGTTAAGCTAAAAAATCACGGGAACGATTCATGGTGTGATTTAAAAATTGATATCTCTCATTCATAGTGTGATTTAAGAATTACCATCTCTATACCGAATATAAATAGTACTGAATCGGTTGAAAGTAGTTTTGATTAAGGAATCACTGACCAACTATTTACTAATCAATCATTGAAATGCTTACTAATGCACTACGTAGTCAGAACAAGAGTTTGGGGAACATATTTGTGAGAGCTCCGAAAAAGGTCGAACATACTTTTGTAGTCAGGGTGCCAGTGGTAGATTGTGCTGACATGTTGTGTGCATGGTCATGCACCATGCGAGGGAAATAGACGTTTTAACTACTTTTTGCAAAGAAAGAGTTAAATAAGTGTATCTATTAATACTTTTAACAAGTAGTATAATAAAAAAATAATAAAAACACGAAATGAATG
Organism: Kuschelorhynchus macadamiae; assembly: GCA_030620095.1. NCBI lineage: Eukaryota > Metazoa > Arthropoda > Insecta > Coleoptera > Curculionidae > Kuschelorhynchus > Kuschelorhynchus macadamiae. The sequence goes on from JAUTXW010004692.1 coordinate 137,965, forward strand.
GACATAATTAAATTTAAAAGCAGTAGATTAATGTATGTTTATTAATAATTTTAACAAGTGATATAATAAAAAAATAATCAAAATACGAAATGAAAGGACACAAATTTAAAAGTAGTAGAATTAAAGTGTTATAAGGCGATATCGGAAAAATAGTTTGGAATTTTTTTATAAAAATTTGGTAAAAGTGAGGCAGAGACACAGATTTTAACTTCGTTCATTAACAACTAGATACAGCATAATTCCCGAATAAGGGCAAAATGTGTGTCTGCAAAGTAAGCATTTGCTGCGATATTTTTACTTACTGATCAAAAGAGCGTTTTGGATAATCCATTTATTTGTATTACTCCAAAATACTACACACGAATAGTCACTATATCAAACAGGGTCTCTAAAAACTTCCAAAAATAAGCGAAACAATAGGAAACACATGTAAATGTGAATATAAATACAAAAAAATAACGGCGATCGACGGAGGAAAGGAACCAGCAAATACTGCACTTTTACACTCATTGATGGTGTTGCAAAACCTCTTCAAGCAGTCATAATTAACGAATATTATCAACATAATGGAATAAACCCGATTGGTAAGCGGTCCTGGCACGATCTCCGGTTAAAAATATTATTGGAAACGTTAGGAGTAGGCTAAAATGCACATTTAAAACAATTAAAAATCAACCATAAATCATCCCAGATCTAATAGGTGCAGAGAAAATAAAAAAGTATTCCACATACATTTATTATCTCTAGTATGTCTGGCCGCTACCAGAAATTGTTGATAGTTCGGGGTGAACATATTAGCTTTTATTTTTCCTAGCTTGTACATTTGTAACCATCGTTTTATAGATTATTTTGAATGTTTTTACTGTTTCCATTTTCGCATGATAATATCTTTTTCTTTTTGATAGTTCCTGTATACATCGAGGTATACATCCTGTAAATGTTTGCCCCATGACCCCTTCTAGGAATAGCCTTTATAAATAAATGATAATAACTTTTTCTTCCAGAGTCACTTTTTATTTTAACGAATATTTTTTACACAACTTGTATAAACACTATAAAAATTTTAAGTTACAAAATATGGCTATTTTCTTTTCGTTGATTAAAAAAATATACTTTATTGAATTTAACTCTGTCTACCTCAAAGTATGAACCAACTGAAAACTAAAAAAAATCGTACCCTTTGTATTAAATTAACGGCAACTGAACTTCATTAACGTCTATAGTAACTTAGAAAACACGACCATATTTCTCAAAATAGAGTATATTTGTCGTACATATGGTAATAGTTACGATGCAGAGTTCATGGACCTGAAAAAGAGAATTTTACTCTTCAAAAAAATACATATCTTGTCACCCTAGCTAGACTATAATTTCCTCAACAAGCTCCGTTGTTTTTTTTTTGTTTAACTTCCCTAAATTTTAGGAATTATAAAATAGGTTATTAGAAAATTAAATTATAATTTGAGCCACCCCCTTAATACGTAACAAAAGGATTCCTTCTATACTTTGATTTTTAAATTAAATCATGATGATCGTACATAGTTTAGGTTTTTTATCTCACCTCTATGGTATAAACTATGCTTTCAATTATTGTACAATCAAAAAATTATTGTGCGATCAAACCTTTTCACTAGTTGATCTTGTTTCTCCTAGAAATAATGTTAATTGTAAGTGCTAACGGAAAACTGAAAGAGTTTTAGCACCGTACAAATAACGCCTTGTTATTTGTACGGTGGTTTTAGGTATAATAATAATACGTATCTCTAAATGGTTAATCACTTCAGCCAAAACTAGTTTATAAAAGCAAATCTAATTTAATTTAGTACTTAACAGTGGTCTGTGATCTAAGATCTAATTGACAACAGATTTAAAATTAAAACACTAAAATATAAGTATACTCTGTTAGTGATGTAAAATAATTAAAGACTCGTTACAAAGTAAGCGTTACTACCTAATCACTAATAGTAACGAGTCCTCATTTTTTAAAAGACTCGTTACAATTGGCATTTCGTTACTTCCACTGAAACATTAAAAACTAACTATTCTACCCGAACACAACAGCGGGGACGAGTACGAATGGCTTTGACGATTGGCGCTTTGATCTGTTTTAATTTCATGCATGTCGATTTATTTAGGGCGACCGACGCGAAACGCGAGGCGACGATGAGGCGGAGTTGCCGTTGTTTGTATTAGAATTTAGAATTTAGAAGCAGGTATGGCGCGCCATTGGCGATAATTGGCAATGTCGCGTCGATTCTGTACACGGCTTGAATTTAGAACTGCAGTCCGGTATTTCCCCGATTTCTACGTATTGGCAGTATTGGCTAGAAAACAAATCTAAAAAAATAGGTAACTATTGGATGCTTATTTTCGTTCGTATTTTAAAAGCTATTGATTTTATAAGTAAATAGTAATAATTGTGTTTTAGTAACGATTACTGCACAGTGTAGTGTTTGTTTAACAAATTATCTCTCCGAGTCTAAATCCGAATCAGAATCCCAAACGCAAAAACGAAGTATTATTTGGCTTTATTTTACCATTTTGTCTGATGCTAAGGCAAAATGCAACTTATGTAAAAGTACTTATTCTCATAAAAATGGAAATATAACCAATTTAAGAAAATATTTAAAAACTAGACATCCAACAACAACATTAGTCTTGGAGAAAAGTGAGAAAACAGGTACATCATTGCTCCAACCAGGTAAGTTATTATTATTAAATTTATTGTTTTATTAAAAAATATATATTAATTATGCTAGTTCTTAATTATAATTAATATTTTAGGTCCATCAACATCCACAACGGAGACAACTGCATCAGCAATATTAACCTTGGAAAAAGATAATATAGAAAATCCAGATCACGTGACAAGGGAAATAGCGGAAATACCAGAACATATGGGTGAAGTAAGTACAACAAAATTTGCAAAAAAGAAACAAGCAAACCTTAAGGGATTTATTAGCAGGCCCATTTCATTACCACGCCAAATAAAAATTAATGAATTAGTGTTAAATATGATAATTTACGATTTGCAACCCTTCTCTATTGTTGAGGATCAAGGTTTTAGAGCTCTTTTAAGTGAACTTGAGCCATCATATGTCATACCTAGTAGACCAACATTCAGTAAATCCCTAATGCCAGCCAAATATTATGCAAAAGTTGAAGCATTAAAAGCCTTACTGGAAACAACCGAGTATGTTACACTCAGTACTGATGGTTGGACTTCCATCAATACAGAGAGTTATATAGCTGTTACAGCTCACTTTATAACGAAGGACTGGTAATTTTATGAATGTCTGCTGTCATGTTTTAAATATGATGAGAGACATACTGCTGAAAATCTTTGTGGGGAATTACAACGAGTATGTAATGAATGGCGTATTTCCGATAAAATTTATGCTATATCGACGGACAACGCCGCAAACATTGTAGCAGCAATAAAAACAACTAGATGGGTCCATATTCCTTGCTTTGCCCATACAGTGAATCTTATCGTTAAAGAAGGTTTAAAGTTAACTGAGGAGCTAAAAACAAAAATTAAGAAAATAGTAGATCATTTTCATAGAAGCTCTCACTCTACGACTAAATTTGTTTCAACACAAAAACAAATGAACCCTAATGCAACTCCTCTCAAATTAATTAACGAGGTTCCAACAAGGTGGAATTCCACTTTTTATATGGTAGAAAGAGTAGTTGCGTTATCAGAACCATTGGCCGCAACTGTTGCTGTTTTGCACATTCCAGTTATTCTACCGACAGAGGAGGAATGGATAATTTTAAAGGAGTTGTGTAAAGTTCTCAAGCCATTTGAAACCGTAACTGTTGAAATCAGTTCAGAAAAGCAAGTTACACTTTCAAAAGTAATTTTGATTGTAAAGGGACTCATATCATCTTTAGAAAAAAATTAAATTACAAATTACAAGCCCTTTAATAAAAGATGTAGTAAATGCCTTCTTAGCTTCAATAGTGTCACGATTTGAAAACCCTGAACAAAACTTAATAATGGGAAAATCCACGTTTATTGATCCAAGGTTTAAGACCAAAGGTTTTAGTAGCGACGATTCCTTAAAGAAGATTAAGGAAAAACTTCAGGACGAAATAGTGGCGCTAATTAAAAAAACGAGGAGGGAAAATTCTACTGCAGAAGTTGAGGCAGAGGTTGCAACGGGAGAAGCTGGCGATTCTACAGAAAATGACGATTTAATTTGGAGCGATTTTGATAAGCCTGTCAAAGCCACTAGTAACAATAATACCTCTCCAACTGCGATAGCAATTGCCGAAATAAAAATGTATTCAGAAGAATCGAATCTGGATTGTAGAGAAGATCCACTGATTTGGTGGAAAGAGAGACAAAAAATATACCCTTGGCTTTCAGCTTTGGCCAGAAAATATTTGTGTATAGTGGCTACGTCGGTTCCCTGTGAGCGAATTTTTTCGAAAGCTGGACAGGTAGTAACGGAACGTAGGAATAGACTTAAATCGAAAAACGTTGAACAGATCTTATTTTTAAACTGTAATAAAAATATTTAATAGATATAGCTATGTTCCATAAAATTATTGTTCGGAGTTCTATGAACCATAATTGAACGATTTAGCTTTCGATCAGGAGAGCATTTAATTTAAATTTTAAAGAAACAAAAAGTATAAAGGTTTACGTTTATGTTTGATTTAGTTCCTAGTATCACTTGTAGATATTTTGTTTTAATTCTGACTTTGCAGTTTTATATTTTGTTTATTTTTTATAAACTAATCGTTTTAGTTTCAGTAGGTTCATTATTTCTTTGTTTAATATAATATTGTTTAAATATTATAAAATATATATATATATATATATATATATATATATATATATATATATATAATATATTTTTGATTTTTTAATATATTATATCGTAGAAATCGTAGTTTGTTTTATAATTAAATACTTGACACTCTTGACAGTTGACAAACCGAGATTTATATTCATTTGGAAAACAAACAAAAATCCGGCTTCCGATAAAACATAAAAGCTAAAGCTAAAAGCTACAATACAATTTTATTAAAAGTAACGATTTATAAAAAGTAACGAGTCTTGAGTAACGAGTCCTAATACCCAAAGTAACGAATCGGTCCAAGTCCTTAAAAGTAACGAAACTTTACATCACTATACTCTGTACTCTACACGGTCGAACAACACAACAGCGTTTCATGCGTTGTCGATGCCAATCGTGTAAACTCGGAGCTCTTACAAATCTGTACCCCACACTCTTATGTAGTCAGACGGGTGGAATACCAATTCATCACTAATGTGTTTCTACCTATATATACGAACGTAAAAAAACAATAACGTGTCATTTTTTCGATTTAAATATTCACGGATGGTGAGAGGCAGACACACACGCCATCTGCTTTTTTCTAATGTATACAAAAATGCACTGGATCGTTCTTGTTGCGACCTACATGAAACACGGCACCCATATCTGTTCCAGAAAAGGAACAATGTAACACAATTTTTGCATTTAGTATTTTGGGATAGCCAAAAGCCAAAAAAGACAGCAAGAGTTTACGTTGGATATACTGTCCGATGATTATCTACCTAACACAGAATGACGCTTCGGTACCGAACTAACAAATGAGATTTTGTCAAAATGTCATGTATGCCGAATCGGCTAAAATATTTAAACGATTCAGGGCATTTAAATTAAAACTGAGCAGCTGAGGCAATTTAAAATAGTGAACTGGTCTGTTTTAATTAAAATTTCATGACCCTGGCGGAAAACATTACTAGCATGTTTATTTTGGAATAAGCGGCGTATGATGAAAAACAGTTTTGGAGGGTAACTTTGTTAGCATATTTCGCTGAACTATATGCTACATTAATAAGATAAAAGGTCGCTAAAAGCATACGACTAATAAAATATTCATTTATACAAGTACGCTATTACAGCCAATGGTAAATTTAATCTGAATATTTACATTTTAAGCACGTAGTAAAGCTATGAAATCGAAATCGGTTTTAGTTAACGCCTTGTAAATATATACATTGTGAAGCAGGTGGGGACTATGCTATGGTCTTTTATAACATTATTTCTATTCTGAAACCAGGGCGAGTTTTAATAAGCATGAGGAAGTTCCACTCCCCATATTTACGATTGATTTAATATATTTTACAGTTGGTTTTTGCTGATAAAGGTGGTTTAAAAGCACGGAAATATTTTTGTCACTATAAAGACGTTTGGCAAAACAAACATATTTTACCCGACTGTGTATACTCACTACTATTAGATACGTATTAACATAATACTAAGCATAGTACGGAACGGCCTATGGCCATTTTATTTAATGAGCCCTAAATAAAAAATTCAACCTAAAACACAATTTCACTTTTTTTTTGAAAATGATACGAAAATCTATTTTCGCAAATAGCCATGTCCATTATTTAATTAAATATTTACTAAATGGAAAGCGCACGACTTGGTCTGTGATATATTTTGTCATTTCTCATGAACCACTGTGACTAGAATGTCGCTGTAATAGCATCGCCACGCCGTGCCCTATTATAAATTGAGATACAACGCTAAGATTTAATAATTGCTCAATATTTAATTGAGGCTAATAAAGACCAACAACAAAAATGGTTTAATATTTCAAAGTTTATTAATGATCCAGTTAATATTATTACAATCCTTTTATTGGGTTATATGGATCAGTTGGTAATGAAACCCAATATTAAGCTGCCAACGTTACGAAAACTTTTTTTCTCAAGGCTCTACAACAATAACCACTTTTAAAAACAATTTAAAAAAGTTTATAAACTATGTACACATATTATCATAATTTTTAAACACTAAGCAGATATAATTTATACGTTTAATAAGAGACTAGCATTATAAGATGTCGAGAAGGCACACAGTACAAATCCAAATTCAAGTTTTTTCTTAAATTGGACTTAAAAAATTACTTATAAAATACGTTTAAAAACACACAAGAACGAGAACAGTTATAGGTACCACTAGTCGCAATAAAATTCTACACATTTAGAACGTTACATAGATAGTCGGGACAATATTGACGACACCATTGTAAACACACATATATAGAATTAATTAATAATTACATTACATTTTTTTGGGATTGGGTCCTTAAATAGTTTTAGTTAATTTTTTAAGAGTCAATTTATTTTTTATTATTTTTTTGCGTGACGTTTCGTCCGGTTTTCCTGGCCTTTTTCAAACACAGATCGCAAAGTCAAATATTCAAAAAAATGTATAAAACCAAGACATAAACACAGTTTAAACATTAGGAATTAAAAACATATCGGACATCACGATTTGAAATATATACAAAACAATATTGTAATTTAATGTAAAAATTTTTATATGGACTAGACCAGCCAAAATCACATTTGACATTTTCGAACCCTTCTTCCTCGCCTTCAAATAGGCTGACGTCCTAGTGACTGCGAAGCTTCGTTTTATACCCCCTCCCCCCGGGGGGCTGAAGGTTATATCTGAGCAGCCGTTGGTCTTTCTTTATGTTTTCCGGATGTTGCTGTTGTTGTTGGGCTAATTGCGCTTGATTTTTTGTGATTTTAGATTTGTCGATTATCGTCTTCCATACTGTTTTTCAAATATATATATATATATATATATATATATATATATATATATATATATATACATGTGTGTGTGTAACGTGCCAACAAATTCCATCCAATGTTAACTTCATTTTAAGCTTAAGAGAAAAGTTTAACTTGCCATATGTTAGAGAAAATTTACCTATAAGGGATATATTAACACACACTGAGTATATAATAAACCAAATTGAGAACGAAGAACAAAAAATCCAAACCCGTAATACATTTGTAAAAATTAATCGTGTAAGAAACCAAACAGAAACTAGGGATACTAGGGAATATATAAAAAATAATCATATATTGATAACAAGGCAGAAAAGGGAAATATAACTGTTAGGGATACAAAACAAAATCTTTATAATCAAAAAGCACTTGAACTTCTAAGTGACTCTTCGACCTATAACATTTTAAACAAAAATCCTACTATATCAGTTCAAAATAAAAATAATAGGCTTATAAACTCCTTTGCTAAGAAAGAAATAATCAGCCAAGTTTTATACAAAACTGTTCTTTCTGTTCCACCAAAAATGTATTTTCTCCAAAAGTTCATAAGCAAAATGCCCTATTACGACCTATAGTTTCTTTTGTAGCTTCTTCTTTATATCAAACAAGTAATATACTCAAGAACGGATATGTTGGAAAATATATATTAAAAGTTATTTTTTGTTAGTTGTTGTTTTGTTAGTTGTAGGTAGTTAGAGTCCCTAAAAAAAATAATTTTGCGAAATGGTAACATTTTGGTGTCGTTGGATATGGTCTCCTTATTCAATAATATTCCTACCGGCCTTGCTAAATAGCCGCGAGTTTTCTAAGGGGCGAGTGAGATCAAATGTCTTATAAAACGAGTATTTTATACTATTTGTTTTCTATTTTGTGCAATATATTTAAAAAAAAAACATTCTTTTAAAAATATTTACTGTTGAACATTTTCAAGTTATTAACAATGCTTATCAATTTTCTTACAATTGCAGGCACGACATTTTAGTCTTTCAGCTTAAAATTCTGTACGGTTTTAAATTCGAGATGGTCATAAATCAGCATTGCCAATTTTGTAAAAAAAAGTAGTGTCGAAGGGCCATAACGGCACCACTTTCTGTATTCAAAACACGTCTTTATGATTGCATAAAAGAAAAATATATTAAATAGGCTAACTATAAGAACTAAAGTGTACCTATTTTTTTTATTTTTCAGACAAATAATTTCTGTATTTACATATCTACGATTGGATCTTGGATAAGCTCATGATCATTTAACGGCTGTGTTATGGAGTTTTACATCATTATTTACTTGTATCTCTATTACCGTTATCGCTTAAATCACTACATTCGGTTGCAGATTAAAAAATAATTGACCTAAATCAAAAAAGAAGTTTTCATCATGCTCGAACCAGAGCTGACCGCTTCGAACCGCAAGAATTCACGATGTGACGCCACCGGCTTAATGGTTTGATAATTGGTCTGAGAGATTTCTAACCATGTCGAGGATATAGTTCCGATCGCGGTTTCGGAAACAAACAAAATATGGCAGTTTCTTTACAAATTGGAAACAGCAAAATTATTTTTATCACTAAATAAACGATTTTTTATAGTCTTCTAATGTTATCTCTGGTTCTGTGCTTGATATTATTTGGGTTTTTGCATAAAATAAAGCTGGAGTTAAAAGTTTCATGAAAAATGACAAATTGCTTATAACAGGCACAATACTGCTATTAAAAAATAAACTTTTGCACCTAAATTGCTAATTGTTTTTCTACATTTGTTACTATTTGTTTTGCAAAATCAAAACACACTTAATCATTTACTTTAGTTGCCACTTGAAATCGGTGACCAAACGTTTTCACATCTTGTTTTGTTTATCTTACTAACGAAAGAGATAAATTTTGTTCTTAAGAAATGTCAATTTCGCAAAAAGTCAGTATTCTACTACCAACCTTATATCTTTAATTAAAGAAATATTAAAGACTTTAAAATTAATTTAGTAAAACAAAAAAAAGTAGTAAATTTTCGTAAGACATGATTTTATAGTACAAGCCCTAGAATAAAAAATTAGTCGCGAGTTTTCTTAAGAGCGAGTGAGATTAAATAAATGTCTTATAAAACGGGTATTTTAAAGAGTTTATCAAAAGAAAACAGTTTTAATTAAATTACATGTACCAAAGTTTGAAACTGATTTTGACAATTGACACTGATCGGTTAGTACATTTTTATCAAACCGAAAAATTAAACGAAACTAGCTAAGCTTCCAACTCCTCTTCAATTCTGGACTGGACAGCGTTATCTCTTTCTTTCTGGCTAGATAGACAAAGGTGAATTTGAAATAAAAAAAAATTCAGTCTAAGTACTTACTTATGAGAGAGAAAAAAAAATGAATGCCAACGCTTGCAAATATAAACAGGTTTTTATCTATGTGAACATTGGAGAAAGTAAACAAATCGGTAAATTTTCTTTACCCGGAACTTCTGCCATTACATATTTTTTATTTGAAATAGTGAAGTGTGACTCAATTTAGTTCCATACATAGTCATTTAGTAACACATATCTCATATGTCTTTTCAAGCATTTTTATTGAATGCTAATTTATTCCTCCATATTGGATTCATACCAATATTTTACCGTGCGGGACACGAAAGAAAACTGGTCGGTCCTTAAAATAAAGGTTCATAGTCTTAAGCAAGCGGAAAAGTAAACTTTGTGTACGCAAATAAATTTTATGTTATTTTATTTGTTGTAATAGTTTGCCGCTTTACCTATAAAGTGCGCCAGCTAAGCGGTACGGAAAATTAATCGAGGATTTAGTAAATTTCGCACTGGTTCACTTATAATTGGGATGTGCCTAGAGTCTCCATGCTCTTGCCGCTAGAAGGTTCTAGCTATTTCAAGTGGCGTCTATACATTTCGAGCATTTGTTTTCATTTCTATATAAATGCCTTGCCTTGAATTTCAAGTATTATTTCGAAGTAACGATGGCGAGCGTTATAGAGGCCTGTACGAGAGAAGCTGAAAATAATAGTTTGACTATTCCAATTCAAAATCGAATAGAACGAGCTGCATTTTACACTGATGTTTCGGAAAGTAGTGTAAGAAAAATTCAAAGAGAACATAATGATCGCTCATGTTCTACTTCACCTTTAAAATCTCCTGGTAAAAAAAGACCCCGATTATCATACAAAGTTAAAATCGACGATGGTGATTTTCAAGTAATTCGACTAACAATAGAGGATTTTTATATAAACTTGAAGAAGGTTCCGACCTGCAAACCCCTACTTCGTGCTGTAAAGAACAAAATAGATTTTACGTACGGGTATAAAACCTTAAATCGGCTTTTACGATCAAATGGTTTGGTTTGGCGCAAGTGCCAAAATAAACGAAAATTAATCATTGAGAGACCAAATATTTTTCACTGGCGGGTGAAATATCTACCAACTGTAGGGCAATATAGGCAAGAATGACGCGATATTGTGTATTTAGACGAAACCTGGGTAGATAATGATATGACAGTGAACAAATGCTGGCAAATTGAAAGTGTTACTGGTGTTGTGCAGGGAATCCGCTCTAGTAGTCGCTTAGTCGCTTTATTATAGTTCATGCTGGTTCAGAAGCCGGATTTGTTCCAGGTATTGCTTTAGTTTTTCGCTCGGGACTGACAACTGGAGATTATCATGGACAGATGAATAGAGATAATTTTGAAAAGTGGTTGCTCGAGAAGCTTCTAACTAACATTCCTTCCAAATCAGTCGTGGTAATGGATAATGCGTCTTATCATTCTCACGTAGAAGATAAAGTGCCAACTAAATACTCTACAAAAACTCATATGATATTGTAGCTTAAATCGAACAATCTTGTATGTGATCCAACATGGAGAAAATATCAATTATATGAAGTAATAACAGCCAACAAGCCTAGAGAAAAAAGTATAAAATTGGCATCTTTTACGTAACCTCGGTCATACACCTTTAAGGCTGCCTCCATACATGTGCGACCTCAACCCTATTGAACTTGCATGAGCAGGAGTAAAAAAATATATTCGAGAGCGCAACACCTGTGCACTTTCAATTAAAGATTTAAATAAAGTAACAAGTAGAGGCGATTGACTCAATATCGGCTGAAAATTGGAAATCGTATGTTAAACATGTTCGTTCTATAGAAGATAAATACTGGGAAGTAGATGGCAAAATTGAATAGGTTATTGATGATTTAGTTATCACACTGGGATCTTCAAGTAGTGACGACGAAACCTCATCATTTTCAGAGGAAGACAACGATTTAGACGGAATCGAACCATCAGAAGCACAGCCATCAACCTCAAAAATGGCTTAGATTTTTTCATATATTTTGTAAAACTGTTCATAAAGTAGCTGTCAATAAACTGCTTCAAAATAATTACTTTTCTGTTCAATACCGGGTGTCAAAAAATATCTAATATTGCAATTAACATTTGAAAAACTACAGAACTCATATTTTTCCAAAATTAACACATCAATGTAATTATAGTAGAGGAGCCAGCACTGATTCCAGTGAACAAGATTTATCAAAGTTTTAACTTATGCAGTTCGACTTTGGGCTATTCGGGAATGCCAAAACTGACCGTTTGCCTCCGTCTGTCATATTACATTGTACAGGGGGGCGTCATTGTGAAGTACTATACAGGGCGTTTCCTAATTGCGTGCTAATGTTCAAAGGGGGTGATTCTTGGACCTTTTTAAGAAAAAAGTTTAATATGAACCTAAAAGTCTTAACTCTGGAGATACAGGGTTTTAAAAAAACACTTTTTTAAAATCCCAATTCTGATGCTATTATAGATAAATAACTGTGTGAAATTTGATACACGTCTTTTATGCATAAAAGGGCATTTCAAACAATCCGTATGCTCCTTAATGCATAGAAGACGTGTATCAAATTTCATGCAGTTATCTACAATAGCAGCAGAATTGGAATGAAAAAAAAAGCTAAGACTTTTAGGACATAAACACCCCCTTTAACATCAGCACGCAATTAGGAAACGCCCTATATAGTAATATAACAAACGGAGACAGACGGCCACTTTTGGCATACCCGAGTAGCTTAAAGTCGAACTACATAAATTAAAATTTTGATAAATCTCGTTCACTGGATCTGATGCCGACTGCCCTTGTAAAATCTGGATTTGTAAATCGTGTATCACTATACTGGCCCGGGAACCGTTAATGACAGAACTCAAGAAAAAATATATTTATAGGTAAATCGATCAAGAAAAATCAAAATTAAATCATTTTAAAATTCGAAAGTTCGCCGTTTTTGCAAAACAAAAGAGATATAGATAGATATAGATATAGTGCGGTACACGAAAGAAAACAGACAAATATAGATACAGGTTCATTAAGCATAGTTACGTTTTTTAATAATCTGAAGTCGGGATCGACGGGACACCACTGGTTAAAGAGATTTCTTGGCCGACCTTCCTAAACCGATTGACTCCGCCCGGTTTTCTTTCGTGTCCCGCACTTTAGTCTAAGTACTTACTTATGAGAGTGAAAAAAAAATGAATGCCAACGTTTGTAAATATAAACAGGTTGTTATCTATGTGAACATTGGACAAATTAAACAAATCGGTAAATTTTTTTTGTGTGACTCAATTTAGTTCCATACTAGTCATTTAGTAACACATATTTCATATGTCTTTTCAAGCATTTTTATTGAATGCTAATTTATTCCTCCATATTGGATTCGTACCAATATTTTACCCGTTTCTACCTATCTTGATTGCTGGCGGGCATAATTTAAATAAATTGAACAAGTAGTTTTTCCGTCATAGTGAATTCGTACCAGTTTGTATCTATATCACATTTAATTTTTTTGCAAAAGTCAATTTAAGAAGATTTTTCTACGTTGATTTTTTAAACATTTTATTTTGCCGCAATTTTGTTTCGCCATCTTGAATTCGTACCACAATTTTATCATTTTATCTCTGTCTCACACTTAATACTTGCACAAAATTTGAAATTAATCTAATAAGCAGTTTTTCAGGCTGAATTTTTAAACATTTCATTAGGCAGCAATTTTATTTTGCCATATTGGATTGTTACCGAAATATTACAACGTCATCTCTATATGACCCCGAACTTTGACGATCAACATTTGAAGTCAATCGGGTAAGTAGTTTTTTAGCTACGCCGAGAACAGAAACGGACCGACATATAGATCGACAGACCGACAAAATCGAGAAAACATCTAAAACGATATGTAGGAAAACCTGGGATTCACGATATAAAAATTTTATGTGGCCACCATTTTTTTTTCGCCATCTTGGATTCGTACCACAATTTTACCATTCATCTCTATACCACAATTAATTCTTGCACACAATTTCAAATCAATCTATTAATTATTTTTTTCAGGCAGAATTTTCAAATATTTTATTAAGCCGTCATTTTGTTTCTACGTAATATTTTTTGAGGTTAGCTGGATAAATAGTTAGTGATATTTCACTAGAGAGAAAATAAAAAATCAGTTTGAGGAAAGTGTTTAGTACTCCTTAAAACTTAAATTTAAAAAAAATAACTACAGGGTGTTGAAATATAGTACACGAGTTTTAGGGTCGTTAGAATTTTAACTAATCATAATATATTTTTCTCCACACCCTGCATATTTTCTGAGTAGAACAGACCCTATTGATTACAAAACAAATAATACTTAAGAGCTGTCTAGCAAGGAATCTTCAAATGGCTAATAAAATTTACAGCTTAATATGTAAGAAAAATTAATCTTTTTCCAAAAAAAAAATCATATCTCAAAAAATACTTTAAATTTAAAAAAACTTTTCGAATTGTTTTTTTTTAAATTTCACCAAGGATTAAGTTGATCTTGCAATTAGAAATGAAAAATCGTTTTTGTACATTTTCGTCGTCTTGTTTACCACCCTGTATAAATAACTTTTTAGTTTAGGTAAGTTTCACATCTAAAATCGGTAAAAAGCAATACAATTTACAAGTCATGACTGAAAACTGTACAGCAATATATCTTCTTTTATTAAAAATATTCCAATTTAAATTTTACCTAAAAATGCCCTTGTCCCGTTTGCTCTGTATGGCAGTGTAGTGTAGTTTTTCATAATATATAATTTAACAATTTCCCGTTAATAACTTTATTTAACATTAGTCACTAGTTTAAAAATTGCAATATATAAGATTTGCTTTTGATAACAGGTTGTCTCATTACTTACTAGTTTCTTAAGGTTTAAGTAGCATTTGGTTTGTTATAGCTCTAACAATCAAATTAATAGTAATCGACCGTTCTCATATTATCACCCTGTATATTGGTTCGACACCATAGATTTTCATTATTCCCCTGTATATATTACACTGGTAATATTTATTTATTACTGGCCACTAGTTTAAGAATAGAGACAATATAAAATATTGGCTTTTTAATATTTTAATAGTTAGTTTTAATATTTTAGTTAATATTTTAATAGCAATCAAAATAATTAACCTTTCTAATAAATCTAATCACCGTGCATTATAAAGCTCTTTATACAGATGGCCACCTATCTGGATTTATAATTATCTTTCAGCTAAATACTTGTTTCGTGAATTATAATTTATTTTCCGTAGTAATTGCAACAAACTTCTGAAAGACTAGGTATACACGAAATAGGTAATTTAATTATTTAATTGTTATTTCTTAATACCTCAATATTTTATTCTATTTTAAGCTAAAATTAGAACACAAAAACCATAACATTCCAAAAACTAAACTTCCATATTTAATTAATTAAAATTTTGCGCCCTCTAGCGTTTCTCCTAATCATACAAGTTCTTTAATTTTAAAATTTTAAGAGGGTTTAAGGATTAGTAAAATATCAAAAAGTTATGAAATTTAACAAAAGCCACTTTTTATAGGTTTTGATATCCTATCCTTTAAAGTTTTAAGCAATAAGAACTTTGTTCTTATTGGTCTAAAGACTTAACCGAATAAAAGTGGTTTTGTCATCGTTATATTTTTGAACAATATTTGACCAACTCGGATCGCTAGACCATAAACATTAAATAGGTCGGAACAGAAATTCCAGCTAAGCAGCCCATTTGTCTTTGTTTGCCCTTATTATTCGTTTCCTTTTTCTGCTCCTACGCATTTTCATTGCGTAGCCACCTCATTGGTTCTGCTCGTTCTTTTCCGCTGTTTTCAAGTCCTAATGGAATCTTTATCACAAGTTCCTGACGACGCGCGACGGTTGAGTTCGCATATAAAAAACTTGCATATTGTACCAGCTATTTTTTAAGTTTTTCTACTTGCCAATACGTAAAGTGGGCTTATAAAGTGATATTTCTTCAATTTTTTTACAGTATTAATATTATAAAAATAGTTAAAATTTGAAGAGGATTAAAATTGAACCCCGAAAACCACATGGAACACATTATTACCACGCATACTTTTTTCCTGATTATATGGTGAATGCAAAATATATTGTCTCCGGCGCTCGCCTAAATAATTTAAAATGGCGCTATTCTGCCATTTTTTACATTTTTTAAAATATACTTGCGATGGGAACACTCCGGTAATATCCTGAAAATCTCATCCAGATTGGTCTACCCATCGCACAAATATATATTTAAGGTCTCACGTTTAGAATAGCCGATGTTGCCTTTGGAATCAGAACTTCACCCATTATAGGATGTCCCTAAAGTCCGGCCCCATCATCAATTGGGATATCAGAAACCTTAAGAGCCATAAAGTAGTTCAAGTTTTCTGTTAAAAATACACAATACGCCCGCTCTATTAGTAATACGCTAAAATCACTCCCCAAATAACGTCATTCGGATTCAACGATAAACTGTAGGTCCCATACACCTATGCAAAATAGCAACTAAGACTAATGTATGGATCAAAAGGCTGCTGAAGGTGACTTGAATCCAGTTCTAATTGTATAAAATGCTTTAGCCTTACATGAGAGTGAGAGGGCCAATGTTGTTTTACCCTAGGGAAGTCCACTTATTTACTACTTACTAGTAGATAATGGTTTCTATTCGTTTAAACAACATACACGAATCTTGGTCAGAACCGACCCTCTTCTAGCTAGGAAAGATGCTACGATTTTGGTTTCAATAAATTATAAGACGATCCGTATCACCCTTCCCAAAAGCAAACAATGGTAGGATCCCTTTCCTTCCGCTCCGGGAGGAGGGTCTTATTTGGTACACCGAAAAGAAATCTGGGGCAGGAGTATATGACAAACCTCCTAAGGCAAGAATCTAGGACCGTATATCAAACTAAGGATACAGCAATTTTAGATTGAGTACAAGAGAACTTTTCTAGAGCGAAAAATTATAAGCATATGCTGCGACAATCAAACGGCGATGTGTTTCAAAAGGGGGCTAGAAAAGCGCTGTGAGAACAATAGATTTATCGTCACCAGGACCTGGTCATCAAGGTATTGGGGTTATCCAGGGAGCAGATTAGCTGGCCTAAACTTGCTCATTCAACTTTCTAAACCATGATTAGGAATTGAACTTTCGAGATATTTCGTTTAGAATATCATAAATAAGTAGGGATCAATTAGTCAACTGTCTTCATGTCAGTCCACTCTGAGAGTAACGCTGCTTCTGAAATTAAACAGAGGTCTAATTGGAAACATTATCCTTAATAATTGGACCAGGCTCGTGAACTATCTGAACAAGATTAGACTTGGTAATGATTCATACTGCGGGTTCTGAGGCAAGCATTTGGCCTGTCAATTTACCGCTTCGATCAACACAGATTGCTTTGCTTGAAGGACATACACGTGAAACTTTTGTTACATCTGCTCTGCCTAAAATGACTATTTCCTACTTAAAAAGAAGTGGAACCTTTATCTGCGGCCTCTCCTGAGGGGTTAGCACAATTCGCCCCAGCCAGCTTACCTGCTGTCAATTTCTTCCTTTAACATTTAATGTTGTGGTTTATACAAATATTGTTTGTATTAAATCAACTTAATTATTTGAGATTTTTTATATATTTGTTTGGTTCACTGAGCCGTTGAATCAAACAAAAATATTATTCTGAAGTGAATTTTTGTTTTTCTACTCTAAATATATTTATTATATAAATATTTATTAAATGGGAGCAATTGTTTATTTAAATATTGGTTATAGACCCCCATTCCTATTCCTTAGCACGGAGACGTCAAGGTTTCGTGTTTAATCTTTGCAGTTTCAATTTGACTGGCGTACTATGTAGAGTGTTGATAGTTTAGTTTTGAAGAGTGACTTATGGATCTTCAAAAGTTGCATGGTAAATATAGTTTCGACCATTTATGGAATACACCTGAAGCTAGGAAAGATTTATCGACCTTAATATTTAATAGATTGCAGTAAATAACTTTTAAAACTGATAGTGGCTCATTCATTTTCGGTTTTATGGTAGACACCATAGCAAACACAAACCACTGTCGATAAAGTGAAAATAAGATACCTATAAATAAGTTTGATTACCTTTAGGGCCTAGACCGCTTATTTAAATTGTTCCCTCACACTAGATAAAACATGCATGTAAACATGGCGTTACATTGACTTTCATAAGCGACGAATAAAAATGCATTTGTTTTTCTTAAACATGCCATTTGGGAAAAATTATCTATCTTCTAAAAAAACAAAAAATTGTTTGTGTCATTTGTAGAATACGACGCCATTTTTACATGCACATTTTAAATAGAGTAAGAGAGCTTTTAGAAAAATTAAAATAAAATTGTACAAGCTCTAAAGTTTATTTAAGTTATATATAGCTTATTTATTTTCATTTTTTTTTTAAATTAATTATCTCCATTGACGATGGTTTGAGTTTGCTATGAACGAGCCGCTGTATTAGTTAAAACAAATATTTACTACAAACTTTTACATATTAATGTCGAAAAAAATTGTTTCTACTTACGAATGTATACTATAAATGGCCGAGATTATATTTTTATCCAGTTTTACACTCCGATAACATACTCCAGAAAAGTATAAGAATCACATTCTAAATAATAAAAATATCTAGCATTTTTATTTCTTACCTAAACAACATATTTAAATTTAATAAATATTATTAGGCAGGATGCTTTTACGTTTTTGTGTTAAATAATAATATATTTGATGCAAAAATATATATATATATTTGAAGCAAATATTTATACGAAACAAAACTTTATTTGGGTTAAATAACACATGCATTTGATTAACATACACTAATTTAAATAAAAAAAAAACGAAATAAGTTCAAACAATTTAAAACGAAATAAGTTCAAACAATTTTTTTATATTTTTTAAATAAATATTTATTTCGCTTATAGGCAATAAATATTTGTTCCAGTAAACTGCATTTATGTTTAAAACAAATTTTTTAGTGTAGACATCCGGAACCTCACTAATGAAAACACGAGATAACCTAATGGTTCGTATATCAACAAGATTTGATTAAGATGACCTTGTTTAGCTCTTCTAAGATTTGTCCACTGATTGGGTTAAGAAACGGGAAAATGAACCAAAACATTTAATGTCTCACATTAAAAAATGTTGTTTTCCATTTACGTTGAAAAACCTAATGTGTTTGTACAGGTTAGAGGTAAAATTTTCTTTATTTGGTATTTCAGAAAAAAAAAATGTTACAGGAAAATTTGTTTCAAATATGGGTTCAAATAGTGTGTAATTCTTGAATACGTCGTTAGCCATTACCGATAGAAGAAAAACTGAAATAGGAAAGTACCACGTATTTAGAATATCCTGTATAAACAAAATTATTTTTGCAGAATGAATTTTTAGTAAGCCAGTATGTTTTGTAATTAAAGTTTGAATCTACAGATAATAGCTAACGAGACATCCACTTTAACTTGACTGTATTTGAAATAGCTTTTCTATGAAGCTTTTTCCAAAATGGTAAATTGAGTGAGGTTAACCTACTAAAGTGTACAAAAATAAAAAATGTTCAATCCTGAAATTATATGTTTTAATTGGAAACATTCCTTGCGAAGAATTAAGTCTCATTATTAAACCCCTCCATGAACACCCTGTATATTTAAAATTAAAATTTATCGAAAAAGATATTTTCATCTTAAAAGAGCTAAAAAAATTCATCGTAGTCAAATCTCGTTAATATACGAGCTTAAAACTAATTCATTTTTGTACTATAAAGCTTCTCTAAAAAAAAACCCTTGGAGTTGTTCGAGAGATCGAGAAACTTTAACATGTAAAAAAGGAAACTAATTTTCACTGAAGCTAGTTTTCTATAAGGTTTGTGCTTCGCACACAAAGATTTTTAATTGTTATTTATCTAATTTACTTTCAAAAAGGTGTCCATTCCGGTTATATCGGAACTAGCTTAATTCACGTACACGTACACCATGTACGTGTTTCAGTTTTTAAGTATCCTATTAATGGAATAGAACAAAATAGAATATATTACTGTATAAACACAAAGCTCATCACAATTGTCAAAATTAAATAAAATAGTACAAATTATCATTAAACGTAATAGTATAAAGTACAAACAAACAGATTTTGTCCAACATATAATATCTAATACAATTATACAGTCATGATCTACTACATCACAATTTAAAAATTCATCAAAGCTGTAAAAGTTTTTATTTAATAGATACATTTTAACCACTGATTTAAACTTTTTTATTGGCATGATTCTAATTCTGTCAGGCAGTTTATTGAAAAAGGATGCATAATGTAGAGCATAATGGTGCACTAGCTCCCTTGTTCCAAATTTCTCGGTGTGTGCATAGGCATATATATACGGGTATAGCAAATATATCGACTTGGGAGAGTTAGAATGTTGTGATGCAGAAATAGTGGCCTTGCATCGTGTCTATAGCCGGCCCCTGAGAAAACTCTAACTGACCTCCGCTGCAGACCAAAGACCCGTGATGAGTAAGCTGAATGACACCACATAAGCTAGCCATATGTGTAAATAGAGTGCACCAAAGCATGATAGGCTACAAGACAGACTCTGTCATCAGCTATTTTTTTAAGATTTCTCTTGTTTTTATTATTTATTATGTCTGTATATACTAGATAGTAGTATTGCATCATACAAAAATTACGTTTTCTTCAAATTATTACACCTGATTTCGTTGATTATTATTATCTGATTTCCAAAACATTTTTTAATAATGGCTTAGTTCTTCGGTTTTTTAGACTCTGGGTAGGATCTTTAAATGTAAATAGTCCATAGAGTTGCAATTTATAAAAGACCATTTTTGATTTGCAGAATTCTGAGTCAGCAGTGAATCATACATCATCGCTAAGTGTAACACTGTGGTGTTTAGTAGAGGGTGAATAAAAAAGATTTATTATTTAAAGGCTCGGGAATAAAATGCATGCCTGAAAAAGAAAGATAATTTTTAGCTTAATTTTAAATAATTCTAATATATAGGCGTTATTGAAAACCTACAATTGAAATTTTTTTTGGCACGGACTGAAGAAACATTTTCTTTTAAACTTAAAACTCCCACTGCATTAAAGAAACGAAAAAGAATATGATGTTTTACAACTCTGTGACTTCATCGGATGATACACAACTAGAATTATCCCACTAGGCGGAGAAGTAACGTTAATCTAATTTCGCCAGTTTACTTAACAATAGAAGTCAAGAACACTTTAAGTGCTTCCTAGAGGAAAAACGAATAATTTAAAAGTACTTAGAAATCTTGATAAACTAATCTACTGTAATTTTATTTTTCTATTCTAGTATTTATTTTCTCGTTTAGTCAAAATTGACAATAATAAAAGATATATTAATTAATTGTTTACGGAAATGCCAAATTATTATTTAGTATTAAGAAATTAGATTAAAAACAATTAGATTAAAAACAATATAAATACGCTTGGGGCCTACCTTCCTTGGATGATGATGCGAGAACAAAGCGTCTAAATACATTTGAGCATCCGGTAATTCAAAGCAAATAAAGATCATCCTAAATCTACTACAAACCTTCATATATAGTGTCTTAAAATATTGCCAAGAAAGGAAAGTGAAAATACAAATTTTAACAAAACTTTTATATAAAAGGCCACTTTCGGAAGTTAGCCCTTTACTGCTTTAAATATTTGACACAAAACCATGCTTATAATTTCTAATCCCTATTACTTTCTCAAAACAGGAACAATCATCTATAAATTCTACTGTATTCCTTAATTAATTTTCTCAAAAGCTGAGCTGAGACCCTCTAAATTACATCGGAAGGACATCTAATCTTTCAGATCCCGTCTAAAGTTATATAGGTGCTGAAACATGGCCTGAATTTATGGTGATTAATGGACCTTATGCCTTGAATAAACAGTAAAAGCATACGAGTCAAAATAATTCAGACACAAAAGTAATTTGATAGATTTTGTCTAGTTTCGATATCTAAAGAAGAGACTTTTCTTTTTCTAGGGTATAATAATTCGTCCTTGGAATTCCAAAATGTATTGATCGTTTTCAATAGCTAAACTTGGAGCTCTAACTTCAATAATTTGGATTTACATGCTTCTACATTCTAGATGGTCAGCTGTAATATTTTGTTAAAATAAAATAGAAAATAACCACGGATATCATTTAATTATAATAATAGTATCCTTTGTCAATTACCCTCACTTTTAAACATCTCCGGACAAATTTAAGAAATCGTTAAATTTTCTTTACCAGGAATTTCCCTCGTTATCAATCTTTCCTTTTATTAAGAATAGTAAAGTGTGACCTAATTTTGTTTGGTACATAGTCATTTAGTAACACATATACAGTGCTAGCAGACTTTAAATTTTGCAAAAAATTAAATGTGATGGAGAGTATACAACTGACTTTTTTGCCTGCAGTGATGAAGACCTTAAGTAAGAAACACGTGTCTACGGTTGACCAGATTTCATTGTGCTTTAGTGATCATCCCAAAAATTCCTTAAAATCTGATCCCAAAAAATACTTAAGTACCAAAAATCATTAAAATCGGTGAAGGTCAGTACTAATGCACTTTTAAAAAAAATTTCCAATCCTAGCGTTGCACGCCCATGGTTTATAAAGAAGATGCCGTCTGTGACCTGAGTTCCAGTTTTTCTGCTGACTTTACCCAGTAGACCGCTAGAGCAATGAAATTTGGCCAAGTATAGAAACGTGTTTCTGACTTAAGGTCTACATCAGAATAGGTAACTAGTTAAAAGACGAGTACAACTGGCGCCAAAATATACAAAACCACACCAGATCACAAACAGGAACCCGAGTTCTTGCCACATTAATCTTTTACTACTTTCAATTTAATTAATTACTCTTGGGTTATGAGTTTTGGCCACAGATGGCTTTATGCTGCTCCGTGGAAATAGAGTATCGGTCCGGCGAAGATTTCGGATGTTCTCTTGGTAATCACTAATGTCGGTTTTGCTCCTGTTCATAACTGTAGTATGGTTTTGTGTATTAATTTTGGCGATAGTTGTACTCTTCTTTCAACTAGTTAACTGTACTGATGAAGCCCTTAGGTCAGAAACACGTGTCTATATTTGTCCTAATTTAATTGCTTTAGCTAACATTTTTGTCCGATTTGGATTATTGAGAGTATTTATCCAAAAACCAAATTAACGCATTTTTGAACAATAAATTATATTAAACTAATTTAATTAATAAAGTAATTAAACTTTCAGAAAATACATGTCACAAGTTTCAGATGATAACGAAGTAATAACAAACATGTTAATGTTCTTGGTGATGTAAAAATTCTCCACAAATATTTTACATTTATTACGATTTTAGGGACTTCTGAAAATAACTCAGGCCAATTCGCAGCAACAGGCAAATATTTAAAACATGAAGCTTAAAGGGTCTAATACAATTTCACGGCTTCAAACAAAAATACCTCAATTTTAATCAAGAAATTAAGGGGAAACTTTACATAAAACCCTACCATTAACTTAAAAGCGAATAATTTTCACAGTACAGGAAATAACTTAAAATTTAGATTTTGCCTTTATAACTTTTGATACAAGCTAAATTAAATGAAGTTATTTTATGGCATGTTTAATAAATAATAATTTTATGTAGTATTACCTTTAAATTTCTTTAAGAAAGTATAATTTATTAAAAAAACAAAAACCGGACTGCTGAGAATTCAATAAGAAAGGTACCCATGTGAAACACATTTCTTTCCTTTGCAATTCACTCAGCTATTATTCAAATATATATATATATATATATATATATATATATATATATATATATATATATAAAGAAATAAGTTAAGGTGTATAACTAATATAAGATACATTTGCTAAATCTAGAATATTTAAAGTTTCTTACACTCCTGTGAGGTACGCATTTATATATTTAAACCAATAAATAAAGGGTGATAACATTTTTGGTTGATTTGGATTGTTGATATTTATACAAATAATAAATAATGATTTTATGTAGTATTAACTCTATTATTAAATTCTTTTGAGAAATTTTGGTATTTGATTTTTAACCTTAAAAACAAATTCATTGAAATAAATAACATGATACGAAAGAAGTAAAATACGAGGACTTAAAATATACCAAATATTTGAAAAGTTAATTTTTTTATTCTCTTCTTTTCATGTCGCCTCGTCTCATATGGATTCCTACGCAATTAATACCTCTTTTTTCCATTCCTACTTAAACAAGTATACATTATTAAATAAATAAAAATCAGACTGCTTAGATTTAAATAAGGAGGTACACATGTGACATACATTTCCTCCCTTTGCTTTTCACTTAATTATTATTCAAATTTATATATTTTTAATTAATTATATGCATTTTGCACACTCAGGATAACATATAATTTGCATAAACTTGATTAAAAGAACTCTTGAATCCCCGGTTAGTGAAAAATGCAACTACTTCGGACCTTATTGCTTTGCCACACCGTATACTAATACTAGAAAACCTATATAAAGTAAACGAGTAAACGATAGTTTTTATGTTGCTTAATATCAATACGACTGAATTTTGTACCAACATAAACGTTTCTTATATATATATATATATATATATATATATATATATATATATATATATATATATATATATATATATATATATATATATATATATATATATATATATATATATATATATATATATATATATATATATATATATATATATATATATATATATATATATATATATATATATATATATATATATATATATATATATATGTATGTAATTAATAGCCAAATTCACCCCGAAGTGTAATTAATGTTTCTTTGCAACTCGTAAATTGTTTTGAAAATTCACAAAAACGTGTTCTTTTCAATTTTATTTATTTAAAAATTTTAAAAAAATAATTAAGTGTATAAAGACATATTACCAACTTTATACATACATACTCTGGCATACATAAACACAAAAAATGTATGTATAACTACCGAAAAAAGATATATTTATATACATAAAGTAAACTCTGTCTGGATCCAACGATAATCGCACTATATACAAAGAGATGTAATTTTGCTTTATAATGACGTAGCTTTGTGATAAAAAACTTTTTACACTAAAAAAGTTTTATTAAGATCTAGATATTGATATATACTTAATGCTGACAGTATTCTGTTTTCAGAAAAATTAACTCAAGAAAGGTATTTTCTTAATTAACAAAAACCTTTAAAATTTTGAATTAGAGACTATAAAGAATAACATTTAATAATTATTATAAAAGAAAATAAACAACCCCAAAGTTTAGAACCGACCGAACAAGATATGTTACTTAGCAAACCAAAAAGAAGAAAACAATAGCATATTTATTACTGTTTACTACTTTTTTTATAAATAAGGCAATTTTTTTATATTCTTATGATAATAATTTTTATTGAACTTTTACCTAAGTACCTGTTTTTTTTTCAGGCAGGCGAGGATTAAGTTAATAAAATAAAAGAGCCCGGCCTTGCATTGTTTAATAGTGAAATAAGATAAAAGCTAAATATATGCTAGACCTAATATCTCAAAATAAATACAATTGAACCAACAACAAAAAACAGCCCCGCTTTGATATTATTAACATTATTGCTCTCCCTCTGATTTGTAACTACCGATAATGACTATACCGTAACTTGATTACCAAAGTTAAATATGATGCTTATTTTTCGCGTGGGCAAAATACATATGAAAATCATCGTTTAAGTTCAGAAACTATATTAAATTAATTTAATATTTCCAATACTTTTCGGAGCGTTAAGGGGTGATCTTCGATACACATGTATATATTTAGCATATTCTACATTAGAATTTTTACGTAGCTGCATTTAATAATACCAAATGCACTATGTATGATGTTTCTATACAATATTTTGCTTTTTATATATCTTTAAGTCACCCGACAAACGCATTGCAGTTATCACTGAAAATTTAAATAATCTACTAGTAAACGCCGCATGCGCATTACTATATGTCGTTTTACATGTTAAATGTAAGTAGTATACTCTATCAATAAACTTACAGTATACCTGAATGTCACATACAAGTTACTATAAATTGGCCTATGCATGTTGAATTACAAGTCACATACAATAGTGTTATGCGAGCATTATATCCATTTCCCTGCACATACATTCAATATTAAACAGGTTGAAGGATTCAATATGTATTACAAATTTTAACAATCTCGTCAATATACAACATCACAATCATCAATATTATATTTTCTAGACTTATTTAATAGATTATTATAAAACTCTGATCCTTGATCAATCTCATTATCTATAACTGGTAGGTATAACTTGATTTTAAACTCAAATATCCTTTTCAAGTTCCTAAGATCTGCTTCAAAATTTAATATGGAACAGATGTCTTATAGCAATCAATAATATATGATATAAGCATTTATTTTGTTACGACATTAGCTAAGTATGATATGGTCCACGTAATTTTCGAAAATAATGTATATCATTTAAGGAGTATAAAATAATTCGTAATCTAAACAACAGTTAGATATGTTCTGCCTATTAAAAAGCTACATTTGAAAGCCTGGAGAAGATGCCCTACCGTAAATATGCGCAATCTGTAGAAATCTTATTCGATATACAGTTTTCCAGGATCTAGAAGCATCTTATTGTAGCAAATTTATAAAAACGTTATAACTCTTCACTCGCTATTTAAAAAGTTTTTATTATTGTTTTAATTTAAAAAGGTGTTACTTTGCTATGTCTCTATATCATTAATAAGCTGTCGTCGAAATACATAAGCAAGTACATTTTAGCATTTAACTTTAACTTTCATCATTAGAGGGATGCAACTTATACGTGTACTTCGTTTTCGGATGCAGAGATCAGCCACGTACTCATTGAGTTTGCTCGTCTTCAAAACGCTGTGTGAATGCCCAATTCGCATATTTATGAAATTTATAAAATTGAAATAAAAACGTTTTTAGTACCTCAATATATATTTTTTATAATTACCAGTTGTGTGACGTGTACTGTCACGTTTTGTTAAAGTATGCAATATGCTATTCTATTTTATTCATATGTTGTATTATTTATATTGAAAAGTAATAAAATATATGATTATCAGTGTGAAGTCACATATTTGCATTCAAATGATATATACCAAAGAATTCTCCGTTTTCGAGTATGTTTAAATATGCTGATAAATAGGGGTGTTCAATCTTATACTAATACAAGTAATTCTATATCTAGAAAAATATTTCTGGATATATACAAAACCAATTTGGATGGACAAAGTGGCATGTAGTAAAAGAAGTCTTATTTAAGTACAAATTAGCCTTTCAATTTAATTTCAATGAGTTTTTAAGCGGTGGTATTACGGATACATTATTCCTTATAGCAACCTGCTACCGTACTTGTAGTAGTAGTACAACAAGCACAATAATGACAACGCAATGGACCCGTCTATCCAAAATTACTAAATTTGTGTTTAGGGATGGTGTGAGCTACGTAAGTAAAAATTCTGGCTATACAATTATACCGGTGCTTTTTCATGCCTATTTTTACATATTTTTCCATCATCCTTAAAAATGTTTATAGAAATTTTCTTAACGGTAAATTTTCCTATTCATTTTTCGGTTTGTCATACCTATTTAAAAAAATATAGTATGCCTACAATAAATCATTACCATAAGAAGTAGGGCTAAATAAAATAAGGTAAAAAGAGACCTAACTTTTCTTTTGCATAATTTATAGTTTGAGATATTAATTTTTTAATTTCAATAGAAAAAACAATCTAAAAAGACGTCGATTTAAAAGTATTTCAATGTCTTGCGTACTACGATTAAAAAAAACGCAATATCTTTATTTTATATTTCGAAATATTAAAGAGAAATAAACAAAAAAAATTCTATGGTTAGCAATAAACAAGTTGCTATAAATGATTTATATATAAAATATCGTTCTTGCCATATACTTTGCTTATCAAAGCGGATCGACAGGGCAGTAAATAATAAATTGAGGCTCATCCCATAAAAATTCTCGCTTCAAATCACCTGAAGAGAATATAAATTTCAGTTTCAAGATAGTCTACATAATTGTGTGAATAGCAGTTGTGTTAATTTTAATATGTTAATAAAATAGTAAACGTAAGTACGGTAGTGTTTTACTACTACAACTACGGTAGCAGGTTGCTATAAAGAGCAATTTAGTCAGTAATACCACTAAAAAAATCAATGAAATTAAATTTAAACGTTAGTATGTAATTACATAAGACTTTCATTACTACACGCCCCGTGAAAATTATAGTTTCGAATGACCTAAAATGAACATAAATAAATTTTACCTGTTTCAGTTGCAACTTGAACAAAGCGTACATAATTACGTAATGAGAATAATTTTAATATGTATGTCTGATAATAATTTATTAGGTCACTTTACAAAATTTAAAATTAGTTAGTTTAATAGCCAACCACTAGGAATAGCAATGTTCCCGGACACATATTTTAATAGCACAATTTTTTAAATCCCTGTAGATAGGCGCTATTAAAAACATTGCTGCGAGTCCAAAAATATAAATAAAAAAAAACGAATGCTGAAATGCCAGTTTTGAATTAAGTGATATCCACAATGTAGCAGGTTATACCTTTTTATTTATTTTGTCGACAATTTGAAATAATAGCATAACAAACACTGATACAAATGATTATTAACCAGTATATTTATGTTTGACGTATTTGTTTTTTTATTGTATTTGTAATTTTGTAATAAAGTAAAAATAAAGAGTTATTGTATTTAAGGTGCTTAGTAGAGTAAGAGCATAAAAAAAGATCGGCTTGAGAGACATTTAACGGTAATTACACCCAAAAAAAAATCGGCAAATTTCGTTTACCAGGAACTTTCCACGTTAGGAATCTTTCCTTTTATTAGGAATATGGAAGCGTAACCCAATTTAGTTCAGTACATAGCCATTTAGTAACACATATCTATTGTCTTTTAAACATTTCGATTGGACGCCATTTTGTTCCATCATATTGGATTCCTACCAATATTTTTCCAGTTTCTACATATGTATATCACACTTGATTTTTGTGTATAATTTAAAATAAGTTTAACAAGTACTTTTTAGATTGACACGCACCGCCATTTTGTTACGTTATGTTGAATTCGTACCAGTTTATCCCTATATCACATTTAATATTCCTGCAAAATTGAATAAGGTTTTATCCTTTATTCTTTCAAAATTTTATTTGGTCGCCATTTTGTTTCGCCATCTTCAATTCGTACTAAGACTATCATTTTTTTCAATATATCACGTAATTTAATGCTTGCACAAATTTTGAAATTAATCTAATAAATGGTGTTTTTAGGATGATTTTTTAAAAATTCTTTTTAAGCCGCCATTTTGTATTGTTATCTTGGATGTTACCAGTTCATTCCTATATCACACTTGATTTTTGTGTAAAATTTGAGGTAAATTGGATAATTACTTATTTTTATTAATTTTTACGTTTCGCTAGGCCGCCATTTTGTTCCGGCATATTGGATTGTTTACTAAAATCTTGTCAGGTCATACCCATATGACCCTTCATTTTTAACTAAAATGTAAAATTCATCTGGTAAGTAGTTTTTAAGCTAGTAGTATCTAGGGGTGCTAAAACGTGTGAGGATATGTAAAACCTGATAAGGCAATTTTTTTACGATTACAAACATTTTATTTGACCGCCATCTTATTACCGCAGTTTCGGGATAATCAATATTTTATCAGTTTTTTCCTACATAGTATTTGATTTTTAACGCTAAAACCTGAGAACGTATTTTTTTTACGATTACAAACATTTTATTAGGCCGCTATTTTGTTTCGCCATCTTGAATTAATACCGCAATTTTACTAGTTCATTTCTATCCAACAATTAGAGTTATGACACACAATCTGAAATAAATACACTAAGTAGTTTTTTAGGCTGAATTTTTAATAATTTTATTAGGCCGCCATTTTGTCTCGCCATTTTTGATTCATACCAAACTTTTAACAATTGTTTGTTAGATAATACTTGATTGTTGGACTAAATATGAAATAAATTGGGTAACGATTTTTCCAGAATCTTACCAGGTTATTCCGACATGATCCTTAATTTTTTATCAAAATTTGGAGCCAATCGGGTAATTAGCTTTCTAACTATGCCGCAAACAGACAGACCGACAGAGAGAACCCTGAAACGTAAAGATCTTTCCTTTTACGAGGAAAGTAAAAACAGTTGTAAAATATTAGGTATTAACTAACATTTTAATGTATATTTTTTAAATATATACAGGTTGATTCATAAAAAGGAAGAATTATTTGCTTGTAATTTCTTTTCAGTTATTAACCGAAGAATCAAATCCTATTGGAGATAAACTATCATCATGTCCGGTGTACCACAGGGTATACTTAGCTCCACAGAAAACCTGAGCAACTAGGGCCCAAACGTTTCCCTGCACATCCTCCCTGGGAATCTCTGCACATTTATAACCTCTATAAAAAAGTGGTTAGTTAATAAAATAACATAAAGAAAGTGTTAGTCGTATGGTACCTTTAGCAATTTTACAAAAACCTATTTAGGCATACTGGCATACCCCTAGAACTACCTTAGTTTTTTATTTGCAGAAGTATCAAAATCACTGAATTCTTAATAATGCCTAAAACTTAGCTAATATTTTTAAGTTAGAGTAGGTCCTCTCTGGAACTAATATAACCATATAGCATCGTCAAGTGCTGAGCAACGAGAAGCCGATTTGGCGAAAATTGATGTTCGTGCATTCAGAATTTTAAATTCGGTTAAACACATTGTGGTCGTAGTCGAACAGTCAGCAAAAAGTATACACCCAATTAACGATGCACATGATATCCATATACGACCAATCTTTTGACTCTAGTTTGTTTGTAACTGGACAATTTGTCAAACAGAGAAACGCTGTCGAGAGAAATTGCAGAAACTGAGATGCTTCAATGGTCATTGTCCGAATAAAACCGTGTTTTTTCGCTGCGTGGCATTAAGTTAACTTATTTTTTAAATTGTTACTGCTTCTTAGTTGCAGTATTTTATACTATACATTTAATTAGATATTTTTGTAGATCAAATATAACAAAGAATTGCTTGCTCTATGTTTATTATGTGCACATAATAAGTACTGCACTTTGTCAACAATTGTTATTGCATTTTAGACAAAATAAAAAATATTAATTTCCAGATATGATATAGAAAATAACCATTTTATAAAACATTCATTATAGCAAATAATTATCGGAACTTGCTTGATATCAAAACCGTCAAAAAGATTGTCTTAACCTGTTTTTGCTAGTAGTAATTAATACAAATTTTAGTAGCAAATTAGTTCTAACACAATGTAGTTGCAATAATTAACAGAAGCTATGTTAATTATTGTGTTAAACATATTTACCTAAACTGGGCAACATAGAATTAATAAACATAAAATGCCACATAGAGGGATTCATATTGTGTTTGTATTTTGCAAGTTTCCTTCCTTATTAATATGCATGAACTCGGGTTTATTAATAATAAGGTGCACTGCCCTCTCTTTATGAAGATATTCTGATATGATGATTAGGTATCCTTCACCAATCGGAATCGCTACAAGAGGTTTATGATACTAATTACTATTGGTAAATAAAGTTTTAAACTTTAAAAAATAACTCTTTACACTTAACAAGTTGATAATTTAATACGGTATCCAAATATAATGATACTTCTAGTGAGCAAGTTTTGTTGAAACAGTTAAAATAGTGATCTAAATAAAAAACAATATAAACTATAACTAATAACATTAAGGCCGATTTAAAATATATAACAGTTATTTCAGCAATCGCGTTTTTCTAAAAAAAAACAAGTTATGACTAAACTTAAACCCTCCTAATCCTACCTTAAATAATGGTTATATTGCATGCACATAAAAAATAATTATATAGAATTAATAGCCAGCTATAGATGTTGCTAATTTGCATTGCAAAGATATTACATGGTAATTTTTATGTGGTAGTTTTGCACAAGTAAGTCTCATTAAAAAAAAATGTTTTTAATCTCAAACGTATATACAATAAAATGAAACTCCACCGAATTTTGTGAACGTCATTAAGGATGGGTGATATTAGGTTTATTGGTAGTTATAGTTAGTTATCTATAAATAAGAACTCGGAGAAATCCCAAAAGGGTCTATAAAAACACTACATTGTTACTTACATTGTTTGGCCCATTGACCGGAGGAGAAGCACTTTAGGTATAAACATTCTCTCGACACTCTTTTGACTACGTACTGGGTACCGATTTATAGACTGACTGATAATTGATTCATTACCGGTTACTAGTTACTTGGTTGTCTGTGTGAAGCGTTCAAATCTTTTTATATTATATTTATTGCAAATTTCAGCGGGTTAACGATTTTTGCGTTTATCGATTATTAACATAAAACATTTTATGAAATTTGCAATCATTTTTAAAACAAAGGATATGGGTTATTATAAACAATTTTTTGGCGAAATGACGTACAGCAGGAAACTGATTTTTAAACAGCTGATGTGTAATTAGGCCGTTGCAAAATAATTTAGAATTAATTATTTTATGTATGATATCATTATCGTTTTTTACAATTTATTTTACTTAAAATATATAATCTATTATTCTTCTGCTTGACTATATTCTTATCCGGACTAAAAAAGCCATTATGTATGTATCACAGAAAGTTTTAGAAGAAAATGTTGTTTGATGTATGACCTGTTAAATAGGGGTATAGGGTATATAAATTGATATTTTTTTGTAGATTATAAAAATTTATACTATCTCTAATCTTTTGAAAATGAACCAGAAATGAACAAATTACCTGCAGAAAAGAACACATTAGTTTTAATCAAAGTTATACATAAAACGATTCTGTTCATATTTTGATTTTAAAAATAAATGTGTCCACACATTAAGGAAATTTCCGCTTATTTTTTATTACAATTCTCGGAAAGAACTTTATAAAAATCAACAGTTTTTTTGTAAAAATGATATTTTTGTTAATTATGATATAAATTAAAAAATGTATTGAGGTTTGTAATATAATAAAATAAATGCCTATACCTCTACAATTTTTTATCCCATTTTAAAAATATCATAATATAAGTTTGTTGTTAGATGAAATCACTTTACCTGAGGCAACACCGTCATTTAAGATAACGACAGTATGTTTGGAATAGCAAATAAATAGCAATAACTAGAAAAAGTTTTAAAAAACGTGTTTTTGTAAACTGGTGTTTCCCCATATATAATGTCAATGAATTTTTCAAATTGAGGTTTATATGCAAAAAATATAAAACATTTGGCATACTTTGCAGTTTAAATATTAATATTTTCTAAAATTAAAAAATGTTAAAAAGCTGTTTTACTCCTAAGATCCTATGCAATAGAAAAAAAAAATTATATAGGGTAAACTACCCAATTATTGGCACCTTAAGAGAAATTTTCTCTTTGGCTTTAGTTTTTGAGGCTTGGGATTACTCATTTTTATGTTGAGCCGTAAAGATATTATTATTGAGAAATATATCAAATATTGAAATCAAAAAAGCATTTTTCTTTATATTTGGAGAAAACTAAAGAAATAACCAATTGCCCAATGATTGGCACCCTTTGCCCAATTATTGGCACCCACATGTAACCCAATTATTGGCACTATTGTTTTTTTTTTAATTTGCTCCCATGCAAGTTGTATTTTTGTTAAAGTATTAAAAAACAATTAGAATAAATTTAGAACCTGTTTTATTTAAAAAATTAGTTGATCTACAAAAAAAGTATAATTTTGAAACATAAAAATAATTATTCTAATGTGAAAAATGTATCGAAAATAACATTTGGAACGAGAGGTAAGAAAAAAACAACACAAACTAAAATCTAATTTAACTAGGTGTCTACCTATAAGTAAATATCAAAAACTAAAATGTCTAATTAAAATCTACTTATTTAGAAATTCACATAAATCTTAAGCTTGTACTTATTCTTATAACGTTAATCTAAGAAGGTAGACAGATGTCCAAGGAACTTTAAGTTTGTACAGGTACTCAAAAAGTTTATTACAATTAGCAATACTATTTAGTCTTTGAAAGACAAGTTGTACACCTAAAAAGGTCGCAATAAAGTAGTTTTTTTTCAAGACATGAAATATGGTATTCCCTATTGCACGTTTGGCATCTAATGCCTTTTTTGATCTTACTTAACTTGTAAAGGCATATGAAGCATAAGCCTTTTTCTGCTGCTATATTGGATTTTGAACCCAATGATATTTTCGCTGGGGATTTAAATAAATTTCGAACATGTGTATTGGGCTTTATTTTTTTCTGACTTATTATTACTTCATCGTAAGGAGATTTAAAAAATATGTTTTTAGAATTGAAATATTGATCATTATCTACTTTTGATAGCTCTTCATGTCCGTCTTGTTCACATATATTGTTTTGTTCTTTACATTTTTCATTTTGGACGACTTCTATTTTATCGAGATCTGCTATTGTTTCTTTTTCATTTTTATCGCCTTTTGTTTTCTCTTCCATAATATTTTCTGTCTTTTGCTTTACTATATCGTTACTTATTACTTTGTTAAACCCTTTTTGATGTTCTTTGTCAATTCCTTGTTGAAGATTCTTTTTTATTTTCTTAAGATCTAATTGCTCAACATCTTTATTATAAGCAAAGTCATTTTTCTTGTTCTCTACAAAATTTTCTTTAATAAGTTGGTCTTGGTCCCTCTTTCTCTTATTTGTTTTTCGCGGGTTAGGTTGGTTTTGTTTCTTTAGTGTTTGTTTTTTGAGTCTTTCTAGTTTCTTAATTTCTGTTTTCAGCTCTTCTTGTCGTTTTATTTCTTGTTTCTCTTCTACTTGTTTTTTAAAGCCAGTAGAAGAAATTACAAATGACGTTCTTTTAATATCTCTTTTTCCTTTGCGTTCCGGTGTTTTCGCAGTTTGCAAAAAGTTATCTATTTTGACCGTTTCATTTATTTTTTGAACAAATGCATTTTTAGTATTGAAGGAATTTATATCATGATCACAATAATTTGCTTCTTCGATGCTAACGTTCTCTTCAAACGCATCAATTTCCTTTAAAATCAAACTGCCATCGTCAATCAGTATTGGCATTTCGGCTATCTCTTCCTCAGTATATATAAGCTCGTTAGTATTTGCCAGTATAGTAAAAGATTCTGAAAAAATATCCTCGCTCTCAACGTCCATATCTGTAAAATAATTATAAACTTTTTTTAAAAGTTTTAAATTTTCGTCCATAATCAAATTTGATTTGGAGAGTACTTGGTATTTTTCTTCTCCAATAAGTTGTTTAAAGCCAAGTAAATTTAGAGTTCTTTCTATGGTTTCTATAAGAGGTACTTCATTTGTTTTTTCTATGGAGCTATCCTTTTTTTTTCCCAAACATTTAGAATAATCGATGGCGTTAGGATCCCAAGGAAATATTCCGCATGCTCTAAAACCATTAGCAGTTGCTATTTCGGACAAGTTATCTACAGCCTGTTTGAGAATGGGTGCGAAATCAGGCTTGCCAAGCTTTGCAAATGGATGTTGTCTTCGCCATTCTAGCACTCCAGACCGCCACAAGTTCTTTAATGGTTTAAAGCTTGCTACATCGGCTGGTTGCAATATCCTAGTCGCGTTTGGGTACAATGCTACTAAGATAATTTGCAACCTGGTACATAGCGTACTTACGTCATAGGTAACATGGGTTTTATGTCCGTCGACAAACAAGACTATTGGAAAGTTCGTGCCAGCTTTTACTAGGCTAGGATATAAGACGTGCTCTACGTAAAACAAAAATGTTTCGGATTTCATCCATCCATTGTCAGTTAATGCATAACTCCATTCTTTAGGAACACTATTCTTAACAGATTGGGGTAGTCTTTTGTTTGGATATATAATCATGGGCGGCGTAACTATTCCAGATGCAGAAAACGTAAACATAACAGTTAAATTCTGTTTCGCATCACCCTGATCGACCTCATAAACATTCTTAGTCCCTTTTGGAGCAAGAACTTTTCCCAAATCAGTAGGACAATAATAAAAATTAGTTTCGTCCCCGTTAAAGATCCTACTTGGATCCTGTAAAATATCCTGAATTCCCTTTTCCTGGAAATAAGTATAAATGTCGTTGAACCACTTTCTTATATCTTGTTCACATATACTTGCGGAAGCTACTGTTACTGCTTCTGCTTTTCTCCGTGTCAAAAGGGGGTGCCTTCTGAGAAAACATTTGAACCACTTGTTTCCGGGAAAGTTGTCTTTAAATGGAGTTTTTTTCTTATTACCATTTAAAAATTGTTGTACTGAGACTTGAATATCAATTCTTCTTTTTGGGAAGCCTTTTTTTTGACTTTCAATTATCCAGCTTACTATCTTAGTCTCTTCATCTTCAGATAGTATAGTGGGTGGTCCTTTGGCAACTTTCTTGAATGCATCTCCCAATCGAAACTGTAGGGTTGCCCTTGGAATGTTGTATTTTCTGGCTGTAGATTTTTTGGCAGCTCCACATCTAACTTCTTGCAAAGCTTTTTGAAGTACTTCTTCAGAATAACTACATCGTTTTCTGTTTTCTGACGACATCTAAAAAGAAATTACACCTAATAGTACAATATAAAAAAATATTTCCATAATTTTAATTTAATGCAGAACGTAAAAACGCTGGTATTAGCGTGAAAGTGTTTTTTTTTTCATAAGCTATATTGAACTATTGATTTTTTTGTAAGTAGCAAATCTTGATGTTTGATCACAAGTTTTTAATTTAGAATAATTAAACAACCATTTTAAAAAACTAAACTTTATTTATCGTTATCTTGTTAGGAACTACTAATATCATTTTTTCAATAAAAATAGCATTCTAGTGTGGTTAATTTTCTTACACAAATATTTTTTTAAATCTTTTTTTGCAATAAAAAAAGGGTGCCAACAATTAGAAAATTTGCAATTTTCTGGTACCCATAGTTGGCACCCAAATTTTTTAAAAAGTTCTTAACAAAATTACCTTTTTTTTATACGAAATATTCTTAAGAAAGTTCTAAATTGTATTCTAAAACATTAATTGTTAAAAAAGTGAAAACAACGATATAAACCCTCAAAAACTTTTCATGGGCTTTAACAAAAAAACGTAATTTTACCATTAGTAAATTAAAGTGCTAAATTTCGACAAAATATGAAAAAAAAAACTATTCAATTAATAAAGTTTAGAGAGAACACTTTCTTATTTTATTGTTACTTGGGTTTAAATCATTTTAAGTGGCAGAAAGTTACAAAAATATAGCATTTTGAAGAGTGCCAACTTTAGGCAAGCATCGTTTTTAAAGTATCCCTATTGTTGGCATCAGGTGCCAATAAATGGAAAAAGCTTGTTTTCCGATACCAATAGTTGGCACCCGCCTTTTTACTAATATAGGTGTGTTTAAATTAATAAAAATTAAAAAAACAATAATACAAAACTATTTCCTTAACTACTTTAACTTACATATCTCCAAATTTAGTCAGAAAAATTTTTAAGAAGCAAATGTTTACAGAAGGTTGCTCAAGAAAACTCGTAATTTCTTACCTTTTTTGATCACAACAAAACACACCCGTCTTCTTGGCCGCTTTGTGCGAAACTGACGCTATAAAAAGGCTGACTTATTGCAGTGTAGATTAGGCAAGCTTGCCAAGTATCCAAAAAATACATCGTGCTAAAATATATTTCTAATAGGATCTTATTTTTGATTAAAATATATGTATGTGCCAATAATTGGGTAGGTGCCAACATTAGGGCTGTTTACCCTACGAAAAATAAAAAAATTGTCTTTCGCCGCCTTTAAAATAAAATAAAATTTTGTTTTGTTATGAGAGAGTTGTTTCACCCTGTTAGAATCATCCTATATAAAGGAAAAAGCTGTTTCTGTATGCAAAAAAATTGCCCTGGTCACTGTTTTCTTAATCAGTCATGGAAATAAAACATATTTGTATTTTTTAAAGGGTCTTGTATCCACTAGGGCACAGGGTAGCCCTAGATAGTGAAAAAATGTTTTATACACAAAGATATAAAAGAATGTTGACAACTTTCATCGTTCATTTTAACTAACGGCTTTAAAATATAAAATACTTTAATTTTCTTGAAAGTTGCTTAATAATTCTAAGTCTAGAAGAAAATTGACATGTTGCACAATTAATTAAAAAAGCTTAAATTTTGAATTTTTGTCGTGTTTTGAGGATATATGAAAATAACAAAAAAATTTGAGTTATTTTATCATTTTTTGGGCAAGCTGCCTGCTTTTAAAGTGAAATTTATTTTTCATTTTTTTGTTGCATCCTCCTAGGATTATATAACTGAAAATA
Organism: Kuschelorhynchus macadamiae; assembly: GCA_030620095.1. Lineage (NCBI taxonomy): Eukaryota > Metazoa > Arthropoda > Insecta > Coleoptera > Curculionidae > Kuschelorhynchus > Kuschelorhynchus macadamiae. The sequence goes on from JAUTXW010004692.1 coordinate 176,323, forward strand.
ATGTTTTTATATATAGAAAAATAAAAGATTTCTTACATGTTCCATCTATTTTAAAGAACGTTTTTTTTTTGTTTTCAACTATCTGCCTCATTCCTATTAATAAATATCTCAATGTTTTTCGAAATATGATGTAATTATTTGTTTAAAATATACAATAGAAAAAATCAAGTATCTATGCCAATGACTTCCATTTGTTGGTGTCAAAACATTTATCCTAATAGTTCCTATTTTCAATTTGATTCTTATGGGTTTGTGAGTTCTCATAATATGAATTTTTTACATTTTAATTTTTAATTCAAATGGGATACTAGCCTAAACTATTTTTGGTACAAATTTAAAACAAATTGTTTTGATATATATATATATATATATATATATATATATATATATATATATATATATATACATATATATATATATGTTGCTTAATAATTCTAAGTCTAGAAGAAAATTGACATGTTGCACAATTAATTAAAAAAGCTTAAATTTTGAATTTTTGTCGTGTTTTGAGGATATATGAAAATAACAAAAAAATTTGAGTTATTTTATCATTTTTTGGGCAAGCTGCCTGCTTTTAAAGTGAAATTTATTTTTCATTTTTTTGTTGCATCCTCCTAGGATTATATAACTGAAAATAATGTTTTTATATATAGAAAAATAAAAGATGTCTTACATGTTCCATCTATTTTAAAGAACGTTTTTTTTTTGTTTTCAACTATCTGCCTCATTCCTATTAATAAATATCTCAATGTTTTTCGAAATATGATGTAATTATTTGTTTAAAATATACAATAGAAAAAATCAAGTATCTATGCCAATGACTTCCATTTGTTGGTGTCAAAACATTTATCCTAATAGTTCCTATTTTCAATTTGATTCTTATGGGTTTGTGAGTTCTCATAATATGAATTTTTTACATTTTAATTTTTAATTCAAATGGGATACTAGCCTAAACTATTTTTGGTACAAATTTAAAACAAATTGTTTTGATATATATATATATATATATATATATATATATATATATATATATATATATATATATATATATATATATATATATATATATATATATATATATATATATATATATATATATATATATATATATATATATATATATATATATATATATATATATATATATATATATATATATATATATATATATATATATATATATATATATATATATATATATATATATATATATATATATATATATATATATATATATATATATATATATATTTTCATTCTGGGTGTACATCCGTTCACTACTATCGTTCCGAAAAGAACAGTTTTTATGACGTTTCGCCAAAATCACATTTGGCATTTTCGTATGTATTTGGAGTATTATAAATAAAAGTAGCAGAACATAAAATTTTATCATTAAATGCACAAATTGCATGTCATTTCACCAAAAAGGTAATTTCCTCCATGGCCATGTATTAGGGTAACAAATTATTGTTAAAATAATAATATTAGCATGACCAATAGAGGAATAGAGTGGGGATGAATAGAGAAATCTTAGCAGTTAAATACTTAAAAATCAACGGTATTAATTATATCACTACCAAACTTGTTAGACAGGACTCTCACAGAATGCTTAAAATAAGGATATCCATTTTGCTCTAAGAAATGCTTTCAATGATTAACGTTATATATTTAAACCAAAATGTTGTTATATGTTAAAACCCGCGATTCTGCTCTTCCGAGTGGTTTCGATTTTTACAAGATCAGTTCCTACAATCTTAATAACCTCGTAAGGGGTCGTGGGTATAAGGGAACCACTCAATCTGACAGCACTTGACAATTTTAAACAATATAAGAAACATGCTAACTAACTTAATTAAGCTAAATATAATTATTATAAAAACAAACTAACTAAACTAACGGAATGATATAAAAAAGACTTGAGAGGCGAAAAATTAAACAAAAAATACACACCGTCTTCAACTTGAAAAGTTAGTAAGGGGTGCTGCTCCGAATTTCTTTAAATCATATTTAAGAAATAGAACACGATGAGTCAAAATTAATAATGTTTTCAGTGGGAAGGAAAAGATGGAGCTCGGTGGGCTCCAGGGTAAAGTACTGGGCCCAGTATTATTCGTTATACATATAAACGAGATAACAAGTATTTTACCAATCAATGACAGCAGCTGTCTCTGTTATTCACATGATACTCTCATCCGGATAAGGGACAGAAGTTGGCAACATATTTTTGAAAGATCCGAAAAGTACATATCAATTGTTAAATCTTGGCTAGATCAAAACCTGCTGACCCTAAATCAAAGTAAAACTCATTATGTCGTTTTTTTTTGAAAAACACTGCTGTAGATGATTTGCCTTTATTAAGAATTCATGATTATGAATATATATTAAATCAAAAAAATTGCATTAGGTCTAGGATAAATAAAAAGAATCTGGGAGTAAACATTTACTCACGTTTAATTCTGTAATTCAGAAAAACTATTTGCAACTGCTATCAGCTAAGGCCATTTCTATCAAACAGTTTACTAAAAGTAGTGTATCAATCACTAGTTAAATCATTACTGAATTATGGCATTAGTGGGAGGGGTAGCACATGTAGCGGTATCCTGGATGGTTTGCACATCACTCACAAGTATATTATTAAAGTGTATGAAAAAAGATAAACAATACTCAAGTATTCAGTTGTTTTCGGACAGCGGTCTTTTGATCCTTATTATATGTAAAAAGTATTTTAAGATTTATGAAAAAACTAATAAGTATAGTACACACATGATGTAGTTATTAGGTCTGTAATAAATGGGAGACTGATTACCACAACCTCAATCTTGGGCCTCGACTTTTTAATCAATTACCAAATCATAAAATGATTTTTATAGTTTCCTATATAACAAAACATAAATTTATTTTGTTGGTTGTAGCTTTTAGCTTTTAGCGAATTAATGCTTATAAATGGTTTAAAACTCAAAATCCTTTAGTTATAAGTTTATCTATAACTTTTTGGTCTCAACGAGCTACTGCGTAGCTCAGAGTGCACTATAATAAATGCTTTATAATGTTATGAATTAGAAATGAATATATGTATTTTGAAATTGAACTTTGAACTTTATATTACAATCCTCTTATTCATGTTAAACCTGGTCGACAACACATTTTATCTAAATCCATTGTAGCAGTATAACCTTAAGTGTCCATAATATAAAGATGTGTGATAAAGTACAGGGTGATCTAAAGAAGAGTAGAAATGCTTTAATCTTTCTTGTTATAGGAGATAAGAAATGTTAAATATAAAAGTGATTGGATATTTGATGAAGAAGTAAAACGCATTATAGAAAAAATAATTGAACATTAAATGAAAGAGATATAATAATAATAATAATAATAATCAAATGGTGGCACACCATAAAAATGGAGAAAGCATCGAGCCTCGAAAAGAGCCGGTGCCTGGGGATCGCCAGGGCACCTTTGGAGCCACTGCTGAAGGTGACAGCACGTGGGACGGTGGCGGCGAACGGCTGAACACGCGGGCCTTTGCCGAAAAAACTGCTACAGCCGAACCTATTCCCGAGAATTTCATCAGAGCCGACATTGTTGAAGACGGAAGTTGTCTGTTCCAATCAGTCAGCTTGCACATATACGGCCATCAAAACGATCATACCAAACTTCGAGAAGACGCATTGAAATACCCACGACAAAACTGGTCGGAACTTCAGATATTTTCGTTATTTCACGACGACATGAAGGACTTCGACAACTATTATAAGTTCATGAGCAAAACCACTACATACGGAACGAGCCTAGAAATATTTGCTCACTCGGAAACCCAGAAGCACATCTTCCCTATTTTCTCAAAACCAAGAACAACAAGAACAAAACAGATGTGCATTAAAGAGAGGCCAACAATAATAGGCAAACAAACACACAATAAAATGATCTACCTTCTACTAACAAGCGATCCAATGTCGGGACACTTTGAGCTTCTAACACCACAAAACATCAATCCCAACAACAAAGCATCGGGCGAGCAGCGTAACGGTCGAGGACGCTGCGGGAAAGGACAGCTCGACCGAAACGATCACGACCAGGCAAAGGAAAATAGACCCACCGAAAGTGTTTTGCCGGCTAAGCTGGCACCCACCAAGGCGGGAAAGGCAGGACAACGCATGAGCCGCATTACAGAATCGAGCAAACCGATCATGCGCTGCCCAAATGGATACACAAATAAATCTGATACAGATGCTACCCAAACACAACAACTTGAGCCCATTACAACAGCGGATAAATCACAACGACTACCTGCAACTACCAAGGCAGGTAAACCAAGGAAGAGGTTAAAATGGACAGATGAAATGAATAGAACGGTCATGCATTTCTACTACACCGCTACCACGCTTGAGACAATTTCATCAGGATACGGACATAAACTGCATACACTTTTCATAGCACAATATCCAGAATAGAAATCACTTATCACAGAACAGAGATTAATAGATCAAAAAAGAGTCATCACTAAGACCAGTAAGCTCACCCCACCCGCATTGAAAAACATCAAAGCTATGGTAGTTGCTGAACTAAACATTTATCAACCAAACATTGAGGACAGTGGGGCAGATGCCGAACCGATCCCACATACAAACCAGTCCAACTTTGTGCAAGAGGATCTGCAACCTCACTCAATGCTCAGTAGAGGCGAAGCACCCAGCAACAACCCACGACAGATGACAAGCACCATACAGCACATAGGACAAGTGAATCATTCGCCCAAATCACCATACACACAGCTACACCTCGGACCGTCTCTCACACAAGCAATCAAAGTAGAAATGAAGTCACATCTAAACAAATGGTCAGGCTCCGATCCTACAACAAGAAATCCTATTCCTCGTGTAATCTTCAAACGAGACACACATAAAATCCTAAAGACCATCAACGAACACATAATTCCCGAGTACATAACGAATGCGACCACAAATGAGGACATTCATACAGTGATCTACGCAGCAGGTATAACCACAATAACACAGAACAATCAGAAATTCCCGCCACGAAACAGAAAAACCAACAACATAAAACCAAAATTCAAATGGCAGATAAGGATCGAAAACAAAATTAACAAAATTAGAAAAGAATTGGGACATCTTACCCAATCCATGAACGGCAACAAGTCAAAACGTATCACACGAAGTGTAGAGAAAATCAAATCTGCATCTCCTGATTACACGCTTACAGAAATCCTTGACACTCTGAAGCAAAAATTAAAAGTATGCCGCAAGACTCCGAAGATTCAAAGAATCAAATGAAAGAAAGTACGCTAACAACCTGTTTCAAAGAAGCGAAAAACAGTTCTACCAAAAAATCATGAGGAATGAGAGTAACTACGAGTAATAGAACCACCGACCAAACAAGAGATTACAGAATACTGGAAAAGTATTTGGTCAGAACCGAAACTACACAATAATAACGCTTCATGGATTAAAGCGGAAGAAGACAGACACAAGTGCTTAGAGGAACAAGAGGACTTTGCAATGGCAACACAAGAAGTTGCAGAAACAATCAAATACACGCATAACTGGAGTTGTCCCGGAATAGATAACATTCATAATTTCTGATACAAACAGTTTACTTCCACACATGAAGGTCTCACTCGCCAATTTAATGCAATTATTTTGAAACCTAGCACACTCCCCAGTTTTCTCACCCAAGGAATAACATAACTTAAATCCAAAAATTCAGACAATAAGGGCCCGTCAAATTACCGACATATTACGTGCCTTCCAACCCTATATAAGATCATCACAGCCACAATTACCAGGAGAATAGAACAACATCTATCACACAAAAACATTCTAACGGAAGAACAAAAAAGAGTGCAGGAAAAATAGCCGAGGATGCAAGGGGCAGCTCATTATAGACAGCGTCATCATGGAACAAACCAGGAAAAATTATAGAAACCTTCATACTGGTTACATAGATTATAAAAAAGCCTTTGATTCGATACCCCACAGTTGGCTAACCAGAGTACTAGAATTATATAAAGTCAATAAAAACATCAGGCAATTTCTTACGCAAACCATGAGTACGCGTAAAACTAAAATCAACTTGAGAACACAAAAAGAGCACATCGAAACAGAAGAGATCTACATCAGACGAGGTATGTTCCAGGGAGATTCACTCAGCGCTTTGTGGTTCTGCCTCTGTCTCAATCCACTCTCAAACACACTGAATAACACAAACTTCGGATTCTAAATTAAACACCAAAAAAAAAAACCTACACAAAATAAACCATCTCTTGTACATGGATGACATAAAATTAAATGCAAGCACAAAGGCACAGCTAAAGGAACTCCTTCAAATCACAGAAACGTTTACCTTGGACATCAACATGGAATTTGGTATAAGTAAATGCAAGCTACTTCATATCAACAAGGGACAGTGGAAAGACCACCCTACGGAGGAAACAATCAACAATGAAATTATAGATAACATGCTCAAAGAAGAAACGTACAGATACCTAGGCTTCCATCAAAGCACCAAAATTAACCACACTCATATCAAATCAGAGCTCAAGACGGAATTTAAAACCAGACTCACAAAGCTATTAAAAACAAGACTGAATTCCAGAAATCTAACGAAAGCTATTAACACCTTCGCCATACCTTTTCTTACGTATTCGTTTGGTATCATTAAATAGTCACACACAGACATAGAAAACATTCACATTCTTATACGCTCTGAATTCACTAAACACAGGAAGTTACATCCCAACGCATGCAAGGAAAGACTCACCATCGAGAGAAAAGAAGGAGGAAGGGGAATTATAGATATACAATCGCTAAATAAAAAACAAATTTACAAACTCAGAAAATTCTTCCACAACAAACAAACTAACCTCCACAAGGCAATAGTAAAGGCAGATAAGAATTATACACCGTTCGACTTGTCTCAAACGAGCCACGCAGCAGACGCACACAGTCACATGCAATCACGACTAGAAAAGATGAACACCTGGTCTGAAAAAACACTTCACGGAAGACACAGATACCACATAAAGAGAGTCCATATACATAAAAAGCTTCCATATACGTGGTTACAAGAAGGGCAGCTGTTCCCTGAAACAGAAGGCTTCCTGCTTTCCATCCAGGACAAAGTCATAGCAACCACTACCGAAAGCACATCATCAAGGACACAACCATTGAAGACGAGAGGTGTAGGAGATGTCACCAGCAGAGAGAAACGATCGATCACATAACGAGTGGATGTAGAATAATGGCCGGAACTGAATACACCGCGAGACACAACTCAGCAGCGAAGGTCGTTCATCAAGCATTAGTCACAACATACAAACTAACGGAGAACACAGACCCTTACTACCATTATACACCAACATCTATACTTGAAAACGAATACTAGAAGCTCTACTGGGACATTGACATCCACACAGATAAAACAATCCCCACAAATAGAGAAAAAAAGAGAAAATCACTTATTTAATTGACATGGCTGTCCCCAACGACGAGAACATCCAAGCGAAATACAGTGAGAAGTGGAATCAGGAAAGAGTCATCATTGTTCCTCTCTTCATATCAGTAACAGGTCTCACCCCAACAACGTTTACACCGCATTTGGCTCAGTTAAGACTTAATACAGACATTCACAGGAACATCCAGAAATCGGTCATTTTGAAAACATATAGCATAGTTAGATCATTTCTTATCTTAATACACAATTTTTTTTTTCCATTTCCTTTTTTTAATTTTTTTTTCTGACTTGGTATAATCTCGTCAGTATAAAATACAACCACAGGAATACTGTGAAACAACAAGTCATAAAAATAATAATAAAACGTTTATTAATATATATATATATATATATATATTTATAAACGTTTTATTATTATTATTATTATATCTCTTTCATTTGATGTTCAATTATTTTTTCTGTAATACATTTTACTTCTTCATAAAATATCCAATCACTTTTATATTTAACATTTCTTATCTCCTATAACAACGAAGATTAAAGCATTTTTACTCTTCTTTAGATCACCCTGTACTTTATCACACATCCTCATGTTATCGACACTTAAGGTTATATATATATAATATATAATAGTTCCAAAAACATTTTTTAATCCTAATATATAAAAACTTTGAGAATATATTAAATAGGCAATGCATTTCCATCCATAACACTGACCAATTTTAAGCTATTTATTCGTTGCCCATCTATAATTTATAATAAATAACGCAATTTCAAAATGCAGCGATATAATTTAAATAGATTGTTATTTGTCAGGTTGCAAATAAATTTTACATGCAATAAGTTTTACTAGATAAAATTTATTATATTTCCGATCCATTTATTAGAACCAATGTTTATTTTGATCAATTGTTCTCTGGACATGAATAAACTATAAAATAATAAAATTTGTATTTAATTATCAAACATTTGTAAATTTCGTCAATATAAAGGGTTTTTCCGCGCAATTAGCAAGGGTCTACCGCATTTATTATAAGAGATAGAAAAAAAACCTTAAATGTAAAACTTTTAGAGATTGTCCTGAACCGCCAGGATTCGTTACCAAAAAAACAAATGAACATCGCAAAGTAGCGAAATGAGCATCAATTTTGTTATATTAAATGGAACATCCTGCATAATATATGTCCGTCAAAAGTGAATCTTCTTGCTGATTATAAATATACTAGATTTCATATGTTTTTCTCTGAAGATACCCGAGAAATTTGAGAACTTTCCCATAAAAGGCAGTATGTTAGAAAGAGACGAAAAACGTTTTATCGGTGGAGTCGATAATAACAATTATAATAATACTTTTATATTACCAATAAAACAAATGTACATAAAAAATATACTATCGGTAATTGAAGAAAACCTCAAGATTAAGCTAAATATACCTATGATAAAGTGCATCGTACAAAAATATTATAGGTACACGAAATTTGACTAGAAAAAAAAATACATAAATTAACTATACTAAGTACTTTCAAAAAGAAAAAAAAACTAACATAAAAACTCTTGAACAGAATAAAAGTTACTCTCTAAAATATATTTTTTTAGTTTGCCCCTAAAAGATCTGAGGTCATCAACATTTTTAACGTCATTACCCAATTTATTAAAAATCTACATCTACACAAAAATGTAGATTTATGTGCCGTAGGAAACAGTAAAGTTTTGTTTCTAGTATTGTAGCTATATGAAGCGCGATTGTCTGGAATTTTTTTTTGATTTCATAGGCGAAAACGCATACTTTAAATGTGTAATTTCCCACCGAGGTCAATATTTTGAATCCTCGGAAATAGTTTGCTACACGACTCTGTACATGACAGACCACACATAATGCATTTTTTCTTAGCTTTCTGCATGATGATTTCCCCATAGTAAGTTCTTATCAATTTCTAAACCTAACATTATTGAGGAAATGGAAGGTGTAATAGGACCAATCTCAATTTCGTGAAGTAAAAAGTTGTCATTATTTTGTTTTTGATTTGAAAATATAACAAAAATTTGTTTTACTTTGATTTATAATCAAACTGCTGATCTTTTAAGAGATGATACACTTTTTTCCACGACCACAATGTTTGTATCATCTGCATATGATACGACAGAAACACCGGTCGAGATATTTTATAAGTAGGAAATGAGGTATTCTAATGACCTCGAAAGAAGATATAGCAACAGTCTAAGAACTGAACCCTGCGGGACACCACAATCGATTGTTAATGAGCCGCTCCTCATCCCATTTACCAAAATACACTCAAGTAAGACTCCATGAGCTTCCATGCGTGTCCTCTAATACCATAACGATGCAGCTTTAACAATAGTAGTTCATGGTTGACCATATCGAATGCTCAGGAGAAATCCACAACAAATAAACCCGATACATGAAGTTGTTTATCAATTGCATCGACAACTGTCGCATGTCGTCTGGAATTCACAAATAATATTATTTTTATTAAAAAAGTGAAGTAAATGATGTTTTAAATTCAATTCAAAATTTCTTCAAATACTTACTTAGGCCTCTATAATTTGAATAATCATTGGAATCTCCCTTTTTATTTACTGGAATGACAGTTGGTCATTTTAATTGTTCAGGAAATGGGAATACACTGGCTCTTAAGGCAGGGTTTTTCTCAAATTTTTCGGTTATATTTAGAGATAAATCTATCAAACCTAGTATAGTTATAAACAGTAAGAAGAGACCCATTTGACGAAAATATATTAATATTATACAAGGTGTTTCATTTAAAATAACAAAGTTGATGCTCATTTCGTTAATTTCCTGGTAGTTCAGGACAATCCCTACATATTTTTTATTTAAGGTTTTCTTCTATCTCTTTTATTTATTTATTTATTTGCAAATTTTACGGGTTCATTTCATTTTATAACAAAAATACTATGTATTTATGTAAACTAAGAAACTAATTACAATTATATATAAACAGAAAGTTGTAGCGTCCGCACTATGTGGCAATGGGCAAATCCTATCATAATGACATCTTTAGAATATATAACACTTTTCTTTTTAAATAATTCAAGCCAGATGAAAACAGGTCAAGCTCTTCATGCTGATTTGCAAATCTCATTGCCCTTGTAATGGCTGCATGGAAACCAAAATTGGTATTCTGGTGATCAATATAAAAAAGTTCAGTTCTTCTAACTGATCTATATGGTACGTGCAAGTTAAAAAGCTTTAAAAGAGCCGGACGTCTCAATCGGCCATTTAAGAGGTTAAACAGCAGGCTCACATCGTTTACAGTCCTTCTATGGGCTAATTTATCTAATTTAAGGATACTACGGATGTGGTCATAATTATGATCAACAATGATAATATTTAATTTATAGGCACACAGCCTGAGAAATCTGTTTTGAACTTTTTCTAAACTATACTTATAAACTTCATAATTTGGCGACCATATCACAGAGGCATATTCCAGTACAGATCTTACTAGAGTACAATAAATTAAACTTAATGAATTAACAGAAAAGTGTCCGATGGTTCTCTGGATAAAATCTATCAATTTGCTATCTATGATTTTGCAGTCACTACATTAACATAGTCACTAAATGAAAGACGATAGTCAAATAGCACTCCAAGGTATTTCACTGTCTTAACTCTATCCAGAGGCACCCCATCAATACTATAGTATGTGTTGAATTTTAATTGCCCTTTAAAAAAGCCAATACAACTACATTTACTAATGTTAAGAGCTAGCCCATTTACTCTCGATCACTCTATAAATCGGTCTAGGCCCGACTGTAAGGCATTCGAATCGGCTGTGGATTCAATCACTTTAAATATTTTAAGATCGTCTGCGAACATCAAAAAATCAGAAAGTTGTATATAATTATAAACATCATTAACAAAATGGTTAAACAATAAGGGAGAGCAGTGTGTACCTTGAGGCACCCCCGAAAGAGCTGCGATTGGGTCAGACCTGAAACCACCAACCCTCACCCTGTACTTTCGCCCCACCAAACAGCTCTTGATCCATTGAACGAGATTTTGACTAAAATCCAAAGCCGAAATTTGAGCCAATAGTAGCTCGTGATTAACTTTGTCGAACGCCTTGGAGAAATCCGTGTAGATAGAATCCACTTGAACATTCCTCTCCAACGCGCTCAGCAGATGCGATTGATAGACAGCCAAATTGGTGACCGTAGATCTGCCCAACACAAAACCGTGTTGGTAATCTGAGATTAATTCTCTACATAACCACTGAATCCAGTATTCCTAAATTATTTGCACTAATTTGTTATTTCATATAAGTATTATATAGATTGAATTAGGGAAGTGTGCAGATTTACTACAAATATGGGAAAACTTAAATTATAAGAAAAGTCCCCATCATTGTCTGCCTTTTTTATCAACTGTACATACCTATGTCGTGTATCTTGGATATTTTTACACTGGGTTATGGGACCTATAGTTACCTTTTTTAAACATAGCGTTAAAACTTTTGTTAATTTGATTATGTAAAACAATTATTTAATTATATAATTTTATACAGAATTCCTATAGTTTTTTTTAGTAAAATATTTCATCAATCTGGATCTAGATAACATAAACCGATCTAATATTTAATTTTGTCTTAAAAATAGCTACTTAAAAACGGCAACCTCGCTTACAGAAGAATTAAACAGTTAAACGAACATAAATCACAACTCGCTAAATCATACAGCTTAATGTTTTGTGGTGTGAGATACTTACATACCGATTTAACACGTAGTGTGGGCTTAAAAATGTATTTTAAAATGTATGTAGAATGTAGACAGAATGAACACTTGTGTCCGTTTCACAAACGAGAACGTAAACGTTCGTCATAATAATCGTATACCTCGGAGATAAATAGCATCTGAAAACGAGGAACACAGTTTAGCTCTAGTGAAGGAAAACCTTCGAGCAATTTCGAGACAAGTTGGGTTTCGCAACGATACTAACTTTCAGCATTTACTTAAAGTTTTTCGAATACTTTTTCTAGTGTATATATCACCTACCTAGTTCTATAAATTAAAGTGTTTGGTAAATTGACATTTTTTATTAATTTTTAGAAAATGTTAAACTTAATTAAAGTTCTGCAGTTAAAATTGTTCAAATAGATAATCTCTAAAATTATTTTTTTATTTTATTTAATAACAGGTTGTTTCTACTTTTTGTATACGCGTATCCTTTTTATTAAATAATCAACTCATACAGCCTAAAAAAATAACCAAAGTAAAAATTTAATCTGTCTCAAACCTACAGGTTTTTTAGGTGTCTTTGTTGTTAACAAAACACAACTGATGAGATTGTCAACTCGTACAACCGAATAGCAATGTTGCCATGTTGTCAAGAAATTAATTTAAACCATCTCTGAAATTAAATATTTTAAACTTCAATATCTTGAAAATCATTTAGAATTTACCGATATTTTAAGTATTTTTGGTCATCATATGGTAAAATATTTGTAATCAAACTCCTAACATAGCAGATTATTGTAATTATTATTAGTCTATAACTATGCCCTCAGCACTATAAACGTAATCCTAACATAACTTTGCAAAATATTTCAACTTATAAATAATAAAAAACCCTTCAATGCACTTCTATCTAGCTCTGCATTTTCAGCTTCCTTAAAATTAGTTTCGGAGAAGTTAGATAAACCGTGCTTTTGTTTCCGTTACGAAAGAACGCCCACGTAGTTTGCTGAGCTGATTCTCGACACTATTCCATTAAATATTTAAATAAGCTCACGAATATAGGATTTCCCTGTAGAAAAGACATGTATAGTATGAAACTGAATTAACTTTTTTTCTGACAGGTCGCTAAAATATGCCATATTTGTATCGAAAATATTCCTGATGATAACATATATAGAATAAAAGAAAAAAAAAAGAAGAAATACATTTAGCATACACAAACAAAATATTATAAATATACAAACATTAGACTTATACGTGTAAGAGTATAAAAGAGTACTGAAACGATTAAAAGTTAGTTTTTCTTAGGTCAAATATTTATCTTAGGTACAGGCTTGTTTATCCTACGTATACAGAGGGGCATTCTTTGCAGGGTACTTGATAGAATACGTGGTTTTTTTGTTTTTTCGAATTTCACTTTTTAATTTACTGAAATAATTATTAACTAAATTAACGGTCTTATGGCCAACTTTTATGTCATGTTTTTTGAAAAGTTTTTGAAAGTTTTCAGACAGACTAGAAATATATGGAAGAGTCAAAAAGTTTTGGGTTTTAACCTTTGTGTCATTTTGTAAATAGTTTTCATTAGCTTTATGAAAATTGTCTATTCTATTTCTAAAAATCGGATTTATTATTTTAAGAGGATAGGAATTAAGTTAGAGCACTTCTTTAGCTTTCCTTATGGATGTTTCTCGGTATTCCGGGCTACTCAATTTAATGGCGATCAGCAAGTCCAATTATGACTGCTTTCTTTTGGTAGATATGATGTTGAGAGTTATAATTTAGGTACCGTCCCGACCATGTTGGTTTTGTGTACCATTCAGTCTTTATTGCGTTGCTGCAATTGTGCAAGGTCCTGTCCAGGAAATTAATTTTATTGTCAGTTTCGATTTCTATAGTGAATTTTAGCTTTTCGTGGTAGTTGTTGAACTTTTCCAATATATATTTTTCACGATTTTGTGGGATGCAAGTCATACAATCATCCACGTATCTGTAAAAAAATGGTAAACGAAAATTTACTGTTGGTATAATGCTGCATTCTAGATCTTCCATTACAAGTTGGGCTATTATGCTAGAAATCGAAGCACACATTACGCAACCTTCAATCTGCTAGTAATACGAATTTTATTTAAAATAAGTTGATGTAAGTGTTAGTTCAACAGCTTCTAAGAAATCCTTTAAGGGAATGTCGGTATATTTTTTATTTCTTCCCATTTTTTTGTAATTAAATTTAAAGCTACAGTAATTGCAATGTTTGGGTAGAGTGACACAACATCTAGTGAAATTAGAATATGATTTTCAGGGATATAAATGTTATTGATTTTTTCTTTAAAACTCCACGAGTCTTTTATATAGTACTCATTTTTGTGTGCAATATTCGACAGGAGGCTCTTATTTGATCTTTCGTGTCGGAATTTTTATTGCTAATACTTACTAACCTACAATATCAAACACACTAGTTCAAGAATTTTGTGTTTTTAATATATATATATATATATATATATATATATATATATATATATATATATATACGGCAATCCTTTCAAGTGTAATCAATTGTATATTGCAATAAGAGTTACAGTAACATTATCTGTTGATATAATTGTATTGTACTCATAATTTCAATCTTTCGTATTTATCTTGTTTTGATTAAAAATAATATACAGGACATTTTTTTCAGAACAGTACGTTACGAATTACATTTAGAGAATAGTAGTAAACATGTACCGGGTAACCTAGAAGTAATCAGCCATAGCGTATTCTCGTTTTAAAACTACAGGGTGTTAAAGGTAAAATTATTTTTTTAAAGACATCATAATTCGAGAATACTTTAATGTATTTAATTGAAAATTGACATACCCCTGTTTTCGAAGCCGAGAAATGTAAATTTGCCCATTGTTTTCAAATTCCTCTCGAGCAACGCTAGTTATAGGCACATAGATGATTAAATGTACCCGGTTTTCTTCCACATTTTGGGTTTCTTGAAATGATCTCGCTATCGACACCATCAACAATCGAATACAATATTGCATGTACCAGTATCGTAATAGAAAAGCAATATTGAATGTATTGCTTTGTTCTCAAGCTGTGACAGGCCAGTTACTCTCTTTTACAACATAAACAATATTTGGTTTTTGCTCTTAGAGTAGTTTCACAGATGATACGTTTCCGTTTGTGTTTTAAAAATCCTCGTTCCAATTTTCTGAAGATAATAATTATTTAATTAGAAAACAAATGGAATATCGTAATTCTAAAAGTTATGGCACGATTTTTAAAATTGTTCATATTTATAAGAGCTAAAGTTATATACAGGGTTTTAGGGGTTTGACTACACATATTTCAATAAATAGTCTTAAAGTTGTATCTTGTTTTATTAATTTTTAAGCACAGCGTTAATAATTTGATTAATTTTATTATGTAAAACTATTATATTTGTTTTTTACCAAATTCCTACAGTTTTTTTTAGTTAAATATCTTAACAATCTAAATTTAGAGAATAATAACCGGATTTAACTAATTTTACCATAAAAGTGCCTACTTAAAAACGGCAACCTCGCTGACGGTAGAATTAAACGGCAGGGTTCAATGAACTTGAATTAGCAAAACATCTGGCTTAATTTTTGTGGTCTGGATTTTAAAAACGTACACAATCAATGTGCAAACATGTTACTTTATTCTTGAGAATGTAGACAGAATTCACATTTGTGTCGATTTTACGAAGAGATTTACTTTAAGTTTTTTGAATATTTTTCCTTGCGTGGGAATTACCTACCTAGTGCTACAAATTAAAGTGCTTAGTAAGTTGGTAGTTTTTATTGAGTTTTAGACAATGTTAAACTCAATACTTCTACAATATTCTGCTTTAATTCTAAATACCACGACAGTCCATTTATTTTCCGGGGCTCTATTTACCCTTTTAATATAAACACCAGTTTTTTATTGCATTTCTATATCCTTTTTTTGTTTCTTCAAGGATTATTTAGTTCCCAATTTAGTATACAGGATTACAATGGCGGAAGCGCTTGATGATATGAAAATCTTAATAGCGCTGCAAATGTTTTATAAAAAGGTACTATATAAATGAAAATATTTTAATTAGCTGCATATTAACGTTTTTACATATTTTTTTTAGATATGTAATAGATCGGACACAGCGTGTTTGTTCAAAATACTTTGGCCCTAAAAATATTTATTTGAGGACTTGCCAGTTTTTTACAAAACATCTGTGCAGTTAAAATTGTTCAAATAAATTTTAAAGATTATGTACTTTGAATGACGGGTTGTTTCTAGTTTGTCTATACTCGCCGATATTCTGCTAACAAATTCATACAGAAAGGTAAATAGTAAATTGTTATTTGTGCTTAGTTTCTATATTAGTAAATAATAAGCAGTTATTTATCTTATATTTTATTTGAATTAATTAGCTGGTAGTTTATTCGGGATAATAATTTTTAATTTTATATAAACTATTTTTCATATCTTCATGTTTCGTAAAAAACTGGCAAGTCCTCAAATAAATATTTTTAGGGCCAAAGTATTTTGAACAAACACGCTGTGTCCGATCTATTACATATCTAAAAAAAATATGTAAAAACGTTAATATGCAGCTAATTAAAATATTTTCATTTATATAGTACCTTTTTATAAAACATTTGCAGCACTATTAAGATTTTCATATCATCAAGCGCTTCCGCCATTGTAATCCTATATACTAAATTGGGAACTAAATAATCCTTGAAGAAACAAAAAAAGGATATAGAAATGCAATAAAAAACTGGTGTTTATATTAAAAGGGTAAATAGAGCCCCGGAAAATAAATGGACTGTCGTGGTATTTAGAATTAAAGCAGAATATTGTAGAACTTTACATATTCGTTAACTAAAATGACACATAATCACCCAACTTAAAAGAAACAATAAATTGTTAGTAAAAAACAGAAGTTTATTATATTATCAACACTGATAAAATTTTAGTTTATTGTCTTCCTAATTCATATTATATAAATATAGCATATATTTCTCCATAGGATTTTTGATGGATGTCTATAAATCGAAGTGAATATGATATATTTCTAATCTACATTTATAGTAATTTTTTTAACAATACTTACACCACCGTCGTGCTTTTTAGAAATATTTATTGTTTTTCATATAATAATGATACGATATATAAAACTTATTTTTCCATCTATCAATCTATATTGTCTTTTATGTATAGAACAGAGTTTTTTCCGAACTAAATCGCTTGTTGTAAATTTAGTATGACTGTGCAGAATTGTATATCGGAGAAACAAAACGAATTTTTATTATAAAAGTGAAGAAGCAAAATCAGCATAGCTAAACACATTAGGCTAAATCAATAATAAATTTTTTAAATTTTAGTTGGAAGGTAAAGCTTTGGACAGAGAAAAATTAGATGAAAAAATTTTAAATAGTTACAGACTAAAAGAACGTTTTTTATGAAAATTGTAACACAATGTAAACAGCGAACTTTAAAAAAGTAAAAAATTAACTAGCAAACCAGTTTCTAAATTTAAAAAAATAAGTAGTTTACATAATATCATATTACTAGTCATTTCTGTTTATTAGTTCCCTAAATCCACTATTTTTATAGATTTTTCCAAGAAATATATAAAAATATGATAATATCAAGCATTTTAGTACTACGAGATCTATGCAATGATTATTTTTTGTGCCATTGTAAGAATTTTTGTATTCAGAGATATCTGTAAGCACCCAGAGAGAGACAAGTGTTGCGCCTCTCTGATTTCTTCTAGAAAGCTCCGTTTTCGATCAATAATATTTTCTCCATAATTGGTCGATCGAATATCAATTTCTTTCTGAGGAATTATTCACCTCGTTTTTTGACAAAACAATCAAAAGTCCAAACACAAAAATGGCATGATATGCCGAATTCCGCTAATATATCTTCGAAACTTTTTTGGTTTTTATTTACATAAAATCTACTCTATCAAGGAGTTGGTCCATTAGGATGAAACTCGAAAGGCTAACTAGCAGTGCTATGCGTAATGTCAGAATGCGTGGTTGCCGTAAGCTGTAACTCTACCAGTATTGCTAAAAAATGTTATACAATTTAAGAAAATATGGCGATGTATACACAAATCGAGGAAAGCAAGTGAGCGATGAAATATATTGTTTATAAAATAATAACGAAGTGAGCGATGAAATATAGTGTTTATAAAATAATAACGAAAAGAGTAATGCACAACAATATAATAAAAGTTTAGAATTTTTTACGGCACAAAAAATCACCAAGCACCTGTAAATTGTTTCAAACTAACACTTCTGAGATGTTACAAATACATTTAGGAAAAACTTATGCTATTATTACTATAGTTAAGAAAATGAATTTCCTATAAACAAAATTCGTAAATTTCCTGAATACTGTCGGTAAAAAACAATGCATCCGATATCTAAAAATAGACGAATAGATAAATTAGACCAACCTTAAAATACGCTCTTTTTATCGTAAAATTAACTTGCTTCAAGCTAGATAAAATTGGCACTTAAACGAAGAGACGTGTTCTCACTCTCTAATTATGACGGTGAATAGAACCTCGCTTTACCTTTTAACAATCGATATATTGAAAGTCTATATTTTAACTTTATGAAAGTTTCTGCTGCATTAGCGTATGCATGGTAACTACCAAATTTAACATAACAAGTCTGAAATATCCGACTTTGGGTATATTTCTCTAAGGCGAACAAAGGGTTTAATAAAAAGGAATTCTCAAACAATTTTTAGTATATTTCAAGATTTACTAAACTGGTTTTGTCTCCGCACTCTACGTGATATTCAAAGAATTTGTAGAAATAAGTAATTTATAGACAAGTGCAATGTATGTGTTAAATCATACAAATAATTACTAAGAGGACACTTGTTCTTTAGTTTGGCATTGTAGTAAGTCTTTTTAGAATTAAGATTTAGACTGGGAGGCTAAGGCTGAAACATACAGATTTAGGCAGGAGTTACAGAAGAAGGATAAATAGAAATTTCTCATTACGTACCGGCCAGCGGATTTATAACACAGAAAGCAGAATTCCGTAGATAAAAGTAGACCAACAAAACCTGTTATTTATACTCCATTCGCCGGAGGGAGAAACCTAACTAAAATCTGTCTGATCCAACTTTATGACCCAGACAAATCTTGTCTAATCCAATTATGTGACTCAAATAAATCTTCTTTAATCAAACTATATAAAATTTTTAAACCCTAACAATCGTCATGTAGCCTTACCAATTAGCAGTTTTGAAAATTCCCGTAACCCAACAACCCCCCACTGTTCTGACCCAACCCTCTGTAACGTCACTTTGACGTAATCCTCAACAACGTATTAAACCAGAACCTCCATTATCATAAAAACATCTACTGGCTTTTTGACATTGATTTCAACCTAACAATGCGCATTTTACAATTTCTAAAACCTTGCACTGACATTATATCATTCCAACCCCACCGCTCGTGACATATTTTTACGTATACCTTGACTATGTAAAATTCTTATATTGTACATTCCTTTTAAAACAACCAGACGTTCCATTGCCATAAAAGCACATTTTCACTCTCCGATAGTGATTGTCACCTATTTAAACAATACCCGTTTTAAAATTTCTAGGACCCTGCACTTTGCATTATCTCACTTGGAAGATAAATATACAACACAATAACTTCAAAACTACCAAACAGTTAATAGCTGTCATCACTAATACCCATTCGAGCGATCGTTAAATAAAATAGAATACCTTTGCCAAAAGTCTACACCACCAGCTGAAATACCCGCGTCCTCCCTCCTCTTTTGTCCCCGGACAAAACGACAATAACAATCCGTTTGGAAATGAGATATTCGAATTTTAAAGCAGTACATATGTGTAAGCAATTTTATATGTTTTATATAAACGCAGATGTGCACCGCTTAGGAAGAATATAACATATTAATATGTGGGTATATTCTGTACGAAATCATTTTACCTATTTTAAAACAAGTTATAAGTCGTCAATAAAAAAATGTGATTCACATAGTGGATTTTATAGTAGTATTTTTTAACTTTTGTAGTGGTGGTTACAATGTTTTCTTGATTTAACATGCTACAACTGTTTTATAGCTATTCTTTATTTCCACGTTAAATATTCATAAAACTTATTGCACGTTTTTAATTATTTTTTTCCAGAAAATTTTCACCTGCGAATATTGTCTCTGTTCATTCAGAAGATACTTTGAAGTGTCATGGACACTGCTGCGTAGTAGACCCCTAATTGCGATCAGTGTGGCTAGTTCTACAAGTCTAAGGCAGTCCTTCAACACAATTTGAGGGAAAACATTCGACTCCCAAACGAGTGATTGAAGATCCACCATAGCCCATGACGAAGAAGGCAAGATTTGACCTAGATAACGATAAGAAGCAATGCACATCTGCAAATAATCGTTTAAAAATTAAATTGTGACATAACGACTTCGTTCAAGCCAAGACACGTCCAACGTGAAGGGATTTATTCAGAACGTCAAAGAGAGCGTCATTAAGCTGGAATAATATCAGAATAGTTAGTGATCTTAAAGTCGGTGTGGAACTATTCGGAAGCTTCCTTTTGCAAACATCAGAGACAACCGAGGTCCAGTCGTTCTGGAAAGGAAAGCTTCGGAGTTCCAGGAGAAAGATATTGGTGCATTTTTCCTTTCATAAATATGCTAATATATGTTTTAGTATTTTAGTAAGATGCTGCTTAGTCCCCTCTACTAATGCTATTCTTTATTGTTACAGGATGGTCGGTACAGAACCTCCTCCATTTAGATTTAAGCCCTAATAAAACCACTCTCTAAAAGCATAATTATATCTACCACTATCGAAGGAGATATAATCGAAGCGAGTTGTATTACACATTCAAAACGATGACAAATGTTTCATGTGGTCAGTCTTGGTGCACCTGTATCCGATTCACTGGAGTCAAATGTATCAATTAAAGTTAAAGATTTCTATAAATTTAAACGAGTCAATAATATTTCTTTCAATGTTTATGGGCTGGACAAAGTGTACGAAAATGGCAAAAATTAAATTGATGTCGTTGGTCCCTTATACTTTGCAGGATCTCGAAAGGAGAGATATGTGAATTTGTTATTAATCAATGGCGATTATGGTAATAACCATTACTGTTTAATAAGAAAAACGTCTCGATTGACTTTAAGTCATTTATCGAAAACAAAAAAGTGACACATCTTTTTGATAGTTTTATTAACTTTGATTTCGTTGGTTCTCACTCAATATTGAAAACTTTTACGGAGTCGAATGCATATAAAACATCGGTAAGCTGATTGGAGGATAAGTGCAAACCAATCTACAAGCGGTTTTGAAAGATACTTTGCCGATGTCTCCTCTAAGTAACGAACAGAAGAGAAAGTTTCATAATAAAACTATCCGTCATATATTGCGAGCAACCATTCCAAAAAGAAAGAGCAAGGAATCACTGTCACATAACAGGAAACTTTCAGGGTGCAGCTCACTCTCTAAGCAACCCTAATTTTAAAACCCCTTGATTTATCCTTGATTTCTTCCACAATTTTGATTTGTATCTTTTCATTCATCATTCAAGAAGTTGCCCTCGAAGAGGAGAAATTGTATGTTATTTCTCAAAATAATGAGAAGTATATATTGTTTACTAACATATGGTGAACGTCCAAAACAAGGAAGGTAAACTGAAAAACGTATTTTTAAATTCCGTTTTCTCGGCAGTTTTCGTTTTATGGTGTCAAGTTTAGATAAGTTAAGTCAAAATTTAGTTTCATCCCAATGTTGAGAAGTGTAAAAATATTTCCACGTGGAAGATGAATTTAAGCTAATCCGTCAGAAGGGTGCTTTCCCATATAATTACTCAATCATTTGCAAAATAAGGATGATACCAAACTTTCATCTGTAGATGGCTTCTATAACCAACTTAGAAAAAGCCCCCAAGCGAGAAGATTTTAAGCGAGCGTAGA
This sequence comes from Kuschelorhynchus macadamiae, assembly GCA_030620095.1. Lineage (NCBI taxonomy): Eukaryota > Metazoa > Arthropoda > Insecta > Coleoptera > Curculionidae > Kuschelorhynchus > Kuschelorhynchus macadamiae. The sequence continues at coordinate 198,498 of JAUTXW010004692.1, forward strand.
TTGTGTGGGATTTATTTAAATTTCCTTATTTCATTATTTATTTCAATACAACGCAGTTTACACACGTCAGATATAAATCCAAAATTGAAATACAATTGAATAAAATACTAAAAATATACTACACAGCACAAAATATACTGAGATTATTACAAATATTTAAATATAATTTAAAAAAATACATTTAACAAATTATCAATATCTATAGTTTAAAAATTCACTAAAAGAGTAAAATTATTTTTGAGTGAGAGTTGTTTTTATTTTTTTCAAAAACAGATTTAATGGAAAGTCCTTATATCTTCAGGTACTAAGTTAAAAATTTAACTTCCCAGTATCGAAGGGTATCCTGACACAGCTAAGTATTGAGTAACTATATTATCCTTTCATCGCGTATAGTGGTTATGAAGATCTCTATTACTTTGGAAATTATAATTATTTATCTTTGAAAATATTAGCTTTTCCAGAACATACAAAGATGAAAATGTAAGTATTCCTAGAGATGCAAATGCGTCTCTGCAGCCAAAACTAGCAATGATTCTGACTGCGCTTCCCTAAGAAAACACTCTTTGAGCTCCCAAGGAGGGTTCGCAGGCCAGTATAGCATAGGAAAAATAACAGCGAAAAACTGTAAAATAAGCTATTCGTAGAACTGGCAAAGACACACGTGTCGGAAGGCTTCTAAATAAATATATACCCCATGCCAATTTCCCAGCAATCTTGTCTATATGCGAACCGTTGTGGAGCCTTAAATACAAGGTGACTCCAAAAAAAAATTGTCTCAGGCGCAACATCCCCGCACTTATCCAGATCACACATTTCGTATTTTATATTAAGGAGAACCAATGCTCAGCCTCAGTTTGTGTAGCCACATACCCAGTTAAAGAGTCCTGTTTTCCTGGTAATCGACATGTCGTATTATGAGCAAAGAGGGTGCATCGTGCTGTGCCACCATTAATGGGCAAGTCATTGATGTAAATGAGAAATAGAACTGGGTCCAAAATTGAGTCTAACACCGATGTTGATATTTCTACCTTCGGATACCACACTTTCCTCAAGGTAGGGTAGTTTATGCTACTGGTGTTAAACTTGTACGTAGTTTTTATAGGAAGATACTATGGCTGACGCAAAGGCCTTGCTAAGATCACAAAAAAGGACTGTGCCGTACTGCTTCTCAGGAAAGATATTTACAATAAGGTCAACGTCAAGAGTACCCATTGCTGTATTTTTAGCCTTCGAAAGCCAAACTGTTCTTTAGAAAACAGTTAATTTGTCTCAAGGAATACCATTATTCTTAAGCCATATATTTTTCAAAGACTTTGGAGATAACTGGCAGTAGGGATATTTGTCTAGTTTTCTGGCCCTTCACCCTTTTTGAAAATTGGAGTTATTATAGCTATTTTTAAGTTGTTTGGAAAAATACTAAGAATAAAACACATGTTATTCAATTTTGTCAAGGGGATTAAACTAATATTTTAACTGTTTGGTTAACTTAATATTAAGACCAAATATATATCTACTGCTTTTATTTTTTAGGCAATCAATTACACCGCGGACCTCATTAAACGTCCTGTCATAAAATGAGAAGGGGCTCTGTACTGGTACAGGTGTCAAATTGTCAATATGGTTAAGGCCAATATCTGGAACATGCTGAACAATTATTTCCGCTGTCTCAGAAAAACAGTTGTTAAAATCATCTGGTGATAGAGCTGTATTATTTATGAACCGTTTATGAGTCTTTTGACGTTTTATGATATTCCATATGCTTTTGGTTGGATTATTAGAATTGTTTATATTTTTTTCGTTGGCATATATTTTAGCTTCCCTGATTTTATTCCTATACATTGTGATGTAATTTTTATATTGTTCAATATCCACATCGCCAAACTGCTTCACGGAGATTCTTTAAGAAGGCAAGCTGATCACGCATGGCTCGCAATTCATCAGTAAACCAAGTAATGTTAATTCCTTGGTCAGATCTTACCTTAAATACTTTTTCTGAAAATGAAGAGAAATAGGCATCCTCCAAAATCAACAGAAAATGATTCAGCTTCTTATTGGGATTCAGATCTTTGGTTCCAAGACTCAACAGCGAGTTTATCATGAAACAAAAATAAGTCCCTCTATATTATCGATCTGTAAACGCTCACGATGTATACAAAATGCAAAAAAACACAAAACTTTAGGTCAATATTCCGATATTAACAAGTATTAATGTTAGCAGATGTTTTTGAGAATTTTAGAGACATGTACCTAGCAATATATGGTTTAGATCCGTGTCAGTATTTTACAGCTCCGGGGTTGGCCACTGACGACGCTCTTAGTATGAATTCGTCCAACTAGATGTACTGATAGGTCTAGACATGGTAGACTTCCTGAAGCGACGATTTCTAACCCTCATTTTAAAGACGTTACTACCTTGGGTAGAATTTAGAAGCCATTCAAATGGCTAAACATAAAGTCATATATAACAAACTTATTTACGTATCTAACACTGAATGATGAATTTTTGTATAGCTATATTAAACTAAATACGAGGAAAAAAGCATCTTACTCTACACAGACACAGATTCACTTATTTAAAAAGTTGAGACAGAAAACTTCCAAAAAGATATGCGCGAAAATATAACTAGGTTCGACACGTCTAATTACTCACCCCACTCACAAATGGACCAGTTTGGATAGGTGTAGATGATGTTAGTGGCTCAAATGTAATTTTTAGTTTTTTTTATAACGGCTTACAGATATTGATTTTAAAGATGTAGTTAAAGCTTTATAGCATTCTTCAAGATCGGTCTTGTTTACAGCTATTTTAAATTTTAAATCGATACTTTTTACGGACTGCATTCGTCACTTCAATAAGCTTCCGTTTTAAGTTAATTTCATTATTTGAGTTAAATGCACATGTATAGGTTACCTTATCTTAGCTTATCACTTAAATGCATATTACAGGTTATCTCACAAAGTTTAATTTGAGACTGAGCATTACATGGTTATATTATGGACTTATATGTGCATAAAATCCCTTGCGGTATCTACTTCTATTTATTTTACTATTCTTGTCTATTACCATTATTATTCCTTTCCAACATATAGCAGACATTTCTAAAACTGCATAATTCCCATCAGGTGACATGTTTAAACCTTGATTCATCTTGTTACTTATTATCGGTGTGACAACAACAAGAATAATCTTGTATAACTATTGTAGAAAATAGTCATTTCATTCAGTTGTTTTAAAACACTTCTGTTTAAAGTTCCTAAGTGACAATTAACTCTGGATATGCAATGGATAGCGATCATATAGCAAAGATGGAGTATTCCTTAAAGGTATTACCTGATAAAAAAATGTTTATTTGATATTTGATATGACTAAGGAAGAATTAGCCAATTTATCCAAAGAAATTATTATTGCTTGTGCTCCAGATGAAATTGATTATATGTATCATAGAATACCAAAAGCTTTACAAGAGGATCAAGATACTCAGAAATATTTATATTGTGTCGATTACTACAACAAAGAGGATGATGTTTATAGATGGACCTCGACTAAGGAGTATTTTGCTGATATTGCAACATTAAAGAAGTCAGCCTCAGGTCTAATAACAAGATGGATCAAAATACAAGAGTTCTAACCACACTACACCACAACTTGTTACGTTCTGGACGCGCGTTTCGCTAACCAAGTTAGCATCATCAGCAGATGATATAAACTGTTTTAGTTTAGTTTATATCATCTGCTGATGATGCTAACTTGGTTAGCGAAACGCGCGTCCAGAACGTAACAAGTTGTGGTGTAGTGTGGTTAGAACTCTTGTATTTTGATCTATCTTCCACCACAGGTTCCAGTGTTAGGACTTAACAAGATGGATGATAACACGATAGACGTTATATCATATAAATAAACAAGTTCAACAAATATTTTTATCAGTCATGGCTTATACTTTCACTTTATCGAATTATTCTAGCTTGTGTAAATGTTTATTATGCCATAAAATTACATGTGCGCTATGGACTGGGTTTGCTTTGATTTTATCCCTACAACTCAATTTTTAATGTCATTATTAACCTAGCGGCATTTAAATCTTCGGGCTAAGTTGAAACCACTTATTTTAGTATAAATCATGGATCGTATGAAATTAAAGAAATTCATAACGAAATTGAGTGGGATACAAAAAAGTTGATCCTTATTATGAAACTGATAAGAATGATTAAGATATTGTTTTATTAAAGGCGAATAATAAACCCTTAAATGTGAGATAAAAGCAAAATTTGAAACTGATTTCTCATCATTTTCAATTATCAAATATTATAAATGTTCGAATGATACAAACGAGTGGATTGTAACAACACATCTAGAGGATATCTTAAATCTATAGAATCTCATACGTTGTTTGAATTTGATATAAACTTACAAAGGAGCCGCAAAAAATTACCCACCGTATACACTAAAACGGTTTAAGAGTTAGACCAGATCTAATTGCCATGACAACTTTTTGCACTCGCTTGTTATAGTTATGAAAGCTTTCAGGGAAGTGATTATGGTAGAGATATGAATGACTCTGTGATTGGTATAGCAAAATTATTTTCAAATTCTGTCTTTGTCATAGATTTTAATAGCTAGCCAGAGATTACTAAAAACTCTAAGGTAGAATTCGAAGGAAGAAAGATATTTAGCAAAAACGTTATTGTTTACGCTCTTATAACTCCCTTTTCAACCACAATGCTTTAAATGGGTGCGTACGTCTTGGAAACTTTTAGTTTTTAATATTTAGAAATGTATCAAGCAAAAAGATATGCTGTTTGTAATACTTTATAAAGCTATTTTTCAATAAATAGTCTGTAACTTTAAATATAACTTTATTTTACGGAGACTGTTGCAAATATATCTCCTTTCTTTCACATAGTCATAAACAGAAACAAAAATGTACTAAATTAACCCCTGATATACAAATTGTAACAATGCCTTCTAAAAACCGTACTGCTACTTACTTCCTTTTTTCAAGACAAAATCTAGTTGACGTTAAATTATACTAGGAAGGTCTTAAATCAAAAATTAATACACTATTAAAAATAATCTCTCATCATTAACTTGTATTGAAGTCAACATGGAATTACATGATTTTTATTTATTAGAACCAAAAAAAAATAACAGATATTAAATCATTCAGATCCCGTTATAAAATTAATTCTTCACAAGTCTGGCAAATTTAAAGAAAAAGATAGTAGTTGGGCCTTAGCTAAGCTTTTAATTTCAAAATTAAATGTAAACAAGTGTGAAAGTTTCATATAAATAGATATGCCTTCCTAATATTAAATAGTAGAATTTAAATTATGCAATATATGTATGGTTTGAAAAATAAATATATAATAATAAAAACTTATATTCCGTTATATATGTGTTTTCTTTAATGTATCACAACTGTCCGCATATCTGTCTTATGCATCAACCTGTCAAAGCTTTCAAAATTCGGAGATCTAGATTTCCAAATTAATTGTTGGCGTCCTTTTGACAGGGGACAAACGAAGGCTCGTGAGTGACTCAGCGGGTGGTAAGCCCTTTCGGTAGGTGTATTCTATAATGTTTAACGATCGCTCGAATGGGTATTAATGATATTTATTATACCTTTATGGTAGTTTTGAAATTACTGTGTTGTATACATTTTCCTTCAAAATGAGATAATACAAATTGCAGGTTTTTAGAATTTTGAAAATGGGTATTGTTTAGATGTATGTAAATCAATATCGGAGTGTGAATACTTGCTTTAATGACAATGGAAAGTTTGGCTCAATTAAAAAAAGGAATTCATAATTTTAAAATATAGCATAGTCAAGGTGTACGTAAGATACGTAGAATAATACAATGCAAGTGCAAGTTTGTAGAACTTTAAAAATGCGCATTCTTAGGTGGATATAAATCAATATCGAAGAGCGAGTATCTGCTTTTATGAGAATAGCGAATTTGATTCAATTAAAGAGAATTTATAACTTAAAAATATTAATTTGTTGAAGCGTACGTCAAAACGCCGTCATTGTGGATCGGGTCAAAACAGTGGGAGTTGTTGGATTACAAAGAATTCAAAAGAGATTTACTGGGAAGGTTACATGACTATTATTTAGATTTTAATAGTTCACATACTTGGGTTAAAGAAGTTTATTTGAGACACATAGTAGGGTTAGGCAAAATTATTTGGGTCGAACAGAATTTAGATTTAAAAAACATAGCATACGTGGCATATTCCCTTCAGAGAGTGGAGGATGATCAACCGGTCTTGTTGGTCTACTGATAGATCTCAAATATATTCCCTGATTAAATAAAGAAGTTAATGCCCTCCACACAGTTTAATCCCATGCGAAGGAAGCAAAACTTTGTTTTTAAATCAATTTACTAAGTTCGTTATCTAATATGCTAAACTTACTTCTGAGGAGTACCCAGGCGATAAACTATAGATCTTATATACCTTTGAATTAATAAGAAATAAATCTTAGGTATGTGCGAGAGGTAGGCCAATAAAAAATAATATATTCTGGAATAGGCTGTATTTCAAACTTTTTTTTATAAAGTAAGTGATAATAACGCCTAGGGGGACTTTGCTTAAGCCAGCTAAAACGAATTATTTAAATTATGAACCAACAGGGGTCGGATTTTTAATATAAAGCATCCTAATTAGTTCTGATAATACGATAAAATAACAACCATGGGAGCACTACCGCGCGCTAAAGTGCGCGAGCATGATTCAATATTCAGCATAAACTACTAGGGTGAAAAAAAGGGTTTGTTTAGTAAAAAGGAATTTTCAAACAATGTCCATTATATTTCAAGATTTACTAAACCGGTTTTGTTTCCGCATTGTACGTGATTTTCAAAGAATTTCTAGAAGGAAATAACTTACAGACAAGTGTTATGATAATATAATTAAATACTAAGTGAGCAGTTGCTCTTTTGTCTGGCATTGTAGCATTGAGAATTAACATTTAGACTAGGAGGCTAAGATTAAAAAAAACAGAGACAGAAAACACAACCAAAAGAAGGATGAATAGAAATCCATCAGAACAGAAAGCAGAATTCTCTAGACAGGAGAGAGTGCAAGTTTTCTCATTCATGTCTAAGCAACAGAGAAGAATTCCGATAAAAAATAAATTATATATTCTGAAATAGTGTGAATTTCAGCCTTTTCTAATTAAGTAGGTGATAATATCGCTTAGGGAGATTTTACTTAACCTGGCGATAATAAGTTAAAACTATCTGAGAATAAAATATTTAATCTATGAGCCAACAGCCAGAATTCTTTTTGTAAATCAGATGTGTCTCCTTGATATTGTCGGATAAGTAATTGCCGTCGTTTTGCAAGGATATCGTATTATCTGCTATTAATTTCATCTCGCAACTTCTTAAAGTTAGTTAAGGTATGTTTTTTAACCATGTTTTATTATTATTATATTGTATTGCTGCAACTGATAATTATCGCTAGGTTTGTACTTTGTATATTCCTTTGGACGAAATCTGCCAGTACTTCATGACATTTTCATATAGACCCCATGACTATTTTCTTACTATGTGCAGTAACGCTGTCTACTATCTTCGTAAATTCTGATAATTTTGTGCTTTGTACCATTACGGACAATCTTTCTCGCAGCTATAGACAGTTTAATTTAAAAAATGTTGGCATGTTACGTACTTTTTAATTTTTATGGAAGAGCAGAACATTAGCAATTATTCTTCCTTCTTAAATTTTAAGCTATTATGCTCCAAGTCCAATACAGAAAGCTAACATTAAAATTTCAAAAGTTTATAATTAAAAGTTCTCGCTCTATTCCGAGTTGCTTGATTACACAAACTGCGAGTGAAGACGTCGGGAAAATGTAAGGTATAATTTAATTTATCTGACATACTCAAGAAGTTTTAAGTCGACAGTTAAAACCACTAACTTCTCATTTTAAAAGGAAATTATATACTTAATTATGAAAAAGCCAGAAAATATAGATAATTTCTATTTGTGCCCCTAACAATATAATATTCGAAATGTAAAAATAAACAATTTGTTATGCTTATTTTTTTATATTTTTACGGATTTTGAGGAAACAAGATACTATTTAACAACCATGACGATGTGTTACCTAAACTAGACTTATAGTTCCAATCGGCTTCAAAAAGAGTAAGATGATTCGTTAGGTTCAAGTATAATATTTTAGGAAATTATTACCACCCAAAATACTTTAACATTTTTTTTCCATATACATCGTTGGGATATAGCTCCCCCTTTCTGAATACATGCAATACAAATGCCAATTCAACAAAATTGTATAAAGCGCTAATTTCGTAACAGTCACCCATCAAAAAACTGCCGATAATATACTCCCTTCCAACGTATAGTTTTCCAAGACTGAATTGGATAATGGGAGTAGATTAGTAACTGTCTTTAACCTAGGACTTCCATGAAATATTAAAATGAAATACACAGAACTTTGTTCAGTTTAATGTCAGTAGAACACAATCATTTTTAACTATCAATACTCCCACCATTCAGATATGCAGTCAAATTCTTAAAAATAAACATTTCATTGTATTCACATTTATCATGTTAGCAGCTAAAACACAGAATTTTCTTTTTGGAGCCCAATTATGATACATCTCTTCTACTAACTTGTATACCTTTTACACATCACAAATCAGACCCATCTTTAAGGAATGTTTTCATATAACCTTTGTCATTTAATATTCTTGACCTACCAAGGAGAAGCCACTCGCCTTACTGAGATTTCAAACATGGAAAGGAAATTTCTCTCATTAAGAGAATCACCGAATTGTAAGCGCTCTATAGATACTACTATCGCTAACAAGTGTGCACATAGTGATTAAAATAAGATCGTCTTATGCTTACATACTAGAATAAGTTTGAATATTCTTATATTACCGAAATGAATTAGGACAAACTTTCCAGCATAGATAGTTCCTTTTTCTCTTACTAACCTAACCTAACCTAACATAAAGGGTTTAAATACGGTATCAATAAATTTTCGCTTTCTTCACAGAACAACCACGGAACATAATACTTCTGCTTTCAACCTTCGTGGCCTGCACAAACTTGCAAACCAATATTCAATGCGCTAACCTAAAAGCATTTCCGAAAATAAACGAAATATTAATTAGGTATTTAAGAAATATTTTTTAATCCTCTTTTTTTCGAAAACAAAAGGCCCGTATTTCATAAATTGTGTCATTCAATTTTTAAATATTTAGATGAAATTATAGTTTGTTTGAAGGTGGCATATAACGTGGAATGTTCACTAAAATCGATCTGTCGGATCTGCACGGTCTTTAATCTTTATTACATTGGTTTCACAACGTTTCGAATGGTAACTAGGTCCAATCGTTTCCAAGTGTAAACTAAATGCTAACTCTAAAGCTACACCTTTATATACTAGTCGTGTGCGGTGATGCGAGAAGTCCCCGCCCCCTCGTTACTTGAACTGCAAAGTTTTAGGACATTTTGAGCTAGAAGCGGCTTCCATATATTACGAATATCGATGCTAGGCTTGCGGAAAATGCCTGGAGTAATATGATTCTTCTTTGCCTTTTGTTGACGGTCTCGTTACGCGCATCTGCAGAGGGCCAGTGGCGGCTCGCCGGTGAAAGAGTAAGTGAAGTGCAAATGAAGCAAGAAAATATCGCAACAATTTCTTTTCCAGATTTTTTTTTATATGTGGAAGGGGTAGAATATTTTTTTACGACTTACCTAAATTTTGTATACTAAATCAATTCTCCTATCCTTCATAGCAGCAAATTTATTTATAACATCCTCATAAAATGGATGAGTTGCCCTAATCTCCTCGAGACATTCCTTTTGAATTGAAATACTGCCTAGAGAAGAAAATCTTTTTTGAGATATTGTATTTCTTAAATAAGTTTTTACACGTTAGAGGCAAGAAAAACCTCTTTCCACTGAAGCACTTGTCGACGGTATTGTCAAAATAAGGGAAAACACTTTATATGCTTTGGTTAAAATATCTTTATTTTCATAAATTTTTTTCACTTGCTCTTGCAGCGATATATTCCATGATGCCATTGGCAAAAATAAGACCAAGCTCATTTTTAAGTCATTGACTTTTTGAAAATATTTCCCCATACAACTGTAACAAATTTTCAAACGGGCCAGTCGGAAAATTTAAACTATATTCGGAAAATTCAGCAGAATCTACCAAACATAAAAATGTAAGTTTTTCAGAGTCTTGAAAGCTTAGTGGCATTTCAATTAAAATATGGTCCAATATTTCATAAAAAAGGGTTCTATACTTAGCCCTAATTTCGTCAGGTGAAAGCTTAGCAAGTTCATGTTTGTAATGATTTATTTCTGAAATAGAATTTGCTTTATCAAACATAGTCTTAAAAAAAAAATTTTAATTTCTTTTTTTACAGAGCGCCTCACGACAGCGTTTTACTTCGAATTTGAAGACCAACGAGTTTCTGTAATTGTTGGTATACGCCTCGCAGATGCAGATGTAAGAGCATACGTTCGTTTGGCTGAGTGATGAAAAAATGAGGGAATACCACTAAGGCTTGCAAAAAAATTCGACATTTAGAAACATTTTTAAACTTTGTTGCATCAGGACAAATACAGCCTTCGGCGCTTTTTCTTTTTTTTTTTGAAGGTCATTTAGATGGCCAGACATCACACTTGCGCCATCGTAGCATTGCCCTATTAATTTTTGTTTATAGTCAAATTGGTTCAAAATTTGATCCAATAGAGAATATAAATTCTCGGACGTTCTATCGGAGCTGACATTATAAAATTCTAAGAATCTCTCGACTACTGAACCTTCTGAATTAAAATTATGGAGCACTGGGAGGTTTGCGTAATATCAGTGGTGTCATCCACTTGCACAGACAAAAACTGTAAGTTCATTATTTACATTTTTTACATGATCATTTAAATAATCAGAAATGCATTCAATTACATTCAATTAATAATTAATTATTTCGTTTTGAATAGTTTTCAAGTTACCAGTAAAAACATTTTTAATTTTTTTGTGATGATCTTTTAGTTCTTGGGAACTTCTCGATATTAATAAACCTAAAATCTTTTTAAAATTCCTCCTATTTATTGACTTGCTGCTCTCATCATGGCTGCGAAAGACTAACTCTTGTTTTGCAAGGTACAAAACTGCGTCAATTATCAAGCACATGAATAGTCTATTTAATCGGACATTTTTAGTTAAAATGTATTTTATATAGTTTAGCATTTTCTTTTAAAGTGTCAGCTATAGTGCTTTAATTTTTTACAAATGTTTTTCGTATTAATTCGCATTTTAAATGCTCCGCCGAGTCTTCATGTTTATGTAAAGACCTTCATATATTTAACATACCTGCAAATCCTTCCTTATTCCTCACTGAATATTTATTGGGAACTAGTGAACAAGGCCAGCAAAACAATTTTTGTAATATTTGACTACTACATAACCATTTATACGCCGAAAACCAGGATTACGATTAAAACTCTGATCTTGTTCCTTCCATCGATTAAATGGAGTTTCCCACAAAATGCAAACCACATCCGTGATCGGATTCAACAATAATATAAATTAATAAACCCGACACCAAATATAGTTGTAAAAACACCATAAATAAATATAACACAAAACAGTCAAGTAAACTGCAAAGGAACTAACCGGTTGCAGCGAAATGCGCGAAAATAAAAGTAAACAACCAACTGAACGACACGTGGGCGTAGTGTACCGCGTTAGCAATTCACCGAGAGCGTTGTATGGCGCTGGTTAGTTGTTAGTTGTTAGTTGTTATAATAAAGTTTTAAAAAGACATGCCGCCAACGGTCAAGTAAAATATTTATTCGAGATGTACAGTTTATTTTTTGCCAATTAGGTGAATAAATGAAAGTAAAAACTTAAATTTTAGGAGATATAGTAAATATAGTTAGATGTTCAAATAGCACTTCACGTACTTCACCTGAATAGCAGCCACTGCAGAGTGCATCGGGACAACAGTGTATCGAAAACCCACATACACACTGGACAATATCTCAACCAAGGTTCTAATCATTCTGCAGCAATAAAAAGGGCATAATAAGAACGCTTTACAACAGAGCTGTAACAACTTGTAAGAAAATGATAGACCTTGAGTCAGAAATTGAAAATATAAAAAAGTTCTACTGCAGAATGGTTACTCTGAGAGGTTAATAAGTAACACAAAATCAAAATTACAATATGATCATCATATTACGATCCATTCTGATTCACAAGAAACAACCCTTTCTCACAATACCCTATATTAAGGGAACCTCTCAAAAGATTCGAAGAATAGCCAGGTATGTTAACATCAAAAACGCTTTCAAATCGGGAAATACGTTAAGAAGCCTTCTGACAAAAACAAAGCCAAAGGACGTCGACAAGAAAGAAATAATTCATTTACCAAATCCCGTTTTAGTGTGGTGAATCGTACATTGGAGAGCAGTGGTGGCTCGTGATCAACTTTTCAGGGGGGTCAATACATATAAACCACAAAGAGTCATCTGAAAAAATCAGACACACGAAACAATAAAATGCCTTTGTTACTTTGCAACCGCATGTTCAGGCACATAAATCGTACATATTTCTACGAACATAAGGATTTACTTCTTTGTTTTTGTCTTTACTTGCTGAATTTCAAATTTCGGCAAAGGTCGACTACTGGTCTTAAAGTCGTTTCTCAAAGTTACGGATTATAAAGTCTTAATATTCTAAAACACTGTGGCTACCTTTCTTTAAAACATTAACTTAAACCACAAAATCAACAAATAAAATGTAAAATCTTCAAAATAAAATCTATAAAAATACGCATTCGTAACCACAACTTATCACACGATCTACATTAAACATCAACTGACAAAAATATTTAAGTTTCCTCGGCGCGGCTGTTGACCCAAACTTGGCCTACGTAAGCCGTATCTTACCTATGCGCCCCTGTGCGAATTTGATCGGGAATACTCGGGAAAAACTCGTTTATAACCACGAGGTCAACGCGGGCCGCCAGCCGGGATCGATTCCAAATGAAACGAAACCACAGTTTATTAATAGTAATTACTATCGAAACCTCTCTGGAGATCGCGGTGCGAGGCATGGATAGGGTGTCGCGGAATTAAGAAAACGGTCAGCGAGTTTATACGCTTAGAATAATAGAGGAAATTTCCAAATTTAAAAAAAAAATGAAAAATATAAATTATGTATTATTTTATTTATTTGTTTCTGTTTGGAAATATTTATTGAGAGGGTCATTGACCATTTGACCTAATGGAGGAGCCGCCACTGTTGGAGAGACAAAACGCCCTCTTAGTGTGCGAGTCAAGGAGCATTTTAATCATACTCAAAAGGGAGAGCCATCAAGATCGGGCATATTTGCATAGAGAGCAACACTGGCGAAAATAAAAGTTCATAAAAGCACCTTTCATAGAAAGAAATCAAGGCATTCTCAGCAAGCCTAGCGTCGATATTCCAAATATATGGAAGCCGCTTCTAGTTCAAAATGACCTCCTACAACTTCGAAGTTCAGTAACCAGGGGGCGGGGAGTTCACGCATCAATACACACGACTAGTATACCTATAAGCCCGTAGCTTTAGAGTTAGCACAACAAAAAAATAAAAATCCGAGGACAAAAGATAGATTGGTCTAAACAAGTTAAATATCTAGAAGTTGTTTTTGACCTAGGCCTTAGGTGGTCTGCGAACATGGATTATAGTATTAAGAGAGCAAGATGTATTCTAGCGTAATTATATTCATCTGACCCTAACATATGCCTCCAATCTCTCCAAAATAAAATAATTAGAATTATATTGAACGCAGATAGATTTGTCAGGAACTCAATTTTACATAGGGGTACCAATTTAGAAAGCTTGGGTAAATAATATAATATAAATATATATATATATATATATATATATATATATATATATATATATATATATATATATATATATATATATATATATATATATTTTTTTTTGTTTTTTCGGTGCTATTTTCTTGGTTTTTGGTCACTTTTTAAAGGAAAAATGTTTTTATTTTTTAATCATATGTATTTTGACTAACGTTTCAACCTAGATTCGGTCTTTTTCAAAGTCTAGAATAGAGGAGAACAATTTTGTTTTTCGTAAAATTACATAGATTTTTTTAAATAACTTACCAGGAACGAAAATAAATCCAACCATCATATGGGACATGAACATACATATAACCTAAATTACATTACTTTTTACTTCAGCATACAAACAGAACAGACACACAGGACACAGGTGTTATTGTCACAGAATAAAATAAACTGACCATATTAGTATTAATTTGTAATCAGATAGCAACTTTTATAAAAAAGTAACTGTTAATACAAATTACTTTATTAGAGCTGAACTCACTAATAAAAACCTCATTACAAAGACACACGACTTTTCTCAACTACGTCATAATTACGAACTTCCTAAAAACTGCCTTTTACCTAGAAATCTCCTTCTGTGAACTCTCCCCCTCCTCTTATGAAATCCATACCTATCTGTTTGATTTGATAGTCACTTCGAAAAAAGAAGATATGTAATAGCCAATTAGACTGATATAAGAAATCGAAGAGGACCCCAAAAAAAGTTAGCATTTAGTTTACACTTGGAAAGGATTGAAGATAGTTACCATTTGAAATGTTGTGAAACCAATGTAAAGTCCTAGAGAACGATTTTAGTGAATAAAATTATAATATCATTTTTCTCAAAGATTTTTTAAATAATCTATTTCTGATTTACCAACAAAGAAAACTCCTATGATTTCAAGTAAAACAGAAGTTTTCGCCAAATAACTCACTAAACGACATGTGTAAATTTAAATTTTACAAATAATACTACTATTCACTATTAAGTTGTTTCTAGTCGATACCCAAACGTTTTTTGTTTGATTGTTTGGAATCATTGCTATTATATTAAATAGAATACAAGTGAATTTTAAATATATAATTTTAGCAGTATAATTCACAATGACTAAATGTTTTAATTGAGGAAATGATTTAGATGCCAAGTTTAAAAACTGCAAACTTTCTAGGACGTGGCACAGTTTTAACAAAAATCCGCTATCTATAGGATTTTATGGAATATGTCATGAAAAAGTATGTTAAGTAGTCATAAAATGTGCTTAAAGTACAAAGCAAAGTAGTAATTGAAAAACAGACAATTTCAAATAATTGTGTAAATAAAAGCATTGAAAAAGCAGTTGCGTAAATTATTAAAAAGTTTTTTATTCCCGTTATAATAAGAACTTTTTAATAATTATTATATGGTGAAAACTAACTCATATGTAAACCCCTAAATTCTAAAAGTGTATTTTTTCGCAGAAGTTGCTGCAAACTTGAAAACAAAATCATCTCAGGTATATTTTATGAAAATTCAGTAGGTGTTTGCCTAATTACTTTTATCCTAATTATTTAAAAAGAAACACAATAACACGACGGCTTGAAACCGGCTGTGGAAGATGGACTATGGACATATTCTTTGATTATACTGACTAGTGACTAAAAAAAGAAGACAGCATATTTATTATTCTATGGAAGTAAATCCTTGTTATGCATTCTAAAATTCTGTTCTATATTTATCTGAAAGCTAACCCGCTTACTCTTTTTAGTAAATTAAACAGTACATCTCTCATAGTCGGTTCTATGTCTATATCTCCAGGGCCAAAAAAAGTAGCGTTACCGACGTACCAACTCATGTTGTCTATTTAATACGTTAAACATTTCATCTGGTACATTTTCTACCTTATGTTCAGTGCTACTTTCCATTATATGCCTCAACAGGCTCGGTGCACACGGACGCTGGTAACGTACGTTATACAGAGGACGTTGGAATTAACGCAACGCATGCAACATTACCCACGAGCGTAGAAGAAAGAAAATAGTCGAGAAAGTGCAGTCGATGGAAGATGCTGAGTTACAGTCTTCATATACGCTGCCAAGTTTTAAATAAAAAAAACCTGGTGGGTGCATCCCATAAATAGTGTAAGATATAGTGAAGGCATATTAAGGCAGATCCCTCCAAGCAAGGGTGCTCAACCCGCGGCCCTCTGGCCGCAAGCAGCCCGCCTTCTAATTTCTTACGGCTCCCAGAGGCTAAAGAAAATATTGTATGGCGCCGCGCCCGCGAATGACACTCCGAGGACGCTAGCGCCACCTAGTTAGAAGAGATCCACTCTGTGAATTGGCGGTCACGACTAGCCACAAGGCCACTAGATGGCGTTGCATGTCTATTGAATCTTTCTAATGATTCTAGAAATTATCACTACTAGAGGGACTCACTAGTACAGTCTCGTAGCTGCTCCAAATTTCGAGAGATTCTAAGCCCTAAAAAGTCAACTTCAACGACAGCAATATAGTTTTCAAAAGCAGAATGTTGAAAACGAAGCAACCGTGAAGGTTAGTTACATTATATCCGAAAAAATAACTTTCAAATCAAAACCTTTTACTGATGGTGAATTTATCAAGGAATCTATAGAGGCCGCCGCTGAGGTATTATGCCCGTCTCAAAAAACAACTTTTTTCTAAAGTTAGTTTGTCCGGTGTTACTGACGCCAGAAGAATCGAAGAGTTAGCGGTAGAGATTGAAAATTCACTAAAAGAACGTACATCGTATACTATTCTGTTGCGCTCGACGAAAGCACAGATTTAACCGATATCGCTCAATTAGATATATTTATTCGATTAAAGGAACTACAAAAGGATGTGATATTTATAAGTGTTTGGTGACAGTACTGAGACGATATAATTTAGACTTGACAAACCTTTCTGCAGTTGTAACAGACAGTAAGGACTCGTGGGTTTGATGGAAAAACACCGAAAGGATCTTCCTTTGATACATTACCATTGTATCGTTCATCAACAAAATCTTTGTGCAAAATCCACAAATATTGATGAGGTGATGAGAGTAGTCGTAAAAACTGTGAACTTCATTAAATCAAGCGGCCTGAGTCATAGATAGAAAATCTTCACACGAACTTAATGCCGAGTATGCTAAAACGCGTTTTTGAACTCAAGAAGAAAATCGCCTCCTTCATGGAAGCCAAATGAAAACCATTTCCCCAATTTAGTGACCCCGACTGGCTGCGCGACATTGGATTTCTCAAGGACATCACGCCGCACCTCAATGAACACCAAACTTCAAGGAAAAGAAAATCTCATCAACAACCTATTTGACACTGTGAAGGCATTTGAGTTTAAACTGGATTTATGGAAAAATCAGTTGTTGAAAAAAGAATTTACGCACTTTCCTAAACTGAAGAGTTGCGAATGTACAGATGTGGATAAATATCTCGCAGCACTAGATTTACTAAGAAAAGAGTTCCAGTCAAGGTTTTCTGACTTCAGAGATAATGAAAACTAGATCAAACTCTTTGCCCGACCATTCAGAGTATCCGTTAAAGACATGCTAGAAAATTCTGCGATGGAGCTTATGGATTTGCGGTGTAATTCGGAACTGAAAAACAAATTCGACATGGGTCTTCTTGATTTTTATTCAAAATATCTCGAACGAAACGCGGTTCCTGAAATCAGAAAACATGCCGAGACAATGATGTCTCTCTTGGACGCGAGTCCAGAACGTAACAAGTTGTTGTGTACTGTGGTTAGAACTCTTATATTTTGATCTGTAATTTAAAAGCTTTAAGGCAAGCGTCTTCAACCTTTTTTAGTGCAAGGGCCAAAAATCGATTTCACATCGTTCGAAGGATCACAATGGTCCACTTCACTTTACCACCATATCAATAAAATAAAAAACATATAATTTCAAAGTATTATAATCTATATTAGTTAAAAAGTTCAATCTATCAATGCGATTTTTGACAAGTGTGTCGATATTTGGTTTTATTTTTGTAGTTGCAACCCACAAACTTCCTTCCGGATTTGCCTCTGTAACTCTCGACCATGTTTTAGGCTTCACATTCTTCATTCGAGACAACAGCTGCTCGCACATATATCTTTTGATGTAAGCTCATTGTTTCCTAGTATACCTATACCACTAGCTTTAGAGTACCTAAAGGAACTACTTAAAATCAATAATTTGAAGAAAGAAATTATTGATGAATATTTGCTTCTCACAAAATTATGTATGAATCAAAATTTTTTTCCGTTCCTTGCAAATTTGTTAATGGGTAGATTAGAAACCCAATTCAAAAAAGAACTCAAGTATTTCCCAAGGGTGTGGTATAGATACGTAGACGATATATTTACTATTTTTGATACTAAAACAGTAAATTTGGACATTTTCTTAAAAACATTAAACAATAAGTATCCTTCCACTGATTTTACGTACAAAAAGGAGAACAATGGGCAATTACCTTTTCTCGACACGTTTCATTGCCGTCAACACAAAATGGCAGTATTTCATTTCTTAACTCACAGGTTAGTCAATTTTCCATTAAGTAAAGAACGTTTTAACAATAAAATGAACCGCATTAAAAATATAGCTAAAAGTAATGGGTATAATGATAATTTTGTACATAAATTAGTAAATAGACATAAGCATAAGAAAATGTTAAAAGATGCCACTACTCTTCAAGCACCTGAGGCTCCTAATAAGTTTATAGTAATCCCATATTATCCCAGATATACGAGAGGCCTAGAAAAAGTATTTAAAAATCTAGGTTTTTAGAGTAGCCTACAAAACGGAGAACACTTTGAAAACTCTCCTTGGCAACGCTAAAGACAAAGTGTGTGAGAGGAGTGGCATCTATGAAATTAGCTGTAATGAGAGCGATCTAAAATATGTTGGGTAAACCAAACGCTCCATAAACATTCGTTTTAAAGAACAAATGGCACATTTAAGATACGGAAAAACAGAGAAGTCAAGCGTTGCCCAACATGCTTGGGAAAACAACCACCAAATAGGAATAAAGAATTTTAAGTTGATTAAAAATGTATCTAATAATAGATTATTGGATGCATTTGAGAGTATAGAGATAGTTAAATGTGGTAAGAAAGCGCTAAATAAAGACAGGGGGCCTATTCCCTATAGTCCCCTCTTTTGCTTACTTGACAACGTTGCAGTCGGGTGCAACCAAGTGTGACCACATTTACCTATAAATAGTCTCGGTTAGGATAGTTTATATCATCTGCTGATGATGCTAACTTCGTTAGCGAAACGCGCATCCAGAAGGTAAAAAGTTGTGGTGTAGTGTGGTTAGGATTCTTGTATTTTGATCTATCTTCCACCACAGGTTCCAGTGTTAGGACTTTTAAATTACGTTCGAATGTCCACATCTGCACTTGATGAACTTTTGATTAACATTAGAAGCCCCATTACTGGTCAAACATAAGATGCGCAATGCCAGCAAAGGAAATTTTAGCCATGACTTTAAGGTAGAAAAATTACGCAAAAAGCTAACTTAGCAAAACTAAAAACGTAAAGTGAAAATCTAATTAAAAATACAAATCAAATAATACAGCTTCATCAATAAAAATATCAATATAACATTTAAAGTGTGATAGCAATGATCACTACTTAATCATAATTTCAAACCTTTACTGAGGAGCCAAAAATGGCGTGTGAGAAATATGAGCTCGCTAAATTACTTGATCGCTATAATCATGGACAGCCTGATGTCAATGATGTTGTGCAGTCCAGATAAATACTCATCATTAGCGGTTAAGTATTGAAAACTCGGTTGAACGGTTTTTGACTGGTTATCATACCAACGATTTTGTTGAATTGGTGGACTGTGCTCTGCTGATGAAGTATTGCTTTCTTCATTATTATCGGCATTTATATGGGTTTGTTTGTTATGTGTGTTTCATGCATTTCCCAGGTTTTCTAAAGAAATTGCATGGTTATATTTCATTCATTTTCGTTTCTGTTTGCCTTTTCAGGTTTCTTACAAAATTATCTCTAATAGTTTTTCACTTAGCCTTTACATTAGTACTGAAATTTAAAAAAAATCACTACTTACTTGATAGCCTATTCTTTGGTTTGTATATTAAGTAGGAAATCATGATTAATTGTGCGATTTGTTATTTTCCAAGTGTCGACGGTAGTAATTAAGAAGAGCATTTTTGTAGGTATCTCGGAAGTGTATGTAGTTTATGAAGAATTGCACTTCACCTATAGAATAGATACACAACAGTAGGCCAGATTGTACGAAAAGTATGTAAGGAAATTCGTATGTCAAAACCAAACAAAGATAAATAGAAAAATATGTTAATTCTATTCGGAAACGAGTCATTTCATTCCATTAATTGGGAGCAGTGGATGGGAAACATGCGGCTAATTGCACCATTCCACAGTGGTTCTCCATATTATAGTAAAATTATAAAAACTACTACGCCATAAACATAATGGTTGTAGCTGACTCGCGAATTCGAAAATTGTTGTTAATGTAAACGGCATTGACGTTATAGGGCCTTTTGCATTTGTAAGATATATTTCCCTTATCGAAACGCCTTTTCAAACGTTTTAAGGGAAAACTTTTAACAAATGATAAGATAATATTTAACTACCGATTAAATCATGTTAGATGTATAGAATGCACGGTTGGCATTTTTGCCACCAAATTGTGAATATTTCATAGGCTCTTGGATGTTATTACCGATTTTGCTAATGCCATATTTATGTTCTATATTACATAAGATTGTATGCAGCAGAGATCAAGTTTAAAGACATGCTAACCATTCTAGGTTTGGAAAATAATGCAACTCTTCAAAACGACGTGGTGGACAAGTCAACAGGTGTTTCAGAATAAATTCTGCGTCATACTTTTCATGGCAGGATGAAAAATTATAACTACTTATATAAGAGAACGACTCATATAACACTTTTCTTTCTCATTCTGATTTTTTTTCAAAAACGTCAAATAAAATTTTACACACTTGTAACAAGTCTCATTTGTTTTATTCTTGTACTTATATTATTCAGCTAAAGTGATCTAGCGAAAATATTGCAAATATTTTGGCCACTAACTCATCTATTTAGGCCGTTTTGGGTTCTTAAATTTGTAAATGCTTACATTTTGTAACATTCTATTAATTATAATTGCATATATTTATTTATTTACAACGCTTTTATTAAATTTGTAATTTTAAACATAATACGAAGTGTTATTTATATATTTAAAATAGAGAACGATTTTTCTTCGGTTTCACCAGCAGCTCCCAATTGAACAATTTTGATTTTTTAAAATTAAAACTCTCTTCCCAAGACGAGTTACAACTATTACAGATTACACTTACCACATGAGAAGTATTAATATTCATCATATACCCAAATCTCGAAGAGTGGCGATTGACGCCGCGGTACCGCGGAAAAACTCTAAGAAATTTATTGATTATTGGTGCTCGCCAACTGGAAAAATGATTAAATTTGATCCGACGTTGCATCAAGAAGATTCCTATTTGGTAGATGTAAACTGTGTCACTACTTGGTTTTTATTTTTATTACGATGTTTGCAGGGAAAAATAAAAAATAAGTCAATTAAGGCTTTGCCGTGCCGCTGGAAGTGAGCCATCGCGGAGTTGTCTCTTACATGTAGAAAGAATACCTGTACGTGAGGTGAAAAATTACCATGTTTGCTTAACGAATTTTAAGACAAATACGTCTTTTTTTTAGTAAATATGAATTTTTATGGGTTGAATATCCATTTGTCCTCAATGTAACTCAAAGGTAAATAAAGAAATAACCTTTAAGATGAATAAAATGACAAAGTTGGGATCTGCTTGTCTCACTACTTACCCCATGTACTTGAAGACTCTAGACGAAACTCGACGATATTGTTTGTTGTGTTTGGGTTCAATCGTTTCTATTGATTTTGCTTTGGGTCGGTCAGAAACATGAACGACATGTAAAGTATTCCTGTTCAGAGGGGATTATCAGGAGTTTAGTCAGTATACTTATAGTTTATTTTTTACCAGTTTTAAAGATTTCGCTTTACAGTATTGGATTAGTTATTATAGGATTATTATTAGACGTTGATTTTGTGTATATCTATTAAAAGATCTAAAAGTTTAAATATACCTTAGTATAATTGGACGATAAATATTTACAATAGCTCGCAAAGAAGTGAATGGTAAACATCACACCGACAAATCTTGAGATATGGGGAACATTTTTTATTGTAGAGCTTCCAGGTGTAGTTTTAAATCTCTATATAATTGTCGTCGAGTTTCAACGGGGTCTCACTTGCCATGTTCCTATCTTGCTTTTTTATCATTTCTTCAAAAGAAAGAAAAAAAAAAACATTTTTTTAAATAAATAAAAATAATATACTTTATATCGACATATATAACAAATATTTTAAGAAGGCCTTCATTTATATATCAAAATGCTAATATGCATTATATTTTTATTTAGTCGTTATTATGTATTTGTTTTGTAATATTTGGGAAGATTATAAAATAGTAAGATATGAATATGGCATCATTTGTTTCTAGCAGGTGTGCATTTTTCGTAAGGCCTGTTTGAAGTTAAAAACAATTTTTCTACCCAAATATCTCGAAAACGGTACTTTTACTAGAATATGTTATACAAAATTGGCCTAGTTTTCTTCATACTTTTAAAATAAGAACAATTTTGATATATCATATAAATTTTTATTTGATGCTCAATTGTTTTGTCGAAAATAAATATACATTCTTATAAATCCTAGTTACTACCTTGTACTTTCTGTGGTAATATTTGATAAATTTCTTTACTATATTTTAATCTTCACTAGATGCTTAGTGACTATCCTTAAATCCTCAAAGGTACATATATCTCTTGGAATATCTTATTTGTACACATTTCTATAACATGCAACCCAATTAATTTATTGCAAGGAAATGTTAAGAGCTAGTTTATTTATGTATGCGGAATTAAGTTTTCAAAATATTTGTTTAATATCGATCTTCTAACGAAATCGTTGAGTTGATTTACGAGGTTTTGATTGTTGCTTGGTAATGATGCGAATTTAGAATAAAAAATTAATTTTAGATTTTTGGATAATATTTTTATTCAAGCTTGGTGTTCGAAGAAATATTATTATTAGAACTATAGAATTTCGACCTACCATTAGACATTAATTCATGGCAGTTCGGGACACGATGTTTACAGTAAATCAATAACCACTAATTTATCTTTACATTGTATTTCTAATCTGTTTGTTTGTACAACATTCGGTCATTAATTTACTGTTTCAATCTGATTCAACACGAGGTTAAATATCATTAACACTATAAATAATTAAGATTACAGAGTCCAATTTGAGGGTTTAAACCGTTAGGTGAACTAACATTTTGGGTGTATAACATTTTATGTAAATATAATGTGTAATTTCGATATAAGAAATTCCATAGAATGAAAAAAATATTTAGGTATGACATCGTAATATTATAACTGGCAATTATAACATGAGAATATCTTTAAGTAATTGTTTAAAGTGTATAGAATGGTCTTAGATTACAACATACAAGAAATGCATCATTTATTCTAACTGTCAAAAAGATGAGATTTTTTGACATAATTTATTTTAAAAATACAGCGCCTGATATAAGCACATGGCATACAAAAATACGTGATTCGATTAAAACTGATGATTTTAATGTTTTTTAATATTAGGCTAGATATCTGAAGAAAAAAATATTAATATGACACTAAAGCAATAGAATTCGTACGCTCGTCAAAATACATTCAAAGGCGTGTGTGAAATTTTATCGTTTTGACATACAATATGTGGATGGATAGAATAAACTGTACCTTTAAAATATCTTATTTTTAATTTTTGGAAAAAATAATATACATAAAAACTTTGTTTAATCTAAAAATTGAAAACACAGTATGACCTACAGGATGATTTAAATTACAACAATGTAAAGCATTAAAGTACAAAAATTTGTAAGGCATAAACTTATTTTAAACAGCTTCCCTTTTCTCAATATTAACAACTAGGGCTGCACATTTTCATTAAATAAATATATCTTCCAATTAAATTTAAATATTGGCATTTATATATATATATATATATATATATATATATATATATATATATATATATATATATATATATTTATATCCGACAGATAACCTTGATAATGACCACATTCACTATAGGTTCAATGGAGCTTACTAAGCACTAGTAAACATGTAACAAACCGTATCTATGTGATAGCCGTTTTGTGTAAAAATAATCTGAAACCAAGCTACTAGAACCAATAAAATAAATGTTGCCAGAAGAGAATTTATTAGACTAGTATTTAAAATAAAATCATTGAAGTGATGTCGCAAGGTGTTTCGACGGCACATAATATTAAGCTTAACATCAACTTTATTATTATGTATTATGAAGTATAAAGTAATTCTTGGATTACTTTATACTTATTATTGAATTCTTCTTCTCGGCTACACCTCGTTGGATAATTTTCATTAATACCTACTGCATGCCATAACTCTTACTTTTTGCACAAGATACATAAATAACTATTATGGTCGTGTTTCTATACATGTAGCTTATTCATGTAAACTTTAATCTTACATCCTTTACTTTTTTTTTTTTAATTTTCTCTTCGTTATTTTATTTACAATAGTGCTGCGGTTTAAAATGACTTATTCAAAATAATTTTTCGAAATTCCTCAATTTCAAGAAGAATAACAGTGACATGAACAAAACCTAACTGGCGTAATAAAAGTTCCATGGCAACTAGAGCTGGTTTACCTCTTGAAACTTCTTAGTGAATCTGGGGGTTGAAGTTTTAATTTAAAATGTTAAATTTGTTTGTTATTTGCGCTTTTTTTAAGGGGTTAGGTTTTAGAACAGCGTTTAGGTTAGACTTCGCGCTTTTGTAAATATGTTAAATTTGTTATTTTTTACTATGCTTATAACAAATGTATTGTTAAAAAGAAAAGACGTTTATTAATATTATTGAAATTATGATTATTATTGGTTTTCATAAAATTCTTATGGTTTAGTGCTCAAGTTTTAAACACACCGAGTAGCACACCATGCACCTAAGGTCATATTTTATATCAATAAATTTGAGATAATAGAGGAGATTTCGCGTAATGTGTACAGTTGCTCAAAAAAAATTGACCAGTCTGACTTGGTTCAATATTTTATACCATATTAGGGTAAATTTGGATGAATAGAATAATATGCAACCATACATTATTCAATAAAAAACTTTTTTTATTTCGAACAACATATATCCGAATTCGAAAAGTTTTTTGCAGGACCCCCTTACAAGTAGCAGCAGTTCAGGAAAGAATAGTCAAAAGTGCGTGATTTTAAAAAAAATGAAAAAGTGCCTATATTTCGAAAACCGTGGGGTTTTCACTAAGGTCAAGTTATAGCCGGATTTAATCACAGTTTCAAGCTTATCCACGATTTACGGGACGCAATGTATAATGTAACATAACACAGGCCCGCG
Source organism: Kuschelorhynchus macadamiae (assembly GCA_030620095.1). Lineage (NCBI taxonomy): Eukaryota > Metazoa > Arthropoda > Insecta > Coleoptera > Curculionidae > Kuschelorhynchus > Kuschelorhynchus macadamiae. Next base: position 223,883 of record JAUTXW010004692.1, read on the forward strand.
TAAAATTTGTGATCAAGCAATTTTAATTTTTATTGCTTAATTAGGACTTATATTTACTTTAGTTAACCCATTTTTGCTTCTAACACGTAAATTTTTTTTGTAAACCAATATCTTTGAATATTCGCATCAAATTAAATTAAATAATTGGGGGATCTACCAGCAGTAACTAGACCACAGTTGGGGATTATCCGAGACTCCGTTTATTTAGAACAGAGAGTGATATTATTTAGTGATATTCAAATAGGTGTTGTCTATATAGTTTTCTAGTTCTATCAGCGTTTCGTTGAGCACTTTCTATAAAAAAATGTCTAGTAGATACAGAGTCTGAAATTTTTGAAGCATCTACCTCAAGAACCAATGAACCGCACCTATTTCCTTAATTAGAACTGAATGACTAAGTCAGAGATTTAGGACTTCCAAAAGATCTTTCTGAGATTTTAGGATCCAAATTAAGCGAAAAAATGTATTTGTCCCAGGAACTACATTTTATGGGTATAGAAATCCTTAGGTTGAATTTGTCGATTACTTAGCCGCAGCTGGTTCACTTGTATATTACCAAAACTTATCTGAGTTGGTTATCCATCTTGGTGCTCCTGAATTCCCACCTACCGAGTCGAGACTTTCTAGAGACTCGTCAAAGAGAAGCCTTAAAGCTGTTCTACTACACAACGGTAATTTATATGCATCTGTTCCTGTTTGTCATTCAACTTGAAGAACTGTTTTTAAGAATAAACTATAAGCAACAGAACTGGATTTTAGGTGGCGACTTTAAGATTTTAACATTGCTTTTATGTTAGCAATCCGGATAAACGAGTTACCCATGTTACTTATGTGAGTGGAACAGTAGAGCAAGAGATGGCTACTGGACTAAACAAAAACTGTCTACTAAGAAAAAAAATTAACACCTGACTCCAAAAATGTTTCGGAAAAGTCTAGTTGACCCCAAGAAAATTTTCTTCATATAAAATTGGGACTGATAAAACAAAGCTCTAGATAAAAATGTTGGTTATTTTAAGTAAGGAATTTTCGTTGGGCCACAAATAAGAAAGTTAATGAAATCGAAATGGTTATGCAGAAAGACGAAAAAGAAGCATGGACAGCTTTAAAAGAAGTTATAAATAAGTTTCTAGGAAACTACAAAGACCCGGAATTTAAAAATATCATTGAAAACACGTTGGATACATTTCTTAACAATATTCTTACTTTTTACATTGTTGTAGTTATTGTTTAAAAACCTTACGTGATATGAAAAAAACTGAAAACAGATTTGAAATCAGCATCACTTAAATACCCAATATCAGTTGAAAAATTTAATTCAAATTTTATAAGTATTTAAACGCAGGCCTGTGTAATGCATCGCAAAAAAGTCAATAATAATTTTACATTGACATAACAACGGTCTCCAGAAAATATAGGTTACTAATAAAACATATGAGTTAAATTTGATTCATTTGATAGTAAACTATAATATAACGTATTATATTATTTAAGGCAAGCTTTACAACCAATAAACATGCGGAGATTCTGGAAATTGCTTTACCTGAATTACCTCGTTTAAGCAAATTACACATAAATGTAAATAGAGCCCGTGGCTTTAATTCGAAACTTAGAGGTCCATGTTTAGGGAACACTAATTACATACATTGGGTAAATAAATATACGCGTGCCTTTTAAATACGCAATGTTAAGCAACTCCTAATGTATGTAAGATGCAGTAGTTCAAGGTAAAAGAGAAATATTTAACAAATATTTATATATAGTAGAAGGTTTTAACGTTTGATGTAAGGTTAAAATAAAAAGTGACAACATAACGAAAAAATTCAAAAAACTAAGATCTGAATACATAATGCGTTTTGCCATGAAATAAAACGTTACGATTTGTACACAAAATTATTTGCACAATTGGATGGGACAAAAAGATGGCGCCCTACCATGACGAGATGTCAGAATCGGAGAGCGTTAAAAGCAATATTGGTTAATAATCGAATAAAAAAATATAAGTGCTGTGTAAAAGAAGCCTGGAAGCTCCTCTTCTGTCCAAATTGTGATAAAGTGTACAATGGAAGTTGTGCAATGCGCAAAAATCTAAAGTTTATCAATGAGTGAGAAATGAATAAGAAAAATTAAATACTAAAAGAAAATAATCGGCTGTTAGTATAAAAATTTTCTAACCTAGAATTACTGGGTAAGCAAACAAAGGGAAATTACGCAGCCGTAGCCACTCCCTATCAACAAACAAAACTCCGCTGTTGCCAAATTGTCAACCAGGTTAACCGGGCTTCCCAATCCAACTCGCCAGTGCACTGGGAGGTAAATGTCAGAACGTTTTCTAATGGAAATGATGCAGAGGAGGTTCGTAATATAAATCGGAAGATACCAAAGTTAGAGGAGTCACTCCCTAAACAACCTGAAGTAGATCAAGTGAACCAGCTCACAGCTTTTAAATAGCAATTAAAACACAAAACATCGTAAATGTCGGCGAAAAAAACGAAGAAAATGTTTTAAATGAAAATGAATATTCTAAGGGAAACTGGCAAGTGGTTAAACCCAAGAAAAAATATCCAAAACAGCCCAGGCCGCCTCCTGTGAGAGGTGTGAAGGAAACTTTTGATTTGAACAAGTCAAGAATTATATAGATGAGACTGCTGGAATAAAATCAAAATGTAAAAAGAAGAAAACTTACTCTTACATCAGGGAGAATCGAGCAGATACCAAGATATAAACATTCTACATCAAAACATTCAATGTCTGAGAAATAAACACTTAGACATTGAATTATGTTTTGATACCCTAAATGAATTACCACATTTGCTATGCCTAACTGAGCAATGGTTGGTAAACGATGAAATCGACTTTGCGAAAGTGTAGGGTTACGAGATGGTTTCATGCTTCTAGAGAGAAAATATGATCCATGGAGGATCTTGCATTCTGGTGAGAGATGATATGCAGGACTTCCAGGAACTTACGAATTTTAAAGAAAATTAGTATAATTAGTAAACTTAAAAAAATTAATGTTTTTTCTGTATATAGAACATGTCGTAGAATTTTTAAAAATTTTATTGATAGGATGGAACAAGTTTTAAATGAAATATGTGTTAAATATGCCAATTTTAATATTAAATTATGTGGTGATTTTAATGTTAATCTTATGTTGGAAAGTCATGATAAAGTAAAGGTTTTAGGTGTTTTAGGGCGCTTCAATCTGTTTCATACAATTATGGAACTAACTAGGGTAACACAAAATCCACCCAATCTCATCCCAATTTCAAGATAACTCGGGACTGTCTTATCATTTTGCTTAGTTTATTAAGATAAAGGTCACAAGGGTAGAGGATGATAGAGTTTTTGCAAAGAAGATAATATTTTATAAGAGCAAAATTTACCAATTTACTTTAGTTCTACAGACCTGCACATTGTGTGAGGTGCTGGGGGTGACTGATGCCAATAAAGCCTATAATAAATTCAATGCGAATTCCTGTTAAAATGTGTGGTAGAACAAAAAGAACCATGTATTATAAGAATTATTCAAACATTCTGAAACAGGTAATATCGCAGGCTAAAATAATGGACAACACTTCTTATATAAAAGAATCGGAAAATAAAACAAAAGCAATATGGTCTCATTAAAGATATAACAAATAAAAATATTAAAACTAACAGTTCTGTAATTAGGTCACTACTGAAATTAAAATACCTCTACGGATCTTAGTGTACTTAGCAGATCTATACAGCTATCTTTAGTATACAAACCTTGATTCAGAATTGTCTTTTTGCGTTTCACTGATTACGAGAAAGCCTTCGATAATGTAATACATGATATTTTATTGAGGTATCTGTATTCTATCACAATTCTCTTTAACTTGTACTTGAAAGAGGCATAAATAACATCAGGCATGCTAATGAATTTGCTAGCAGATAATCCACACAATCTTCATCTTCTTTTGAATGCAAGTGGTAGAGTTGATTTGAAGATAAATATTAAAAAAAAAACAAATTTATGAGTATGAGTAGAAAGCAGCTTCTTAATACAAAATATTATGTAAATGGGGAACAGATTGAACAAGTCGACGCATTTAAATATTGACTAATAAATAAAAGTAGGATCCTGAAATCAAGTACCGGATGGACCAAGACAGAACAACTTGTTGTGCTTGTTACAATTTTCAGTGTTTGGGTAACTTGAGCTTTTATTACGGCTACCTTGGAAGGAAGCTTTGCCTGAGCAGCGTACCACGGGAGCAGAAGTATCTCCTCACACAAACGTCACGTTTTGATTTAATTGATTTGATCTAAATATCTGATAATGAAATGAAATAGATCTAAGGCCTTTTTAATATAACTACATATTTAGGCTAAGGAAACAAATAATGCTTTGTTTTCAAACAAACACATTTTAATTGCAAACGAACAATCGTACTTCTATTGTACTAAATTTGTAGCATCTACTAAATAGTTAAACATTTATTAAAAAAAAATATTAATTTTGGTTAGCCGCTACCTACCGAGAAGAAAATATGTGTTTCTATAACTATACATATATGTATTTCATTATACACTTTTCTGATCAAGATTTAAATATTTTAGAAATTTAACTCAAATTCATGTGTTTCGCTAATAGCAAGGACATATTTACTTGAATAAACGAAATTATTTTTTATGTATATATGGGACATTTTGTGGGCTTTAATAGATGCAATGGAATTTTACTATTGGACCTTTTCCTAACTTACAGCTTTTCTTAAAGGGTTCTCGAATTTTATTCTGAACCATTTTTTGGTAGCTTAACAGATTAGAAAAAAGAAAATGATGTGACTTGACTTGTAACTAAATTGGTACAAAAGGTCTATTAACATTTTTCAATAGTTCTATCCGTCAGATGGCTCACGACAAAAAATGTATACGATTTGTTCAAAATATTAGTCTTCTTAATGTATTATATGTTCAGGACAGAATAACAGTGTGGCTGCAAGTTATGATTTCAACAACCACTTATTTAACATAGAACGAAAGCTTTCACGGCTGTGGTCAATTAAGAAATCATGGTTCTTGGGATTAGACCGTGTTAAAATGGAATCACTTTCCGACGTTTCGCCTTCGATTGCATGAGGCATCTTCAGGAAACTTCACTTCACGAGATCGGAACACTGAAACGTCAGAAAGTGATTCTATTTTGACACGGTGTAATCCCAAGAACCATGATTTCTTAACCACTTATTTATTTATAAAATATATTATAATCAAAGAAGTGTCTCAAATTCTTATGAATGTGTGTAGCACTGTACAAATCCACGATTGAAAACAGCCCAAAGTTATATTAAATACCATGTTATTAGCTTTTAATTCCAGCATCTTAAATTGATGTAAACCAATATTTCTCATGCTTCAATACAAATCAGAAAGTTGACCTTAATAGCATCCTTCTGTGTCTCTGTGATTCATCTTAAGCAATTATTAATCTCTTCCGGAGTTAAGACATCGAATAAAATATCCCATAGAAAGCCAGGCCAAAGTAAATATCTGCCAATATATATAAATGTTTAAAGCAACGCCGCATAGAAGCCACACTCTTCATTGAACGTCTAATGCTTTCGTTAAAACTTCCTAAAGGCTACTATTTGTTTTTCGATCTATCACGTCAACTTACATCATAACTTTTAAAACTCTTTCAGCTAATAAACTTTCGACAAACAGTTAAAGCTCTCGGGAAAGGCTGAAAGGCAAACAAAAACCCTGTGACGTCATTCGAATTTCGTATGACGTCGCTCTGGACATCACAATAGGATCGATAGGAATAGCGTGCATTGAAAGATTTGACATTACGAAATTTTTTATTTTAATTTAATTATTATCATAAAAAAGATTACATCGTAGACAAATCTTCGTAAAGGACATATCCATTCACAACTGCACGAAATATACAATATCTTAAAGGTTACAAAATTATGGAAGTACCTCTTATTGATGAGAATAACGTTTATAGATGACCTAAATAGCAATACATATTTAAAAAATCAGTAAATTTCCTTTACCACGAACTTCCCTTATTGTGAATGGCTCCTTTTATTAGGAATAGTGAAGTGTGTCCGAATTTAGTTCAGTACATAGTCATTAGATCAATCAATAGATCATATTGGATTCCTACCAAAATTTTACCAGTTTCTACTTATGCCACACTTGATTTTGGGCATACTTTAAAATAATTTCAATAAGTAGTTTTTATATTAACACACACCGTCATTTTGTTACGTCATGTTGAATTCGTACCAGTTTACCCCTATATCACATTTAATTTTTCTGCAAAATTTAAAATCAATTGAAAATTAAAATTAATCTAATAAGTAGTATTTTCAGGTTGAATTTTAAAAGGCCGCCATTTTGTTCTGCTATCTTATATTATTCAGGCACAGGTGAAGCGCAGCGTAGCTAGGTGCACAGTGCCGCAGGCAAAAATAGCGGCGCTGGCGAAAATTTGTCGGAATGCCACGCCCAAAATGGCTATTTTTTTAACCGTTTTATGACGTTAATTATCCATAGCTTTAGAGCGTTTTTTAATACTAAGGGCAAATAATATGAATTTATTTATTTATGATTGCTGCTTCAACAGAAGATACTATGTCTTCTACGGGAATGCTACTCAGTGCTATTGCGAAGTTTTGGCCCTTGGAAAGGACGGAAAGTTCTGGTTCGGATAACGGCTTCGATGACAGATTGATAACTGTGTTCTGCGGAAGTTGCACTGGATTTTTTCTGTTCAGGAGGGCTTCAAACTTCTTTTGTTGCGTAAGTGTAACTTCTTGATGGATTTTTTCTGCCTGTTGTCCAAAGTTGTAAATGTAGTTCTTTTTAGTCTAGAAGTTAATTTCAGATGAATTTCTAATAGTTTCCGGGCATTTGTATCTAAATCACGACGTGTTGTCTTAATCCTTACCAGTTATCCGTTATCCGAACCAGAACTTTCCGTCCTTTCCAAGGGCCAAAACTTCGTAATAGCAACGAGTAGCATTCCCGTAGAAGACATAGTATCTTCTGTTGAAGCAGCAATCAGAAGATTACTAGTGGAACAAACCGATGAAGTCAGATATGAGACAGCGAAGATCATTAAAAACTGAAAACCATCGAAGTCGAATCTCTCCGCAGCCGAAAAAACAGCAATGAAGACCTTAAAGGAAGACGCAAACATTCTGATGCTTCCAGCAGTTAAGGGCAACGCCACAGTCATCATGGACAGAACAGAATTTGTGGTAAAGGTTACTCAACTTTTGGACAACAACACCTATAAGGTTATGCAGGCAGACCCCACAAGTAGAATAGAAAAACGCATTACCAATTTGATCAACACATCCAGTCTACCACCAGCGGAGAAAAAATCATTAAAACCAAGCAGCTTCAAGATTCCCAGGTTCTACGGTCTTCCACAAGAACAACGTACCACTTCGACCGATCGTCAGTGCAATAGACTCGCCCACATACAAACTAGGTAAATATCTTTCAAATTTTCTTAATCCATTTAGTGGAGAAACAGATTCTTTTATTAAAAACTCTGCACATTTCGTGGAAAAACTTAAGACAATCCAATTGGATCCCGACGATATTTTGGTCAGTTTCGATGTAGAATCACTTTACACAAATGTTCCTGTCAACGACTCAATTTCCATTATATCAGACATACTGGATAATAATAATCTTGATAAGAACTTAATAGACCAAGTGGAAGCTTGCCTTACATCTACTTATTTCATTTTTCAAGGAACTTTTTATGAACAAAGTTCAGGGGTAGCTATGGGATCTCCTCTATCACCTGTGGTAGCGAATATCTTTATGGAGGCCTTTGGCCTCATGGACAGGATAATCTCCTCATATTTCTGGACCACCTTAATTAGCAACATCATAATATCAGGTTCACAATGGAAATTGAATCTAATGGAACAATTCCCTTTTTAGATGTATGTGTTCAAAGGAAGGAAAATGGTAAAATAGATACTTAAATGCAAATTCTCATCACCATCCAGCACAAAAGAAGTCGGTTATTAACTCACTAGTATTCAGAGCTATTTCGATTTCTGATCAAAATTCTTTAACATCGGAAACATCGAAACTGACCGAAGCTCTCAGAGGGAATGGCTATTACACTGAAGATATTACGCGTTCAATTAAAAAATATAGTAACCATTAGGTAGTGTTGTTCTTCCCTACATACATGGCACTACAGACAAAATAGGACGATTACTTCGGCGGTCTAACATACGTACAATCTTCAATACACATAAGAAGGTTGGACAATGCTTGCGATCCCCGAAAGATCTTGTACCTTTCCAAACAGAAGGAGTATATAACATTCTTTGCTCCTGTGGAGAAGTGTATGTGGGAGAAACAGGACGCTCAATATCAACTAGACTTAAGGAACATGAACGATGTATTAAAAAGAAACAAACTATTCAATCTGCTGTAGCTGAACACCAGCATAACACTCGCCATTTCATAAATGTAAAGGAAACCAAGGTTCTAGCATCGGTTCCAGGTTTTTATAAACGAAAAGTTAGAGAATCTATTGAAATATTTAAACATACAAACAATTTCAATAGAGACAGGGGTTACGGTCTACATCACACGTGAAAACCGATCTTAACACAGGGTCACGGTTCGGCGAGCACAAGTCGGGTATAAAAGCCCGCCTGAATCTCTTCGAGCTCATTCAGTGTTCAGATCTCGTGGAGTAAAGACCCCTCAAGATGCCTCGTGCAATCGAAGGCGAAACGTCGGATAGTAATTCCAATTTGATACGGTCTAATCCCAACAACCATGATTTCTTAATTGACTAAAGCCGTGAAAGCTTCCGTTCTATTTTAAATATATTTTCTTGTTACTAAAAAACAGTTATGTACATATATCTTAAAGGTAATTTCGATTCGATTCGATCGGTTCAAAACTGCTTCCGCCTCCGATGATCCGAACGCACTAATTTACATTAAGTCTATAACAAGCGAACACGCGGCTGCAGCCTGCAGCAGCAGTTTTATGCCGCTCCCATTTCTATGTGGCTTACGGATACGGATATTCACCATTGCGTTGCCATAGCAACTGCCGTAAACAAATTTAAGCGCGAAAGCCGCCGTGCGGGGGGAGTGATGCGGAATTTGCTTCTGCTGATTGTGATTCCTCAACGGGTCGCTCTTATGAAAAGGTGTTCAGCGCGCTACGTTTTTAAGTCATTATTATTTTTTGAGTACATAAGACACTAGTTTTCATAGAAAATAATGGTATAATTAAGTAAATAATGTGAATTTATATAAAACATACTACATTTCTATAATAAAAATGTAGATTATAAAATGCTTAATATTTTAAAAATATTTTTATTTTTAAGTAAATTTATTCGAAAATGTAGATGAAGCCGCTTCACCCGCGTCCTCTGGCGAGTCGCATTTTGTTTTGCTAAATTGGATTTTTCCCAAAATGTTACCAGGTCATCCCCATATTACCCTTAATTACTTAGTTTTAGTTTAGTTACTTTTTAAGCTATGCCGTGAACTGGTAGACAGTGTGTGTATCTAAAGTAAATCGAGTAAGTAGTTTTTACAATATTCCACTTTGACGAGGGAAGTAAAAACGATGTTTTTCAAAACCAGTTTTGGATAAATTACGTTACTGACGCCTAATTTTAAGCAAATACCAAATTTAGAAACAAATGTATATTAAGATCATCTTTTAGTCACCATAAAACATCTAGAATATTAACTCGACAAAGATCAGAACACGACTCGGCGCATCGATCCTACCAAAAAATAATAAAAAAACTGACAATTCGTGTCTTAGGTCCGTACTACTAAAATGGCAACTTTGCCGAATTTGACATTCAAGCGATCACTTTTACTAGAAGTAACTGCAAAAATCTAGTCAAAGTAATTTAGCTAAAAAATAAACGATTATATGAAAATGAACGGGTGACATTTTGGTAAAACTCCAATATGACGAAACAAAATAGCAGCATAACAAATTGTTTAAAAAAATCAGTATTAAAGAACTACTCATGATATTGCTTTCAAATTTTGGGCGTGAAGTAAAGTGTGAAATTAATTTTAAGGCGAATCCAATACGGTAGAATAAAATGGCGGCCTAAAAAATGATTTAGAAAATAAATATTAAAAATTACTTATCCAATAGATTTTTAATTTCACATAAAATAAAACGAAAAATAGAGACTGGTATACTGCTAAGATTTCAGTAAATTTATTAAATTTTAAAAAATTAGTATAAAAAAACTACTTATTTAATTAACTTTAATTTAAAGCAAAACATAAAGATGAACTGTCGTAACACTGGAACCTGTGGTGGAAGATAGATCAAAATACAAGAGTTCTAACCACACAACTTGTTACGTTCTGGACGCGCATAGTAATTTATCCTAACTCAGATTATTTATAGGTAAATCACACTTGGTTGTGATGCACCGTTGCCAAGTAAACAATAAAGGGGACTATAGGGAATAGGCCCTCTGTCTTTATTTAGTGCTTTCTTACCACATTTAACTATTTCTATACTCTCAAATGCATTCAATAATCTATTATTAGATACATTTTTAGTCAACTTTAGAATACCTATTCCTGTTTGGTGATTGTTTTCCAAAGCATGTTGGGCAACGCTTGACTTTTCTGTTTTTCCGTATCTTAAATGTGCCATGTGTTCTTTAAAACGAATGTTTATAGAGCGTTTAGTTTGCCCAACACATTTAAAATATAATATAGTATTATATTTAATACTTTTTCTAGACCTCTCGTATATCTGGGATCATATGGGGTTACTATGAATTTATTGGGAGCCTCAGGTGCTTGAAGAGTAGTAGCATCTTTTAACATTTTCTTATGTTTATGTCTATTTACTAATTTATGTACAAAATTATTGATGAGTGGCCTACAAAACGTAGAACAGTTTGAAAAATCTCCTTGGAAACCCTAAAGACAAATTCGACTTGAAGGAGAGGAGTGGCATCTATGAAATTAGCTGTAATGACTGCGATCTACAATATGTTGGGCAAACTGAACGCTCCATAAACATTCGTTTTAAAGAACACGTGGCACATTTAAGATACGGAAGAACAGAAAAGTCAAACATTGCCCAACTTGCTTTGGAAAACAATCACCAAATAGGAATAAATAATGTTCATTAAAAATGTATCTAATAATAGGTTATTGGATGCATTTTAGAGTATAAAAATAGTTAAATGTGGTAAGAAATCACTAAATAAAGACAGAGGGCCTATTCCCTATAGTCCCCTCTATTGCTTACTTGACAACGGTGCAGTCGGGTGCAACCAAGTGTAACCACATTTACCTATAGATAATCTGGGTTAAGATACGTTACTTTAGTTTATATCATCTGCTGATGATGCTAACTTGGTTAGCGAAATGCGCGTCCAGAACGTAACAAGTTGTGGTGTAGTGTGGTTAGAACTCTTGTATTTTAATAAAGATGAACTAATAACATTTTGGTGTCAATGGAATATAAAGAAAAAAATGGCGGGCCCAAAATTGTTAAAAAAAATTAATATAAAAGCTGATTTCGAATTTTGAAAGAACATTAAATATAGTATAGGAGTAAACATTTTAGTGCAAATCTAATATGGCGGAACAAACCAGTACACGAGCAGTTTATTTTCTAGCTATATATTTTAGACAAGAATTTGATATAGGAAAAGTATAACATATCTCATTGAGATGTTGATTAGAAAATAATATATGCGAGATTAAATATTAATTCCTAGAACTTTGATGCATAAAATATCTATAAATAGTAGATTTTAATCTGTACAAAAGTGATTCCTAGTAACTTTTACTTTTTACTACTGTACAAACTGTCCAAATTCTAAAAATATACTTATTTAGTTCCACTGTTTTAAAATCATTAAATGTATATTTTAAATAAACTAATTACACATGAACTTTTCAAGTCAAAAATATTCATAATGTTTGAAAGTGTTGCATTATTTATTGATTTATTTATTTCAGTAAATTCAATAGAATTGTTACCAGCTCTAAAATATCCTCTACAATTTTACTTAATATTATTTCCACATGCAAAGTATGGGATGCGGTTTACAGCCAGTCGGTTTCATGTTTGGCAGTGCTATTAATAATCTTCAAGTTTAATGGATGGAGGAAATGCGGCAAATATGACCCCAACCGCTAATACCAACGACAATATATTTCGAGGCAGATTAAACGAAGTTAAAAAGCAGGCTCAATGTGTTACTATACTTCAGTGAGATGAGGGTTTTTAGAGATTATTGTAAAATTCGATATAATTTTTATTCCAGCAAACTTTAGCCAAATGATTATAGGCAGAAAAAGAAGAAAATAAAGGAGACTTGAATATGCCGGGGACCAAGGTAAAACGCTCCATTTTTTTCTGGGTTTTAACTTGTACTTATATTTGGACAAGGCTTAAAACTCTATAATGCTGTGGGCTATTGTTTTATTTTGCTTAGATGACCATGCTTCAAATATTAATTCAATTTTAGTTTCTTAATTTAGGCCTGATTAGTAGCGTATCTAGGCAAAATTGCATTTACAACAAAAATGTCTCAACTTTCGTAATTTAAAATATTTTTTTTAAATTAATTATCAATAATTTTTTAATGTTTAAATCTTTTTATTTTTATCAGTAAAATAGGAGCCATATATTTTTATGTATTTTTTTGGTAAAAACAAATTGCTTTAGAGATTAGTTTTAAAATATAGGAAAATTAACTAACAATAACCTTTACTTGTGGTGCTGGAAATTGGATATTATACGCACCGGAACGCCAAGCTTATAATTGGATTTTACCGTTCTACTATACTAAAAGTAGCATGGAGAACGCAAAAAATAATAACTTACGAACCGGAACGAATTGATTTCATTTTTTCACGAGTCGGAAAGGTGTTCTGGTGCGTTCTGGTCAGATTCCAGCCCTGACTACATGCATATTTTATTTTAAAGCACTACCTAATCTTAACCGATATTAAAAATTGAATCAACAAATGAATTTTAAAATTACGAAAGATAGCAAATGAGAGTATTTATTGTTATGGGCAAATCCAGTTTAGCAACTAAAGATTAGATGGTATTTGTGGCATGGCCAACTGAGCAATAAAAGCAGATGAGTATAGCTCATTCATTTTTATACAAATTTAAAACATCATGGAGTTTACGTTTAAATAACCAAACCAACAACACTTCCAGTTAAAAACGGATTTTAATCATATTATGATAAAATATAATATGCATAATAATATAAAATGCGCTTAGTCATTTGCTTTTATACTGCTCAGTTGGCCATGCCACAAATTAATATCTCTTCTTTAGTTCCCAATTTGTATTGGCTCAATAATATAAAGTGTCAATTGCCATCCTTCGGTTATAATTTTGTATTAATTTGTTTTTTAGCCACCTCTAATGAATTCAATTTTTGTCATCAGTTTGAGTACAGGTCGTTGTGTTAAAATAATATATGCAAATAACTGCTTTATTTGTGGTTTATTTTCAAACATTTTAGGAATTAATTATTTAAGCATTTCAGTTTTTACCAAAAGTAGAATAAAAAATATTTTTGATATTTTGGTTTTAAAAGTAAACTGGTTCAAATATTTTTAAAAAAATTTAAGTTTTTTCTTTTTATTAATAATGCTAAAAAATTATTTTATAACAAATTTAGCCACTTTTTTAAGTGCAATTTTTCTTCGTTACTCTACTAATTAAGTCTGAATTACTAACTTAAATTTGCATTAAAATGTGTGGAATAGCCAATTAAGGAAAATAAAACAAATGCCTATAGCTCGGGCATTTTTTATGAAGTTTGAAAAATCTAAAACCGAAATTTGGAATATTTTAAGATTTATCGGAATGTAAAAAATGTATGTATAAAAAATTGAGGATTTTCATTCCACTTCCTGTAAAACCGGAAGTGAACAAAACTGCCAAACATGAGTTAAAAGTTTACAAAAAGTGTCCCATACATGGTTACAAAATTTCAAACTCATATTTTAAAAGATAAAGAAAGAAAAGGTACGTACGTCCATAGTCGCAACGTCGCGTCGGAACCGCACTCTAGACGTATTATAAAGAAATCTGATAAAATGATCAGACATTCTACTGGCTTTGTGAATTGAGCATTGCAGCTATCAATAATATTTCAGATTCCTTGCCGGTTATAGACACATAAAATAACTTAAAAAAAATTGTCAGTGGGGCGATAGGAGAAAATGAATTTGTCTCTGGCCTGACTGAAGAGGAACTTATCAACGAAACATTAGAAACAAAAGAAACAAGTGACGACGACTTAAGTGAAACAGAGGATAACAATGTTGTGTTGAAGATGAAGCATCGCAATGCTGTAAAAGCTTTATGACAAAGTATTCAGTGGACCGAAGAAAATGATGTTCCTACGCAAAATATTTTTCCTTTAAAATGACTAAAAGAGAAGGCTGTTAAGGCAGCAAAATCCAAAAAGTGTGCAGACAAAAATCGATTCATTTAAAAAAAAAAACTTCGAATTAAATATTTGTTTCCCTTTTTATGTAAATATTTAATGTGTATTAAGGTACGTATTTACATAATATGCATATTTTGTTACATATTTTTCAAGTTTAGTCAAGAAGTGTTACTTTAAGTTATTGCATATATATATATATATATATATATATATATATATATATATATATATATATATATATATATATATATATATATATATATATATATATATATATATATATATATATATGTATACATGTATGTAGGTATGATACTTTGTTTTTAATGTGTTTTATAAAGTGTTTGATGTTTTTTAACTTGTATTTAAATTTTGAATTTGGGTTGGATACAATAACATGATAACAAAATAATCCAGTAAATCTGACACCTCAATAATTCGGCGGTAGCTGTTCCGATATGTGTCCGGATTATCGTATGCGAGGTATGGAAAGTGCCGGGCGAGAGTCCGTTTACCCTATGTTAAAATAATTTCTGCTGGTGGATGACCCTTCCGATTGAAAGATGTAAATCGCTAGGCCTAGCGGAGAGCTGCATATATAACCCCCTGAGACACTTTGCCAGAGGCCATCGTCCTCTGAAGATGCCTATCTGATAACAAACGCTAAAGTAGTTAATAAATTAACGTTAATTTGATCCTGGTAAAACAATTATTACTTTACCAGGGCAGGTATGAATTTTTCTGACCACGAATGTGTAAATGAAATGAAAATGTAAATGTTGCTTTTCATATAATTCTTTCAAAATTACAAATAAACGTCGTTGGGGTAGAATTTTTAGTGAAGCCGATTTTAAGAAATTTTATGTATTGTGTCTGCGTGTAAATTGGCATGGTATTGTAAGGTCCCCTGAGCCCATCTCAGCTTTTTACACCGTTTTATTGAATGTCTTTAACCAATCTGTTCCATTAAGACTAATTAAACAAAGATCAAAACAAAAACCCTGGTTAACCAAAGGATTAAACATATCTGCTACTAATCTTCGTTCACTTAATTATATAAAAAAAAATGTATGATAATTTAGATTTTATTTCATATTGTAATAGGTACCGTAATGTGTATCGTAAGCTAATAAGTTCTGCAAAAAAATTGTACTATGAAAATAGGCGTTCCAAAGCTAAAAATAAACAAAGCGAAAGTTGGTCTATTGTAAATGAGCTGTGCAACAGATCTGGTCTTAAAATTTCTATTGTTGACATTGACCCTGATCCGATATTGATCCAAAAAGTCCATTGGAGAGAATGAACTTTCTGCAGAAGTGCCTTTTGAGGTTACAAGGAATTGCTCTAGATTTTTTTGGCTGCAACAACTAATCACTCTTGGATTAATGGTACTTTTCCTTCTTGCCTGAAATTAGCAATAGTAATTTCTATACAAAAGGGTGGTGTTTATGAGGAGCCCTCAAACTATGGACCAATTTCTTTATTATCCAGTCTCTCTAAATTAATTTAAAAAATTGTAAAACGGAGAGTTTGGAACTACCTAGAGTCTCTTAACCTAGATTTTCCATAATCAGTTTGGTTTTCAAAAGGCAAAGGGAACACATGACGCCATATTTAGCTTTTTGGAAAAGTGTTTACACCAATATAAATCAGGGAGAGGCGGTGGCAGCGGTATTCTGTGATCTGTCAAAAGCATTTGACTGTGTGGACCACGGAATAATGTGGTCAAAGCTTGAGCGATATGGATATGGCCCCTGAGGCTGTGCGCTTGCCTGGTTTGCCTCTTATCTTTCGGACCGTAGCCAGTTGGTGGCTCTTTCTGGTTGACGGTTATCATCTCTAAGTGTTGAATGTGGGGTTCCTCAGGGGTCTGTGCTGGGACCTCTTTTATTCTTAATTTATATAAATGACCTAGTTCAAGTAAAAATCACTGGTAAATTCACGATGTTTGCCGACGATACTTCAGTGGTCTGGCACCACAAGAAATTAAATCTGCTGAAACAAAATATTACTAATGATGTATTCGAAATTAAGAAGTGGTGTAATTCCAATCGTTTTTCCTTAACGTAGAAAAAACTAGTATCGTAGGGTTTAGATGTGACATGGATGACTTGGAGTTTGAAGGCAATCCGATACATGCAAAAACTGTCATAAAGTTTCTGGGTTTATATATCGACAGTGAACTGAGTTTTAAAGATCTCATTGTAGGACTGGACAAGTAACATTCATCAGGGTGCTATGCGGTTAGGACTGCGAGATATGAGCTTGGTTCAGCTGTGGCGCGGGCAGTCTATTTTGCACTGTTTGAGTCTCACCTCAGATATGGCATACCTTTTTAAGTATGTAGTCAATATTACCAAAACACCCTATTTATGCAGCAGAAGAGAGCTGTTAGGTTCATCGCTGGAGCAGGCTGAGTAGAATCTTGCCGGCCTCACTTTATTGCTCAAAAAGTTATGACGCTCAGATATTTGTTTAATCTTGAAACTGCATCACTTGTGTTTAAGAATCGGCACAACATTCAGGGTCCTGCATGTCAGCGAGATACTCGGTAGGCTTTGGATTTACCCTTGCCGATACCTACCAGAACACTGACAAAAAGTTCTCTGATTTATGAGGGCAGAAAGATCGAACATTAACACTTCGAGTTCACTAAAGCTTTTTAGGTCACAACTAAAAAAAAAACTTAAAGCGTATTACTGCCTGGGTGAGTTTTATGCTGATGTATTTGCTTAAGACTACATACATTATATTATTGTTATTATTTTAGTTAAATATTGTTATGTTTGTTTAACTTGTTCGAGTTTTTTGATTTTTATTTTTACAAGTATTTTGTTGAATCCTTTTATTAAAAAAATTTAGTAAATATTCGTTCCTCAAGTTTTTTATTAAACTCGTGTTTATTCTGTTATTATATTGTTCGTTACCATATATCGCAAGCTATATGTGTATGTGTGTATGTATGTATGTATATGTGTGTGTGTCTGTGTAGGTGTGTATGTACGTGTATGTATATATATATATATATATATATATATATATATATATATATATATATATATATATATATATATATATATATATATATATATATATATATATATATATATATATATATATATATATATATATATAAATATATATATAATATATATATATATATATATATATATATATATATATATATATATATATATATATATATTATTTTAATTGTTTGATTAACTATATAGTATAGTATGCTTTGTCAATGAAAATTTATATTTTTTCTGACAATAAAGTATTTTTGAAGTTGAAGAAGAAGATAAACAATTTTTGTCGGACTGTAATTAGAGAATATGTTATCAAGCAAACACCGGTGCTACGGAATCATTTAGAAAGATAATAATATTTTAAGTTCGAAGAAAAAAAAATTATAATAAAAGAAACAATTAAAAATAAGAAAACACATATTATTTCTCATTACAAATTACGACTATATTTATTTATTAAAATATATATTGAAAAATGATTCCAATGTAAAATAATAAGTAAACAAAATTTCCATTTGGAAACAGAGTTCAAGTCATACCTTATTTTGAAGAATCTCCTCTACTCAATCCATTTCCAAGGTTACAAAAGATTTCAGTACACCGTATTTAAATGACGATCAATCAAATGAATATTAATTTCATGTAGGGTAGAATCGTGCTGCCCCTATTTCTATAAAATATAACTTTTTTATCAAATAATTTTTAAAACTTGAAATGAAAAGTAATACACAATACAAATATTGAAAGCGCAAAAAATAATAATTAATGAGAGCTGACAACGACGTTCTTCTTTTCTTGAAGAGCCATAACCGTACTCAGACGTTGGCGATGGCCAGTGAGTACCTTCAAACCTTTCAAAAACAACAAACCAACTAAAACGTTAGTTTAAAATATTCTGAAAATTTTGAACCTGTTCCCATCATATGCATAATTTTTTGTTCGACGTTATATAGAATTTCATTAAGTTTGTCTAAAGAGTCGCCATGAGTTTATATACCTTCATTTTAATGGGACTAGATAACCATTTTATCTTCCCGGATATACCATTTTCGCTATCTGAAAAAAGCGACGGGGTACTCCGTCTGGAAAGTAATTTCAGTTTAAATGAATTTTTGAACTACTGCAGCATCATTTCACTTGTGCAGCATGTTAAGGTAAACAGAATTATTTTAAGTATTTTTAAAAATAAGGAATATTTATACTATGGTCTCCCGAAATGCTAGCATGAAACGTTAATTTTTTGGGGATATAGTATTTGATCTCGCGAAATACGTGGGTATTTTCCCTTTATATTTAGCTTATACATAAAATTAGTTTAATTTCATTTACATTTAAGCAAAATCTAAGCACCTTTGATGTTAAAATATGCACAAATCAAGCGTAATTTTAGACATTTTCGTGATTGCTGCATCCGTTAAATATTATCGGGTCATTTGTATAGGCAGGTGATGATCATGTGCGCCTCCAAATGAAATCTCGGCACAAAATTATTTTAATAACTAAAAAAAAATGTCGTCCCAACAACTATCAAGGCCACTCACGGTGGACAGTTTGCATCTTTGTTTAAAAATAATTACTTACCCACTTAATAACACTCTCTCAAACTTGTGTGGTTTAAAGTACATTGAAATTTCGTGTTTCCGGGTTACATTTGCTTGAGGGTGTACTTAGTCAAAGGAATATTGCACGCAATCTTTTAAATTTTTGGGATATATTTGAACTTTTTCCTATAACATAGGACTTGTTTTTTTGATTTTATTGTTTCACCATAGGTGTGGCTGGCTGTACTAAATTTTTTTGTGAATTTTTAAAGAGGTCAAAATAAATTTAAACTTAGCTTAAAATGTTAGAAAGTGTTAAAGCAACCGTATACTACATTTTGTGGAAGAACATGTCGACTTTATATAACTGTTTTCAAAGTTTGCTCGAAAGTGCACGAATAAAAAAATGAACTTTTCTGAAATTACCCATGTATTTTGAAAGCAACTTTTTATTATCTAGCGACACATGTTACATATGAAGGTAAATAATTTAAATAATTTAGACATAACTTATAATTTTTAGCTTTGACAGCATCTTTACTGTCAGATAGTGAAACAAGTTTTTGGCAAAACTTGTTTGCTTTTTGGGCATGTTCTGTGTACAATTTAATAAAATGAAAAACAAATGGAGCATCTGTAGATTTATTGTTCTTTTAGCAACAAATTTTAAATGCTCATCAGGATATTGTTTTAAATGCTCTATCTTCCGTTTATTTTTTACCTAGCGCATTTCTTATTTTCACTTTTCTGAATTAAGGCAATTGACGTATGTAAACTACAATTATTATCAAACTTTAATAACCAGAAAACAATAATTAAAATCAGATATATGTTGCAAATTATCACAGATTTTATCTACCTATATGACTTTCATAAAAGTTTAAATAACGTTATTTTTCCAACGTTTTCATTTTCAAACATTTCAGTTTTCAAAATACGCTGTATACGGTGTGGTTCAAGAAGTATACAACATAAGTGAACCTTTTTCAGTAAATTTTGAAGAAAAAATCAGTAAATCTTGAATTAAATAAACGTAAAATCCATAAAATCTAAATGTTCAGAAAATAGACTAAATGAATGTTACTTATTTACACTTGTATATTTTTAATAATATGAAATAATTTTGTTGCAAGAGATTTAATTAATCTTCAGAATTATGAATGTATTTTTTATAGAAAGTTCAATGCCTTATCAATTTATCATGCATACAGAACAACTTGAACTTCGTCCAAAATATTAGTATTATGTTTTTAATTCAATTTTTAAAGTTAATGAAAAAGTAATAAGTGCAAGTATTTCGTAAATAAGCAGGTGTTTTCATTTTAAACATCTTTTCTCCATAACATTTTTAAAATTAAGGGTACTTTATTTTTGTACATTTTTTATATTGTTTTGCCTACCCTCTATATCTTTCGACTTTTACTAAAACTACCTACGACTAATAAATACAGAATATTTTGGTGTACTCATTTTTATCTAGAATATTTTTTTTAAGAAAACAAAAATATAAAAGTTTTCTATATGTCGCACACTTCTTGGGCCACACTGTATATTACATAGGACATAATTTTTAGGTTTTTATTTGTCTATAATAACTGAATACTGTTTAAGTAGTCCTATATCTATTGTGTCAAATTTTTAATTACTCTAATATTAATTTAATATTTCATGTACCTAATATTTATTTTATAAAAGTTACAATCCAAAAATAATACTGTCTTTCTTTTCCTTATTTGTCTATATATAAACTGATAAAAAGTTATTTTAATTACACAAATATACCCAAAGTACAAAAAGCGGCTGCCATAAGTTCGTTTCACTGTGCTACGTACGGAGGTGACGTTCCCTGAGCTTGCATGTCCCTGATTTGAATAAAATCAGGTAGGAGAACCTCAGAGCAATTGACACCAGAATTGATGTCAACTTATTAATTATTAGTGAAACTCGCTACAAGCTTCGAAAGGTAGAGCGTGCCGGACTCACTGAGGTCAAACTTCGGAGGGCTCTCACACCTTTCACTACCTATAAACAAGGGTTCAAAAGATGTCAAATCCTATCTAGGGTACCTCCTTTACACGACTATGAAGAAAGTCCCATTAGCGCACTCACCTGTGGAAGTGAGTTACGGTTTACATAAACGTTGACTATATGTTTCACTACCTCTTCATATAGGCAAGAACATGTTATAAATATAAGCGAAAAACAGTTACAGGACACTTCTGTAGTAATCCTGGCTGTAAGCGTTTAACCGTTAGGTTCGTGTCTTTGGTTCCTCTTAAAACTTATATATATTGAGTGTATTTTTAAGATATAAAATTATTTTTACAAACGTCTTTCCTTTAGACCGACTTATAACTGGCGCAGTAAGTATTTAACTGCAGTTTTTTTAAGAATTTACTCGGAAAAGCATTCGAAAATTTGGAAAAGCACTTTTCGATCCAAGAGGAAACAGTACCGATCTTAGGCAGCAACTGAAAAAGAACCAAGAAAACGAAAACCAGAACGAGACAACTCCAGATCAACAGCAAGTCCCAGAAAAATCAGGTGACTGCATATCAAATGTTCCCTGTTCAATAACTTTTGGACGAACTGGTAACTGAATATCAAAGGCATTCTCTCAAAAACTACATGGAAAATTGATAAGGACAAACATGGCCAATCCAACTAGGTTAAGGACCAATAAAGATTCTTACAATTCTGTCACTAAGACAATTTTTTAATTTCTCAGTACAATTTTAGTTTTTTTACAATTGTGTATATTTTTCCATTTCAAAATTTGTGTAGGTACATATTGTTAAATTGTAGGAAGCATTACTCAAATTTAAGTCATTTTCATGAAATAAATACATCACTTTTTGTTTCTCAAAGCAAAATAACACTATCGCAGTAACAACGTTATTTTCTAAATATTTTATATAACCTATTATGTAGTAATTAAAATTTTAACTAGTATCCAAAAATTTAAAAGAATTAAAAATAGATCGAATAAACGAAAATAATTTAGATAATTTAATTGATTCCCTAAATTGTCAGTTACTTAGATATCAATCAGATAATGTTCCATTTTTTTATGGAAATTTATAACTTTTAAACATATTAATTTCGAAACACGAAAACTTGCTGAAAGCTTTTTAATAGAAAAATAATCCAAATGTTACTATATATGTTTGTTTATTTGACACTATTCTTTGAAAGGTAACAAACAGGTAGAGCAGCAGAACTAATAGTTTCTAGATCAGAACTAAACTCTTGGACTTTAATTAAAGACCTTTTTCCGATCAACGATCGATACATTGTTTAATTCAAGATCTAATCAATCTTAAACCATTTAAAAATGAGAATCCAATTCAATTCGGCATAAGAGTATAAGAAAACTCAACTAATTATAATCCAACACTATATTGAATTTGATTTAAAGACATTTATAAACGGAGTTCCTAAGTTAAAATCACCAAATTCCCTAAAACAAGCAATGTCGTTTGTAAAAGAAGAAAATTAAGTACATTTCAAAATGCGCAAAATCCTAAGGGTCCATCTCTACCTTTACAACAAATTAACAAAAATACAAAACAATATATAGACCGACTTATGTCCCTAATCAAACATCACATTATATAAATCAAGCTATTTACCGCACAAATTAATATTCAAATACATCTGCAAATAATATGCCACAAAATAAGACCTTCCTCAAGTTTTCCATATTATGCTCCACAAAACACTAATGATTTTAACCATCAAAGTCCAAATTTTCCCAGTAATGAACAAAACTTCGTAACTTTATTCAACATATACCATATAATAATACTCAAAATTACGGATAAATGTAAAGACGAACTAATTTAAATAAAGTAGAACCAATAGACTCTAAGTCTTACATAATAATATACAAAAGAGGAAACTCCTAAAAATATGACTAATCATGAAAATAAGTAAATAACTTATAATTACTGCGATAATTTTGATAATAGTAAAATGATAATCAAAACAAATACGAATACGTAATGCCATCTATAATAAAACATATGATTATGACACAAAAGTACAAAAGTTATTCTGCCAACTCGAATAATAATCTGTTATATGATAATAACGAAGAAGAACCCTGAAAATTTCCTATTACGACTTCGGAAAGGCATACGACGTAATATGTTTTGAACAATTAATACATAGAATTACCTTATATTAATATTCGCGAAATTAACGCTTAGTTTCTTAGAGACAGGGAGCACAAGAAGTTTCATTAACCCTGAAATTGCCTATTTAAATGTTCCCCAAAAATAACTATTTCTAGTGCAAACAGTTCACGCAACATCGTTTCACGACGAAATTTCTAAATTTTTGCAGCAAAATATTATAAGAGATTCGAATTCTCTATGGTTTTCTCCTATATAGATTGTCACTTTGATAAATTAGGCAAACAACGTTGGCGAACCAGCGTAGAGTTAATGATGTCACAATAGCTTAAAAGTTTCCTATTCCTCAAATATGAAATATATCCAGATAATAATTTAGGTCATATAAAAGTCTTTATACACAGGGACGGAGTGACTTTAAATGTTTCACCGCCTTGTCATATAAGAGAACGAAATGTTACAAATATAAGTGAAATGCAGTTAGAAGAAAATTCTGTAGTATATGTGATCGTATACATTTAATCGTTAACTTCATTTCTTAAAGTTTTATTGGTTCCTCTCAACATTTGTTATATTCGGTGTGATTTTAAGAAATAAAATTGTTTTTTAAAAACGTCTTTTCTTCGAACCAACTTATAATAACTCACGGAGAGGAGCAAAGACAAGATGGTTGGAGCTCTGGTGAAATCATGTTCTATTATGTCTCAGGACATCCGCGATTTCAGGGGAGATAGGATACTCTTTTCATGGGAAGAGGTGCCCTCATCCAATGAGACAAATGAGCAGACTAAGTGTTGCATATACGGAGTATTGAGAGTCGAGGTGGAGAGCACGCAAACGATGACTACTAAAAATGGTTGTTACCTCCCTCAGACGACCGACGCGCGGTCCTGCATAACCACGAGGCGGATGATCGAAGGAGTTTTCCTAGACTTAACTAGGTTGACGGGCCGCGTCACCTACCTAGTATCCCGTAACTCTTTAATGGCAGAATCTAATTCTCTTGAAAACCGACTGGCAGCAGCAGCAGAATAAAGTAGAGCCACTACTGGCAGCAGTACAACCACCGTTCATATTAGGTGAAATAATACTTTTAGGGCCGGATATAAGGTATAGTTGTCCCTTACTACTACTACCCTGCATACCAAGTAAGACTAGTATGTATGGCATTCCCGACCGGTCAGTTGTATCTCGTCTACAGACTCTACTAAATAGCATGACCTTACTTAGCTAGTATCACATTCAAATATGTCTTGTCCTATTAAATATGGCAGTAATATGCGGCTTTCTTTCGCGATCTATAAATCGCAACTTGTCTATTTCTTATGGCCATACCCATCTACTATTACAGGGTTCTAATAGCCAAGCTGACAGAGATTTTACCGGTGTGTGCATTTAACCCGACCAGTGCCCGAGAGTTTTAGTGAAGATAATCAACTTGTAACAAATATCGAAGGAAGCGGAACCTACATTATAAAGTATTCTACTGATATTAGGTTAATTTACTAACATTTGAATTGTTCAAACCCGCAGTAAGGGTTGTGTCTTGTTCTTGTACTTTATTTGATATTAAATTTAGGAGTAATATAAGTACTATAAATATTTGTGTAAAATAGCACCTATTTTGTTTTTCTATTCTTACCTTGATACTTTATTTATCCTGTTATTTAAGAGCGGATCGAATGAATCCTGGTAAATCCACTCCACTCCAGTCCAAGCCCAAAGAGGTAGGAAATAAAATAATTTTAATAGCTGCAAATAAATATGAGATACAAAGCACTTCAAAACTAGAATAATTCGGGAAGCAATATAAACTGAAAAGCATGGTGCAATAAACAAAAGAGACCATGCAACAAATTTACGCTCTGCTGCTGAGAAGGTCAGGCAAACAGGCGCAAATGGTCAACAAAAGAAGAAACAGGCAAAAAGACTGGAGGTAATGTCGACTGTGTGAAATCATACAAATATTGGCGAATCCCCTAGAATCTCTTAGTGTACCGGCGAAAGTGAATCTGTAAGCACTGAAAATGCCCGATGAGATTTTAGCAAAACCTCTGCAAAATTTGGAAACCACCACAAACCAACGGATGTATTTCTGGAGCTGTCAAAGAACCTGTTTTTCTATCCGCGAATCTCTACGTATTGTCCAATTGTCGGAAAAAAGCCCTAAATGCGTTCTGGCCACCTGCTTATTGCTAATGTCCGAAATATCGGTTTCCGGTCAATTAATGTAGACCAGAACGCGTTCTGAACCTTCTGCGATTGTCATACTGTCTAGCAGACAAACAAACTGTCCAAAAACAGATTTTGTGCTCAGCTTGTAAACCACACCACTACTCGCAGTTTAGGAGTACCACTACCCATCTATTGTTCGATTAGAGCACGTGTATAAAAGTCTCTAGAGCGAAAATGTGTGCTAGTGTCATTGAAGATTTTAAGTTGCCTTTTAATGATGATCTGTAAAAAGTCATATGTAATAGTAATGTATTTTACCTAAAAAATATTTTCTTCAGTGACTATGCCAAAAAGCCTGGGTCGCTCTGTCGAAATTAATTAATGTTTCTCAAAGAAACGTAATCAAAAAGGTCCCTCGCGTTTTGCCATAGTCATGGAACAAAATATTTTTTTAAGTAAAAAAACATTATTTTCTACTTTTTAGTGCGTTACTGACAAAAGCAGGTTTTCTAGTTTCTTTAAACTATAATTTGTTTTTTACTTTTAAGTTTTAAAATATCTTTAACACATCCCATATATAATTTTTTTAATACAGATAACTTCGCGGAGTCTACATATAAGTGAAGCTAATAAAAGCATGTTAAAAAAATGTTGTAAAATTAGTAGGTACTATAACGTCATTCACCATAAAAAGTAGTAAGAGAAAATACCTCCGTTACAGTACTTTTTTAAATTTCGCAACGGATAGTAGGCCTTAAATATTTATTACTGAAAGGGGATTATAGTAGACCACAATTAAATGATTTTCACGAAGTAAACACCATCTATTTTTCAATTCTACAAAAAAAGTACCGGGACGAACCCTGAAGTGTAACAAAAACCTTCTAGTTCTATTATCTTTTAATATTAATAATAAAAGTAGCGGTTTTTTTTAATAAAGGAAAAAATGTATAGCTAGATCGATTAAATAACCCTCCGTGCAAAGCCCAACGCTTTTTAGCATAGTTTTTGAACATTGAGCATCAGTGGCTACAAGGTAAAAGCGTGTTTCTTAGGTTTTTTAAACTATAAATTATTTTCGCAGTTATTCCTGCGGAAATAGGATCTAATTATATTCTCTTATTTATTTTAGTTATAGATTCTGAACTGAAGAGAAAATATGGTAACATAGCACGACAACTAATTGATGTTTATTCATTACTTTGCAAGCAGTGTCAAAGAAATAAATATATATAATATATATATATATGAAATATACACACACATATATATATATATATATATATATGTATATATATATATATAATATATATATATATATATATATATATATATATATATATATATATATATATATATATATATATATATATATATATATATATATATATATATATATATATATATATATATATATATATATATATATATATATATATATATATATATATATATATATATATATATATATATATATATATATATATATATATATATATATATATATATATATATATATATATATATATATATATATATATATATATATATATATATATATATATATTTATATATATATAAATATATACGTATATATACGTATATATATATATATATATATATATATATATTTATACACATATATATATATATATATATATATATATATATATATATATATATATATATATATATATATTTATACACATATACGTATATATACGTATATATATATATATATATTTATACACATATACGTATATATATATATATATATATATATATATATATATATATATATATATATATATATATATATATATACGTATATATCCGTATATATATATATATATATTTATACACATATATATATATATATATATATATATATATATATATATATATATATATGTGTATATTTCATATATATATATTATATATATTTATTTCTTTGACACTGCTTGCAAAGGAATGAAGAAACATCAATTAGTTGCCGTGCTATGTTACCATATTTTCTCTTCAGTTCAGAATCTATAACTAAAATAAATAAGAGAATATAATTAGATCCTATTTCCGCAGGAATAACTGCGAAAATAATTTATAGTTTAAAAAACCTAAGACATACATATATATATATATATATATATATATATATATATATATATATATATATATATATATATATATATATATATATATATATATATATATATATATATATATATATATATATATATATATATATATATATATATATATATATATATATATATATCTATATATATATAAATATATCCAGGTGTACATCCGTTCTGAAAAGAACAATTCTGGTAACGTTTCGACAAAATCACATTTGCCATTTTCTCGCGGTCGAATAGAGACTAGTTATGAAATTTGGTAAGAAACCTAGGGTAGGAACTATTAAGTAAAATGTAAATGTTTTAAATTGTTTGTATCCTGTTGCGTAAAGCTAACACCAGGTTAATTTTATTTATTTGTGTGTGATATTAATGAAAATTAATATAGCTGTCTGAATAGGTAGGTTTTGCCAGTCCACCTTAAATACTAATAATTACATTTGATTGTAACTATGTGTTATTTATAAAACTAGAGAAGGTAAAACTATCATAAGTATAGTAAATGTCATAAACTTGATCATTATTTCAGTAACAAACTCTAACAACTTACCATTTAGAGCATTGATTGAATAATTATAGCTTGCTTCTAATGGTATATTAAGTTAATGTATTTTTGAAAGGCCATAAAAAATGGTGAAATTTAATTAAAATGGTAAGTTGTCCAGCCTGCTCTAGATTCATTTTATTAGTATTATTTAAAGAGGAAACAATTTTATGTTGGGTTTCTATTGTTATGTTACCTTTGTCTGTTCTAGTTGCTGTCAATTCTGTCTGGATGTGTTTTAAAAAAAAATTAGTTTCAGAAAATAAAAATCTTGAGTAGTGGTTTTGACATGGTTTTTGTATAAAATTAATTAAAACATTGGTTACTTTAACACTAAAAAAAATTATTAAAAGTGTTTATTAATATTTAAATTAAACACAATACTTTAGTTTATCTCTACACTATTAAGCAACTATAATGTTTCTTAATTACGTTTTACTATTTCACAGTTTATTTAAATCCAGTCGTTTTAATTATTGATGTAAAATCCAAAATCAGATTATCACTCAATAACATTTCATTATCCGAAACTGGGATTAGTTGAATGTAAATTTTAATTACCTAGTAACTGTCTGTACAATTATCCGTTAATTTAGCTGTGGATAGAAATATATAATTTAATTAAAATAGAAAATGCCATTTTGTGTTTCAGAACGTGATTAAAACCGATACGATACTTGTATGGAATATTTATGGAAAATACATTACTTAAAACATTGCAAATATTCTCTTTTAACTGCAATATTTTCTGTTACATTACTTTCTTGAGTTATACGCAGTAAATAATTTATTTTGTATTTTATTTCTTAGATCATTTTGTTTGAATAGATGCAGCTAGTATTTAAATATTTCTGTATACAATGTGTTAGAGGAAGAAAAAAATATTTATTTTGTGGAATTATTTACGAAAAAATAATTGACTTTAAAGTATAGCAAATGTCAAAAACACTCTTGTTGTTTGCACCAATTTAGATTACTGTATTGGTTACTGATATATAGCGTATCTTTTACTGCAATAATGATTTGGTAATTACTTGCTTGGGAACATATTTTTGAATACTCTTGTATATTGCAGCTACCTATGTTTCTCCACCCTAAAAATTCATTAATTTTATATTTATATATATGACTTGCTGCAATTGGTAAATTGGTTACCCCTCGGGATTTATTTTAATAAATTCGATTTTCCGGACTTGGGAAAAATTTTCCTCTACCGTGACAATATTGCCCATTTACACCTGAAATTAGCACTGGTATTAATACCGCTACCTGTCCAATTTTTGGCGGTACTTAAATGTTATTATAACAATGAAAAAAAATCAGGCTTTAAGAGTTTTTATTTTTCAGTAAATTAGCAACATTAAATTAACTAAAAAATAAAATGAAACGGTAGTATTTTTGCATAATTTATATCTTATTGCTAAAATAAACATTACAAATATAGTCACTGTAAATAGGAAATTAGTATTTTATTGTATAAATTGTTAACCTCGTCTTATTTTCTCATCAACATCGAAAAGTTCTTCTTGTTTCACTGTTAGATAATGAATGAGAGAAATATGATATCGTTCAGAGTTTTTTGAGCTGTTGAATAACCGAGACTTTGATGTACTGGAACACACCTTGTTACTCTTACCTCTTGTGGAATAGAACTCGTTGATTTTATCATAACATATTGAGCAATTACTTTATTTCTTATATGTGGTCTCCTTAAATTTCTTCGCATACCTATTATTGCTTTCGTTTCTTCGCATAGCGCCTTAATACTGATAATTGTGTCTACTGACTGAAATGCGTCCTTAAAACCTCTCAAAATTCATCTTTTTGATTCTCAAGCGTTTTCTTGACTTTTGTAAAATAATTTTACAAATTTTAGACCGTCATCTAATAAATATCTAATTGGTTAACGTTAATTTGACCTTGCTAATTCATCGTCTGGTTTTTATTTTCTCCGTAACGAGATTGTAATCGTGAAAAAATCACCCTCCGAGATTTTTGCGTTTTGAGGTCCCTGAAAAATTTCCGTCAATTCGTTTATCAAAATTTGACTTCAAATTTTGATAAAAAATCAAGGGTCATTAGGGGATGAAGTGGTTACATTTTGGTAAAAATCCAAAATGGCGCAATCACAAAAAGCAAAACATTTCATTTTTAAAAAACTGCTTATCAAATGGACCCGAGGGGGAAACCGCTGATGTATTTTGGTGTACAAGCCCTGTGTATTCCGATGTATTTTAGTGTATTCCATGTAATCCAATGTATTCCATCATGTATTATGTGTATTCCGCACGAGATGAACGCAATGATATTTGCCGGACTTGATTATTATTGACTATTATTGATTATTATTGACCGAACTATTATTTTTTTTACGACTGAATATGAAAAACAATGTAAAAGTTCTATTTTAAATGGCAAAACAAAATAGCGGCGTAGTGAAATGTTAAAAAAGTTATTATTAAAAAACTATTTATCTAATGGATCACAAATTTTGCAAAAATCAAGAATTATGTTGGTAACATTTTGGTATGAATCTAGGATGGTGGAACAAAATGGCGGACAATAAAATATTTAAAAATTATATAAAAAATATTATAAAAAAACTGCTTAATGGTTTGATTTCAAATTGTGGCCATAACTAATTATTGTATAGGGCAAATAGTAAAATTGTGGTACTAATTCAAGATGGCCGAACAAAATTGCGACGAAATAAAATTTTTGTAATCGTGAAAAAATCACCCCCTCAAACGGGTAAATAGATTTTAAGCTATGCTGTGAACTGAGAGACAGACAGACATACCGACATTTGGCATCTAGGGACGCTAAAACGTGAAAATATATTAAACCTGAGAGGGTAATTTTTTATTTAGCCACCATTTTGTTTCGACATCTATAATTATCATCACGGTTTTACTAGTTCATATGTATACTACAATTATTTAGGGCACTCAATTGGAAATCAATTCTTTAAGTAGCTTTAAGGCTGAATTTTTAAATATTTTACTAAGCCGTCATTGACTGGCCAGTTTACTTCTACATAACATTTGATTTTTGTGCAAACTTTGAGATAAACAGCATACATAGGTTTTTAGTAATATTTTTTTAACTTTTCACTAGACCATATTCGATTTTTACCAAAATATTACCA
This sequence comes from Kuschelorhynchus macadamiae, assembly GCA_030620095.1. Taxonomy (NCBI): domain Eukaryota; kingdom Metazoa; phylum Arthropoda; class Insecta; order Coleoptera; family Curculionidae; genus Kuschelorhynchus; species Kuschelorhynchus macadamiae. The sequence goes on from JAUTXW010004692.1 coordinate 255,064, forward strand.
GGTAATCCCCATATGACCCTTAATTTTTGACAAAAATCAGAAGTCATTCGGGCAAGTAGTTTTTAAACTATTACAGACAGACAAACCGACAGACGGACCGACGGAGTTGATAAAACATACTTTTTGGTATCTAGAGACGCTAAAACGTGAAGATGAATGTAAACCCTGAGACAGTGATTTTTTACGATTACAAATATTTTATTTAGCCGCTATTATGTTCGGTCATCTTGAATTGGTCCCTCAGTGTTCCTAGTTCGTCCGTATACCAAAATTATTTTTGGTACTCATTTTGAAATCAGTCTACTGAGTAGTTTTTCAGGCTGATAGAAATCTTTTGCTAAGCCGCCAGTTTGTTTCGTCATCGTGAATTCGTACCAAAATGTTACCAGTTGATTCCTACATTCCTACCACATTTCCGTGCAAAATTTATGATAAATTGTATAAGCAGTTTTTTAGTAATAATTTTTAACCTTACACTAGGCCGCCATTTTGTTTTACCAGATTGGATTTTAACCAAAATGCTACCAAGTCTTCCCCGTATGACCCTTAATTTTTACTCAAAATTTAAAGCCAATAGCGTAAGTAGTTTTTAAGCTATGACGTGAACTGACAGACAGCCAGATAGACAAACGGACAGACTGACCGAAGGAATTAATAAAACATATTTTTTGGCATGTATATATGTAAAACCTGGAAGAGCGATCTTTTCACGATTATAAATATTTTATTTAGCCCATTTTGTTCCGCCATCTTAAATTAGTTCATTCCTACATAATACTCGGTTTTTGTGCAAAATTTGAGATAAATTGGATAAGTAGTTTTTTAGTAATACCTTTTTTAACATTTCACTAGGCCGCCATTTTGTGTTGCCATATTCGACTTTTGCCAACATATTACCAGGTCATCCCCATATGCCGCGAACAGACGGACAGACAGACAGAGAGACCGACGGAATTGCGAAAACATGTTTTTCAGCACTAGGGACCCTGAAAAGTAAAGATCTGAAAAATCTCGGAGGGTGTTTTTTTACGATTACAGTAAAATACTTCCCTTTTATGAGGGAAGTAAAAAAGATTTTGAATAAAATCTACATGATGTTTGTGTGCCAGCCAACTTCAAAAAATACTACGTGACTTTACAATTGCTTTAAGAGGGTTTCCCGTAAATAAAATGTAAATATATTATCTTTATGTGACAGCAAACAATGTATTGCTTGTATTCCAATGTATTTTCTGTATTCCTATGTATTTCATGTAATCCACTGTATTCCATGTATTCCATCATGTTTTCCATGTATTCTGTGTATTCCATCATGATTTCCATGTATTTCGTTAATTTCATGTATTTTACCTGTATTCCGACGTAATTATGTCTTTTGGTGTACACATTTTCGCTAGAGGTTTCTCCCTCGAATCTCGTGATACTGAGATAAACTGGTAAAATTTTTGTGTATCCAAAAATTTTCATTATGACGGAACAAAATGGCGGCCTAATGAACTGTTAAAAAATCAGTATTAAAAAAATTATTATTCAGTTGACTTGAAATTTTGTAACAAAATTCAATGTTACAATATGGCAAAACAAAATGGCGGCCTAATAAAATGTTTAAATATTTTACCATTCCATTCCTGGAATAAACCTTTTTTTATGAAGGAACATAATTTGTCTTTTTGTAGAATACGTAAATGATGAATAAATAAAAATAATAATAATTGTATATGTATATATATATATATATATATATATATATATATATATATATATATATATATATATTATGGACCGATGAGGCGATATTAAATAAAAACCAAAAAAATGCCATATTTGGCATCCACAAGCTGTCGAGCCAATTGCTTTTCAAGGACGATCTTCGATAAAAGTTTGTTACGGTATTTTAAAAAAGGTTTTCTTATAACTACGGCGCGGGTGCATTTTTCTTAATGGATTATAGACTAAATATTAAAATAAAATGTATTTTTTAGCATAAATCATAACAAAAAGTTAGTCCCAATTGTTTAATTTGGTATTGGAGTTTCTCCAATCAAGAACTTTTTCTTAATTTTTTTTCCTTAATGAGAACGATTTTATTTCTACGAATGTTCGGTGGTATAAAAGGTGTTAGTAAAAAGCGTGCAAAACCATTTGGCCGGGGATCTGTTTCATCCCAGTCTGCAACCATTTGGGAGATTCGCCAAAATTCTGTTTCGAACGCCCGCTTAATAAAGCATGGTTGCTGCTATGACGATATTTACAAACAAAACCGGAGTGGCGATCAGAGGATACATGATCTGCGAATCACTTTGTGTAAAAAGCAAGTCGTGACAATAAAAAAATATTTATGATTTTATGCGATGAAGTTAACGACAAAAATGTATTAGAAGCCGAACGAATTTCTAAAAAATATATTAGTATTGAAAACGCTGTGGAATTTTACAGTGACATTCAATTTAGACGCCGATACATACTACGGGACTATTAACGTTAAAAATAGGAACTACATATTTTTAGTATTCGAGAAGCCTTAGAGAAACGAGAAGTTATCGACTAGAGATGACCACTCTATCGTCTCGTCTCATGAGAATGTCTCAGGCGACATCACTATTTTTAAGTGCATGCAGGATATTCAGGATGTGATTCTTTGACTAATTTTAAGGTTTATACAAAGCTGAAAAAGATTAGAATATATATATATAATCTTTTTATACCACGGTATCAAAACAATCAACAGCGTGATTTTTTTTGGGTTATGACCCTCTTTTCCACAAAAAAAAGTAAGCAACCAAGACAACACTTTTCTAATTACCAACACAAAGAAAATTTGGGGCGATAAAGCGGTTGGTGACCACAATTTTTTTTGTATATAATATATTTTTTTTCTTCTTTTAGGGGGGGGGGTAAAAAACAATTTTTTTTATTTCAAGCATTGTTATTTTATATTATTATTAGCATTAACATTTTATATTTTTATGAATTATTTTTGCAGCACATTTATATAAGTATAGAAAAACTTCAACTTTTCATTTAATTTGTAATCGGCAATATCTTATCTTAATATAACAGAAATAGATATCCTTTGAATATGAAAGCACCTTTAAAAAATAAAATTATCGTTCAGGTAAACGATTTATAACAATTCGTACATGACAGCGTGCTTTTACATTTCTTCCGGCGACTCGCCAAAGCTCAATTATTAAATGTACACTTCTGCGCTTCGCCAAGCCTCCGCGCGTTTATTCTGCGGCGTGAGTTTGTTGTTGTGGCGTCTCCTCTGGCGCTCGATTTTTTGAATACCAGTATAGAAATGTCTGTATATGTTACCCAAGAAAATTTTCCCCCTTAGCTTGCGTTATTGGGATTTTTATGCAGAAAGAGTATTACAAATTTCTAAAAGACACAATTTCGGTGATCGTATTTTAAAATTTGCGTCATTAATATAGCCAGAGGTAATTTTTCAAGATAAGGAAGACACCACAGTATCTTTATATTTTTATATTTTCCCAATTTAGTTCCAGGTAATTACTTACCAAAAACTGACTCTGAGTGAAAATTACTCAGAAGCTCTGACTTGCTTGAAATTGCAAGGATAATCAACCAATAATACCTTTTTTTAACTAATTTTGCTATTAATATTCTTGCTTTGTCCCAAATATTGAAAGAATATTTTCTCAAATTAATCTCTTAAAAACTAAATAAAGAAATGCAGGTACTATTAATGGATTGCATTCGAAGGAATATATTGGAGATGCGTTTTAACTTGGAAATTATTAATGCTTTGTTATCCGACCATAGCAGCAATATGTATAAAAAATATGTTCTCGCATATGTATACTTTATATTAAAAATGGAAAAAATGTGTTTTGTTTGTTACTGGGCATTTTCTGTTTTGAACTTATTAAAATAAGAAACATGACTTTAAAAAACATTTTAATTGAAGATTAATTGTTTTCTTTATACCTGTCTTTTAAAGCAATCTTAAAGGTTTATAGTTCTAGTATTTTCAGCTACGGCATTTTACAAGAGACATCTACCGCCTTTTCCACTGAACATCTGGCAGCACTGCTCAAACCGGCGACTGACTATGAATACGAGTTGTCTCTCTTCCAGTATTTCACAGCAAAATATATATTGCAAATTTTGCACAATACGCAGATTATGATATTTATGTTTGACAACCAAACTTATCATGTGTCTATCATTTTTGACTATGGAAGCGTACATATCTGTGTCAGGAATTAGACCTTCTTGTTACCTGGCAAAGCACCTAAATAGTGCAATGTTATTAAAATAAGGATTAATGTTTCTAAATAATTGAATTAAGTTCAACATGCTTTGTAGAACAAACAGTTTATTGTAAAATATATATTTTTTGTTCGTGATTTTTACATCTGTAAGATATGTTTCATAAAATTGTGTATCTTTTTTAGAATTATCTTCCTAAGCTACGCCATTGTATTAAATATGACGATACATTTTCTTTATTTTTCTTAATTTTTCACTCTTAACCAATACCAAAGTCGTTCAAATATGACTGGGTCACTTTATAGGCAAATCTATGACGCTATAAACCGGGTTGAAACTATCGGCAACAGAAAATATATTATAGGCCGTTTTTCATTGCAAAACGTGCTGAAATCAAAATAAACTGCCACGCCAACCGTACGAAAATAAACAATCATAAAAAGTTAATAGAAAATTGTTTGTGCGGAAAATTAGTTTATTTTCGAAAGCGGCGGTAAAAATTGATTTAATTGTGATTCAACGCCCACACATATGACTCGGTTACTCTTAGAATATATTAAGAAATAGTCTAGTTCACAAAATCAAAATGGTGTTAATTCTTGCTAGTACTAGCAAAAATATTACGATGCCCCAAAACTGGCCGTAAATAAGTAAAGAAAAAGTTTATACTATTAAATATTAAATTAAAATACAAAAATGATAGCTTTTATCTAGACACTTGAGGGAACAATATCCTGCTGGCAAAAAATTGTTTCACTGTTTTTTCATAAAATGAGCCTAGGGTTAACATAAATTTTTTATTAGAATTGTGGTTTATATTTCATGTCGGATAATTGATAAACAAAAGCCACTAAAATTATTTCACTTCGTAGAGACTTTATCGGTACTTTATTTAATAGGTAGTTATTAATTGTTGAAATAACATAAACCAAAAATATTAGCGTTATTATAGTTATTTGTTAGTTTCAATTGTTAATAACTAGTAGATTATAACAATTAAGAACATTCGTTATGTCCTAATCTCATATCGTATAGTTGGGTTAAAGTCTCCACAAAGCGAAATAACTAATAACTTTTTTAAAATAACCTTTTCTCAACAGACAAGCATTTGATAACATGTTTCTTTGCGAATTTTGAAACGTCTATAAAATATATGTAAAATTAAATACGTACAGGCGCTGTAAAAAAAGGTGTGCAAGTATAAGAAAAAAATATATTTGGGGAAAATGATGAATGTGTTTACTATATTTTTTCTAGACATGCAGTTTACTTGCATGCAACAAAAAATACATTTTTATCTCTATTCTGAAAATATTTTTGGATTCTGTACTTAATGGTTCTATTTTAATTATTTGAATTTTAATAATGTATATTGTGCGCTAAAAACAGGTTTTAAGAACTATTGATTGTTTTTTAAAATTTAATATTCACTTTATTGCATACAAAGTATATAAAAAAAGTATACTGCGAAGTACCTACTTCAGGTTTTGTAAAAGCAAATACCACAATAAATGCTTGACAATTTGGTAGCAAGTCTGCCTAAGAGGGTTGACGCAGTTATTGCAAATCGTGAAAGGAAAACCAAGTACTTGTATCCAATTTATTTAATTTGAGTACATTTTGTCCAACAGGCTTATAAAGCTTAGTTAAATAAAATGGTTTCATTGCTTGTACTGTCGAATTTACACAATAGTAATATCTAGCCAAAAAGTATGTCTGACAATCTTGGTTCAGATATGTAGACGACACTTTTGTAATATGGCCGCATAGTGCAGAAAACCTCCCTGCAATTCTTGATCATCTGAAATATCAAACAACAAAATGCTAATATAAAATTTACAATGGAAATTGAATCAGAATGCACGATTTCCTTTCATAGATGTTTTTGTACAAAGAAAAGGGGATAGTTCCTTAGGATACTCTGTATATAGAAAACCAACGCATACGAACAGATACCTAAATGCAAATTCCCATCATCATCCAGCACAAAAGCAATCAGTTATTAATTATTTGGTTTACAGAGCCCTCGCGATTTGTGACCAAAATTCATTACAATCGGAAAAAGAAAAACTGATTCAAGTTTTAAGAGGAAATGGATATTGCACTGAGGATATTAGATGGTCAATTAGAAAATATAATAATCCTACTGCACGAAATGATTCTAATAAGAAATTACAAATAGGAAGTATAGTTCTTCCATTTATATACGGAACCACAGACAAGACAGCAAAGTTACTTCGTCAGTCCAACATACGTATAATCTTCAACACACACAAGAAAATTGGACAATGTTTGCGATCGCCCTAGGACATTATTCCTTTCTAAACGCAAGGAGTATATGCAATTTTTTGTTGGTGTGGTGATGTCTATATTGGAGAAACTGGACAATCCATATCGACTAGGCTTAAGGAACATGTATCAGAAAGAAACAAATTGTATATTCTACTGTATCTAAATACCAACATTCCACTGGACATGTAAAAGAAACCAAAGTTCTTGCATCGGTTTCGGAATTCTATAAATGGACAATTAGAGAATCTATGGAAATTTATAAGCATCCTAATAATTTTAATAGAGATACGGGCTTCAACCTACGTTATACGTGGAAGCTGATCGTTACACCGGGTCAAGGTTCGGTGAACACAGGTCGACTATAAACAGCATAGGTCTCTCCCAGCTCATTCAGTGTTCTGATCTGGTGAAGTAAAGATCCCTGAAGATGCCTGGTGCAATTGAAAGCGAAACGTCGGAAAGTTATTACATTTTGACACGGTCTAATCACAAGAACGATCATTTCTTAATTGACCACAACCGTGAAAGCTTTCATTCTATATATCAAAAATTTTCCCAATGGAAATGCCCATATTCGTTTTAATGATATAGTTCAGGCCCATAGACTTAAAAAGGCTAAAACCTCGAACACGCGTTACGATGCTCGGATTTAAATGCGGTAAACGGGGATCTCTCAAATAGACAAGATTTTAAATTTCAAATTATTAAGTTTATAAAACTAGAAAGTTATTCACTTTCTAGCGCGGGGGTTTTTCAGGACATATATTTTGAAGAAAATATTTAAGATAAATAGGAACGAATTACTAAAGTTATAATATTCTAACAACAAATTAACAACACAACAGCAACAAAAAACAACAACAAATCTCGCGCATTTTTAGCGCACCCTGTATGTCTTCAAATAATTTTAAATTGTAGCTCTAACTGATGTGAATATGACAAATTAGTCCAGAAAATGTAGCAAACATAATTTAATAGCTTTAGTAGACGAAGGCAACAGTGTTAACTATGCTGTCAGAAGATTAGGTATTCCAGAAGCGACATCCCTAACAGCGAGACAAAGGTTTCGAGAGACTGAGAAGTATATGAGGTGAGTTCGATCGAGTCGTGCTAGATGCACAATAAATATTCATGACAGGTTTATTATCCTACACGCAATCAGAAATCGATTTCAGGGTGCGACAATGACCAACAGATTGCAACAAGAACTGCGTAGTAGGGCCATAGGTGATGACAACGACTGTCGAAGGTTAAAATAAGAAGTCTGAAAGCAAGGATTTCAAAAGTATATGCTAATATGCGAGCACAGTGGAATGACGAGCGATATTCCAAAGTTCTGTTTTCTGACAGTCACGCTTCTGTCTAAAATCATGTGATAAAGTCTGGAGAAGGATTTGAGAAAGATATTAACAAGAAATATTTATCGAGAAAGGCAAATTTGGCGGTGGATCTAAAATGGTATCTCCTCATACCATCATCGCACCAAATTTTGTGGGCTACCGAGAATTTCTTTAAATGCTCAGGGATACATCGACGTACTACTAGAGCACCATGTTTGCCGTTTGCCCGTAGGAGTGTATTCCTATGCAACACAAGCGCGACCCCACGTTCCACGTGTTATGTTGGCCTGCGAGGAGCTCCGACTTACACCCAATAGAACATTTATGGGGTTAGCTACGACAATATTTAAGAAAACGACCTCGTGTACAACAAACAAATCTAAATGAATTTGGCATGGCGCTTGTAAAAGTGTGGAACAATATTTCACAAAAAGCTATTTGGCGATTAATAAGAAGTATGCTATAGACGCTTGGAATCAAAAATTAGAGCTACAAGTTGAAATACCAGATATTAGTAATTTATTTTTAGCCTTTAGTTGTGATTTGTAATTCATTTACATTCGCTTACTATTAAATAAAACGCTACGTTTAATTCTCTTAAACAAAAACGTTATTTGATATGGATGACCCTGATTTTATTGAAACCATCTATTATATATTTGACACCCAAATACAAGTGCTGTAGACAATTTTAATTTCCAAGGCTCCTAGATTTATCTGTGGTCTTGTCAGGTTTTATGGATAACATGAATGAATCAAAAAACAAAATAGATACGTCTAAATTATAAATTATGCTCTACTATTTTTCTGCAGTTATGATATCCTACAAAAAACACACTTTTTTATTACCCCCTGAATATGAAAAGAACAGAACCAAACGATAAAAATCATTCATGTATAATTACTACCTATGAAATGTCCTTTCAACTGATAATGCTACAAACTGTATTCCCTTCAAAGGTATAGAGCTTTAAAATGCATTAAATATTTGGCTCCGCACTTTTTTGCGGGTCAGTGTATTATAAAACAAAAACACTGTACATAGTCACAGTATATATCTATTACATATCCTTTCTTTTCAAACATTTTTATTGGGTGCTCTTTTGTTCCATCATATTGTATTTCTACAAATATTTTTCCAGTTTCTTTCTACCTGTGCCACGCTTAAATTTTGGGCATAATTTAAAACAAATTCAAAAGTAGTTTTTACATTGTCGCATACCTCCATTTTGTTACTTCATGTTGAATTCGAACCAGTTTATTGCTTTTTTACATTTAATGTTTTTACAAAATTTAAAGTCAAGTGAGCAAGATCTTTTTATATTGATTTTTTTTTAAATATTTAGCCGCCATTTTGTTTCGCCATCGTAAATTCGTACCATAACTTTACCAGTTTATCTCTATATCACACTTAATTCTTTCACAAAAACTGAAATTAAAATGCAGGCCGATTTTTAAAATATGTTATTAGGCCGCTATTTTGTTTTGCTATCTTGGATTCATATCAAAATGTTACCAGTTCATTCCTATGTAACACTTGATTTTGTGCAAAATTTGAGATACATTTTTAGTTTTTTTTAGTAACAATTTCTTTAACATTCTTTCACCTTATTGAATTTTTACCAAAATATTACCAGATGATTCCCATATGACCCTCAATTTTTGACTAAAATTTGAAGGCAATCAGGTAAGTAGTTTTTAAGCTATGCCACGAACTGACAGACAGAATGACAGAAGTGATAAAACATGTGTTTTGTCATCTAGGAACCCTAAAACGTGAAAATATGTAAAACCTGGAAAGGTGATTTTTTCAGCATAACAAACAATTTATTTGGCCGCCATTTTGTTCCACTATTTCGAATTAGTATCACAGTTTTACTAGTTGATCCCTATACCAAAATTAGTTATGACACACAATTTAAATCAATCCATTAAGAAGTTTTTTCAAGCTGAATTTGTACATATTTTATTTTGCCCCCATTTTGTTTGACTCATTTCATTGCCGTCAACACAAAATGGCAGCATTTCATTTCTTAACTCACAGTTTAGTCAATTTTCCATTAAGTAAAGAACGTTTCAACAATAAAATGAATCGGATTAAAAATATAGCTAAAAGTAATGAATATAATGATAATTTTGTACATAAATTAGTAAATAGACATAAGCATAAGAAAATGTTAAAAGATGCCACTACTCTTCAAGCACCTGAGGCTCCCAATAAGTTCATAGTAATCCCATATGATCCCAGATATACGAGAGGTCTAGAAAAAGTATTTAAAAACGTAGGTTTTAGAGTAGCCTACAAAACGGAGAACAGTTTGAAAAATCTCCTTGGAAACCCTAAAGACAAAGTCGACTTAAAGGGAAGGAAAGGCATTTATGAAATTAGCTGTAATGACTGCGATCTAAAAAATGTTGGACAAACTAAACGCTCCATAAACATTCGTTTTAAAGAACACATGGCACATTTAAGTTGATTAAAAATGTATCTAATAATAGATTATTGGATGCATTTAAGAGTATGGAAATAGTTAAATGTGGTAAGAAAGCACTAAATAAAGACAGAGGGCCTATTCCCTATAGTCCTATCTATTGTTTACTTGACAACCGTGCCGTCGCGGCGTCGGGTGCAACCAAGTGTGACCACATTTACCTATAAATATTGTCGGTTAGGATAAGTTACTTTGGTTTATATCATCTGCTGATGATGCTAACTTGGTTAGCGAAACACGCATCCAGACGTAACAAGTTGTGGTGTAGTGTGATTAGAACTCTTGTATTTTGATAAATTGGATAAGTAGTTTTCTAGTAATATTTTTTTAACATTTCACAAGGCTGCCATTTTGTTTTGCCATATTGGATCTTTACCAAAATATTACCAGGTCATTACCATATGACCCTTGATTTTTGACCAAAATTTAAAGTCAATCAAGTAAGCAGTTTTTTAGTTACGCCGCGAACAGGCGGACCGACAGACAGACCGACGGAATTGAGAACGTAAAAATCTGAAAAGGTTGATTTTTTTGACGATTACAATACTTCTCTTTTAGAGTGAAATAAAAATTATTTGGCCGCCATTTTGAATTCGTACTACAACTTTACCAGTTTGTCTCTGTATAACACATAATGCTTGCACAAAATTTGAAATTAATCTAATACCTAGTTTTTTCAGACCGATTTTTTAAATATTTTATTAGTCCGCCATTTTGTTTTGCTATCTCATATTCATACCGAAATGTTACTAGTTCATTTCTATGTAACACTTAATTTTTGTGCAAATTAATGAATTAATTTGGATAATTATTTTTTCAGTAACGATTTTTTAACGTTTCACTAGGCCGCCATCTTGTTCCTGCATATTTTGATTTTACCAAAATATTACCAGATCATCCCCATGTGACCCTTAATTTTTGACAAAAATATGAAGTCAATTTAATAAATACTTTTTAATCTATGCCGCGAACCGACAGAGGCACCGACGGAATTGATAAAACATATTTTTTGGCATTTGAGGACGCTAAAACCTGAAAATGTGTAAGACCTGAGAGGGTGATTTTTTTCACGATTACAAATATTTTATTTGACCGTCATCTTGGTTTAGTACCACAGTTTTATTAGTTCATCTCTATACCACAGGTAGTTATGGCACTTAATTTGAAATCAGTCCATTATGTAGTTTTTTAGGCTGAACTTTTAAATATTTTATTAAGTCGCCATTTGTCTTGGATTCGTACCAAAATTTTATTAGTTGATTCCTACATAGATTTCATCCCCATATGACCGTTAAGTTTTGACCAAAATTTGAAGTCAATCGGGTAAGTAGTTTATAGTATATAGTTTATAGTAGCTATACCGGGAACAGTCAGACCGACAGACAGACAAACCGGCGGAATTGAGAATACATGTTTTTCGGCATCTAGGGACCCTGAAACATAAAGATCTGAAAAAATCTATAAGAGTGATTTTTTTATTATTACAATACTTCCCTTTTACGAGGGAAGTAAAGAACTGACAATTTAAAATTCAAAATTGTCGTTTAAGTACAAGTAAATTGTAGGGCAACCTATTTCAAACTTCGATAAACAGATAAAACTTTTTCGATAGTTTCATGTCAACTTTAAGTTGTCTGTTTTTGAGCAGTGCAAACACATACTGCTCAATTTACAATTATTATTAAAATCATAATTTTTACTATTATATAATAATTTCTTACTGAACGTTTTATAATTAAACTTTAGCCTTGATCATAGAAAATCTTCTTGAAATAAGACTCTAAAATCTAAGAAGTTCGTCAAAACCCGTTAAGCTGTTTTCAAGATACGGCAATTTAAAAAAAAAACTCGTAATTAAAAAACTACCAACAGAGTTCCTTGAACTGTTCTGAACTGGAGATATTGATATTACCTTCATATTGTATCATATTAAAATACGTAATTTTTTTTTGCCAATACTCGCTCTTTTTGAACTTTTACGACTTACTAGATCACCTTGTATAACTTTTTGAAAAATGTTTTTTTGGTGCACCGTATAGAAAAGACCGGCTTTTAAAATTCGAAATGCGCATGTAAAAAAGTTGATTTTTAAAAAAGTTATAACAATTTAAAAGGATTAAAAATCGAAAGGGTCGGTGTATGTTTTAAACTAATTAAACATTTTACTTTAAATTGCTCAGTTTGGTTTGTTGAGAGCTGAGTATTAATTGTGAGTAAATATTTATCGCACATTGTAATTTGTTTACAGTTTAGTATACTAATTTTTACTGTTTGTTGACCGATTTTAAACTTGAAATAACTAAGTATGTAGCGTTGGTATTTTGTAAAGTTGTTTTACTAAAACGATCCATTTAAGGTCGTAGTAAAAATAAACCAAATAAAATGAAAGCATATCAAATAATCAAAAACTATTTAGAACGTGTTGAAATATACAAATTTTGATATGATGGTTTATTTAGGCCTAATTAATTGTTTTTATTTCGATTTTTCTACACATAAAGGAATCAAAAGAAATTAATCCATTTTATCAAATAGCGATGACCAAGATTGACGACAGCAGCTTGTAACTACGCCAGATTTACTGAACTGTTTATTGTACGCTGATCAAATCTTGGTTAGAGAGAATAATTCTATCTTTAAGACCTTTAATATTTTCTGGCAAACCGTTTTATATCAAGGCTTTTCGGTGGCCAGCTTTGAGGCTTTATAAAATTAAGGCAGTTTTCTCGTAAATATTGCACTGTTGAATTACAAGTAGATTGCTCAGTTTGATTTGTTGAAAACTAAGTATTAATTGTGTGTATATTTAGCGCACATTGTAATTTGTTTATATTTTAGTATAATAAATTTTGCTTCTAATTTTGTTTATAAATAAAATAAGTATAAAAGTGAATATTAAATAAAACATATCCATGCAATATTAATAATTACCGAAAAAAGGGGGTGATATCCCGTAAATTTAATATTAAGTAAATAAAAGAATGGCATTTATTACATATTAAAATAGTCAAACAGTTACAACTGATGATGCAAAAGTTAAACCTGATACTTTTCCACTAAGTTTACCCTTTATTTTCTTATTTTCTCCGCCTACATCTGTTCAATTCTGTTCACAAGGAAAGCTTATATACAATGTATGTATGACCTTAGCATTAGAATAAAGTTATAACGCTATATTACCATACCAAGATGCAAGGGATTCTCGAGAAGACAATAAAAAGAAAAATGTTTGGCTTGTAGTCAAAATTCATTAAGCTTAGATCCAAGTTTAAAATAAGAAAACGTTGATTTTCTCTATAATGTTAAAATAATAAAAACAGCAATATTTGTGACAAAACACATTTTATAAAAGTTCCAAAAAGACGGTTATGTTTTAAAACTATCCGCCTGGGAATCTACCAATCACATAATTTAAGAGTGCGCGCGTATTTCAAATCTCATTTTCGATTATTTTTGTGTGATTTTATAGCTTTATTGATGGTTTATAGTCTTAATAATCATTTCAATTGACTTGGGCTAACTTAACGCCAACGGGACAGATCCACCTAACAGTATAAATAACGTATTTAAGGTCTTGTCTACCTATGAAACCTTTAGACAAGTTATATATTGTAATAAAATCGCTCTTTGGATTTTGCAGCATTAATAAAACAACCATTACAACATGCCATCGGGTCTATTCTAGCGTATCCTTTGTACCTTCCGATACATGAATGGTAAAGTCCTCATTAATTTTAGTAATATATCAGAGTCGTGCGGTGAAATTTGGGACAAAGGAAGCAATTTTTTAAAACTTACCTATGTGTAATCTAGTTGTATTCTTCTATCTTCTTTTGCAAACTTTTGCGACATTGTCTGTACAAGATTGTTTTCAATACGATCTTGTCTTTTCGAATTCCGCAAATAAGCCTTTTCGTTTAAGAGCAGAAAAACTATGTTCTACCGAGGCACTAGTAGCTGGAATCGTCAACACAAACATACTAAGCATTGCTAAGCCTGTTTCTTTTAAAAAAGCCAATAAATCACTTGCATATATAACTGTCAGTTCATTTTAACTCCGTTTTTGGAAAATGTTTTACCTTAAACGAGTTAAAATTACACAATTCGAGAAAGTTTAGATCTTCAATGTTTTTAAACCTGTTGTCTACTTCTTGATAAATTTGATTTAAAATTTGGAAAAAAAGTTGTCGATAACAGGTTTTAATATTTCCAACATTATCCGTGAGCACGCGTTTTCTTTGTGGCTCCAAAACGATACTATTCGTATTTTCCCAAGATTTATCAAAGTCGACTCTTTTTTTGTATATTATGTTTTTAAACTCACAATTTTTTTATACAGAATCCGATAACGTTTATTTTACATTGTAATACGTTAAACAGATTATCAGAAGATGGAAATATTTCTGAAAAAAAAATAAGAAGTAAAAAGTTAAAGTTAAAATCGTTTTTTAAACTATCTAATAATGCTCTAGAGCTATTTAAAGTTTCTGTATCCCACTTATCGCTATTCTCCAATATACTTTCAGATAATTCAATTAAAGACTGGCGATTTTCAAAAATTGTTAATACTAGCCTGCCATTCTAATTCCAGCGCGTAGCAGCAACTTTGCAACAATGCGTTTGCTTAATTTCTTCTTTAATCTTGTTTAAAATAACAGTCAAAATTGCAGAGATTAAATCGTTTTCAACTCGATTTGAAGTGCCTTAAACACACTGCTCCGTTCCAAATGAGCTTTTAAACAAGGATTATATTTAGATAATAGAGAAAGAACATCTAGATAATTGCGTCTATTTGCGGAAGACGTTGATTCATCGTGAACTCGAAACCCAAATTCATGATGTGCAAGAAAACACACATCAATAAGCCTTTTTAGAACATCTCTATTTTTATTAACTAATTCCTTATGTTGTTGATGATTAACTTGTAACTGTTTGTCTAAAGCGTGTTTGATTCGTGACTTTCCAAAAACTTTTTCTTTGACAACAGCTTGCAAGTGATTCTTACTACTTTATGTAAATTATTTAAATCGCCAAATCCGTTGTAATTCCACACACTATGTTCATTAACAAAAAGCAAACAAGGCCAACAAAAAAGTTTATTTCTTATCTCACAACCTATCAGACACATGTACTGCTATTGGTACTAAAGAGTCGCCTGCTAGTTTTAATTTTTGTTGTAAGAAACTGGTAAGAAAACTTTTGATTTAATAAAAAAAAACACATCAAACAATTACACAACTGTACAGTCCCAACGGCCGCTAGATTATTTACCGGCAAATCCCCCGCGCCTACCTGCCGCACTCGTACTTGTCATATCCATGGTCCAAATTACAATAAAAACGCCTTGTATTTAAGTTTAATATTGCTTATTCAGTGAGAAACCGCTCGCAACGTAACCTCATCACTTTTTCGTTTGACCTCGTAAATTTTGTATATAAAGTAATAAGCAAACACAAATTTGGCTTCCGCCGGTGTCGCGTAGGCGAATCAATGCTTCCCTTGCATGCAGGGTGTCTGGTTATAATTTAAACGGTATCCTAGAGACTTTATTGTATGAAATATCAAAAACTTTAAATAAAAAAGTTTTTTTATTTTATCGGAATCGTTAGAATTTATAACAAAACCAAACAAAACACGATCAGAAAGTTAACAAATGAGCATCAGCTTCGTTATTTAAAATGCGACACCCGGTATATTTTGCGTTATCTTTAAAGATCCTTTCTTTCTGATTTCAAAAATATATACACTTTGTCTATATTTTGATAAGTAGTTTCTACAATATTTAATTATAAATTGGTAAATGCACTATACTCTGGAATTCATGCAATATGCGAATATTGAGCTTTAATTTCAATTGTTTTTTATTATGACCGTTAATGTCAAATTTCGTGCAAGAAGAAGTTGATATAATGGTGTTTTCCGATGTGGAAAAAGTATTTATAATGAATATGGGGTTATAATTATTATAATTAATTTAACTGAAGTTACGTAATATTTAGCAGAATTGCCAAATAATATAGCTCCCTGTAAAATATTTTTATATACATATAATATATAGATATAAATTTTGAAGAAACAAAAAACTTTCAAGCTAATATTCACATTCATGCATAGTAGGATTTGATTTCAATTAAATTTTAATTATGAATGATTAATTATCATGTCGTGCAAGAAGAAATTGTACGCAACGGTGTTAATTAATAAAAATAGCAGTTAAAACAAAATGTATTTATAATAATAAGTTAATTTATCCATCCTCCGCCATTCTCAACACACTTTTGAAGATTTTCTTGAAATTTGCGCGTAACGGAGGGGTAGATATAGTGAGATGTATTTCGTTTAAACTTATGATATATTATTTTGGGGTCTATTATAATAAATTTTATTTTTTAAAAAGCCTCATAAAACGAAATCTAAAGGGGAAAGGTCAGGACTGTTTGCAGGCCAAAGCATATTTCCTTGCCTCCCAATCCACAAATTATATTTACCATTAAGGTAATCTGTTATTGCAGCACTGTTGTGGGCTGGAGCTCCATCTTGCTGCCTGTTAACTAGTTGTATGTCCCAACAGGAAGGTTTTCTAAGTAGTCCTCTATTTCATTCGTCAACAAATCCATATATTTTTGGCCGTTTAATGTACCATCAATTATAATGGGGCCCAAAACTTTATTGTTTAAAACTTCGCACCACACATTTAAAGACTGGGGGCCCTGAATTTTAACTACTTGTTTTTTTCTTTGGATTTTCAGTAGCCCAAAAATGTTTATTTTTACGATTGAACATACCTGCCGTCGTAAATGCAGACTCATTGTTAAATATAGTTTTTGTAAAAAAATTCGGGTCGTTTTGCCGACGAGCTAATATGTCGCGACAAAACTCGACTCTTTGTCTCTTATTTTCTTCTGACAACTTTTTGGACAGGGATGATTAAATGGTTTAAAATTATGTCTATTTAATATACTGTTTATTTTCCATTTAGACATTTCAATGACACGAACCGCATCACGAATAGACTTTTCTGGGGTTTCTGTAACAAAAAAACTGTTTTAGGCTAATGAAAGAATAGTCGCGTATAGGCGCAACATGGCAACATCGTTTTACCGCAAGTCTGTCCTCACTTTATTGAAACATAATAATATAAAAAATATGATATCACCACAATAAATATGTGCGTTTATCTACAGTGCTGGACAAATGAAACCGGACAAGCGGTAGCATTTAAAGTGGAATATTTCTAAAGCGGGAACCCTATATAAATACCTTTTTAGTTTAAGTTTTGCAAGAGCCTTCAGCCGGCTATATAATATTTTCTCGTTTTAGAAATATTCGACTTTGAATTTTACCTAAAAATTCGCTTGCCTCGTTTCATTTGTCCAGCACTGTATATTGTCCGTAACATTACCTTGCAAAAATAATAGTACCTGAAAATCATCTTCTTCGTATCTTACTACACTTCTCTTTTTTCTCTGAATAGTTTTTCTTTCTTCGAATTTTTTTACTATATTCAATATTGTTGCCTTACATGGAGCAATATTATTTGGAAATTCTGCTAAATATCCATGACGCACCTCAGTTAAATTATGATATCTATAATAGATTTTTATACATCGGAAAACACCATTATATAAACTTTTTCTTGCACGAAATTTGACATTAGCGGCCATAATAAAAAAAAATAATTGCAATCAAAGCCCAGTATTCACATATTGCATGAATTCCAGAGTATAGTGCATTTGCCAATTTATAATAAAATATTGTAAAAACTACTAATCAAAATTTAGGCAAAGTGTATATTTTTGAAATCAGAAAGAAAGGATGTTTAAAGATAACGCAAAATGTACCGGGTGTCCCGTTTAAAATAATAAACTTGATGCTCATTTGTTAACTTTCCGATCGTCTGTTGTTTTTCTTATACATTCTAACGATTCTTATAAAACCAAACAACTTTTGTATTTAAAGTTTTTTGATATCTCAGATAATAAAGTCTCTAGGGTACCGTTTAAATTATCTCCAGACACCCTGTACATGGACCACTCGCCCCTGAATAATATTGCTTTATATTATAGTAATGCTGAACAGTCAATAATAGGTATGAACTAAATTTTTAATAAACGTATACTGTAGACCAGAATAAATCGTCTTTCTTTTTGTTCTTTAATAGGTTTTTGGCCGATTTTGAAAACTTGTAAAATAACTGAGTAAGTAGCGCTGCAATTTTGTAAAAAAGTTAAGCAGGACCGGTCTTAAAGTGGTTTTTCTAAAAGTATCCATTTAAGGTCGTAATAAAAATAAACCAAATAAAATGTAAACATATCAAAAAATCAAAAATTATTTACGTGTCGAAATAAAAAAATATTTTGATATGATGGTTTATTTAGGCCTAATTACTTGTTTTTATTTCGATTTTCCTACACATAAAGGAGTCAAAAGAAATTAATCCATTTTATCAAATAGAGATAATCAGGTCATGAATTTCAAATAAATTTTAAATTTAATTTACTTTCCTTTTATTTGAAATTTATATCTTAAACTTTAATGCGGGAATGAGCAATTTCTACTAGCAAGTAATGATGCAAGCAAAAGTAATTATTAAATGATTTATTCAAAATAAATATTTATTACCAATACTGACAAGATATACTAAAACAGCTTAAACAGGAGATTAATAAATGCATATTTACAACAAATGACAACGAATGCGGCTACCAAGATTGCCGACAACAGCTTTTAAGCGCCTACGCCAGACTTATTAAACTGTTTATTGTACGCAGATCAAATATTTGCTTAGAGAGAATAATTCTATCTTTAAGACCTTTAAAATTTTCTAGCAAACCGTTTTATATCAGGGCTTTTCGGTGGCCACCTTTGAGCTCTATAAAATTAAAGCAGGTTTCTCGTAAATATTGCACTATTGAATTACAAATAATACAAGCTGGTGCTCCCTCCATCTTGCTGGGATGTGAAATATTATATTTCAGGTAGCATTAAAGTTGTTTGTTATGTTTGGTAAACGATTACATTGTTTAAATTAATATTAGTTTATACAAAATGTGTTCTTCTTTTTTCGGACACTGAAACTCCTAAAGGTACCATAACAAATGCTGCCTCGGTATAAGGAGTATATTTAATGGTATTTGGCTCTTTTTGTTGCCAATAAGGCGATTATATTGAGAAGTCTTGAGCTGCCTCAAGAAAAATATTTTTTTATCGGTAAACAAAATTTTAATTATCTCCTATCTTCAGGGAAACCTTCTCAAAAATTCTTGGCTCCTTCTTAAACGTTTTTGTATTACGTAAATACTTAGAATTTCACAGACATTTTTTTAAAGGGTGCAAATTATGCTTCAACTGTATTATTCTCCCAACGGAAATCTTTTAATTTGTGCAGATTTTGTATTTTTTTACATCAGGGGGATATTTGCCACGATTTCCCTTACTTGCCGAATATTTCTTTGTGTTCTTGCACTTCTTTTTCTTTCAGGATCAGGTTTATTCTAACGATCCATTAGTTTCTCTTAAATGCTTTAAGAAGTAGCTAAATCCACACTCTCCAGTTTCGTTTATCACCTTTATTAGAATTTACTCTTCGTACGAAAAAACAGCTCTTTCTACAAAAATGATTTCACTAGTTATATATAAATTTTTTCTTAGGCTTGCTCGATATAATAAAGCAATTGCCTTTAAAACCATTACCATTAGAAAATCGAAATAGAAAATAATAAATAATTATTTTTAGATTGGCGACCATATTAAAAAAATATATTATGCATTATCTTTTCCGACAATTTCTGAATAGTGTTTGATAATTTAATTTTTATTTTATTTGAAATGTTTTTGAAAGTACCTTAAATATGCTCTTTTAGAAAAAAATCCAAGTCCGATCCGGCATAGCATTTTCACAAACTAGCAGTCATTGAATCAGAATATATTGATTGGCCTATAGCAAACAAAAAATTACCAAAATAAAGAACCAGATTAAAAAAGGTGGTAAGTTATTTTGGCCCACAGTTTAATGTGCAGGGCACTCGAACCAAATTACAATACAAACTTAATTCAACAATTTAGTTATTATAAAAAAGTTCTACAAAGGCTGCTACAGTTTTTGTGTGTGACGAAGTAGACATTTGGGTTCTGCATATGGTGTTTTAATTATACTGGCATAACTAGCACCAATATTTATTAACCCCTTAACCATTTAGAGCTAAATTAATATGGTTTGCAGCATTTGGAATTTCATATTTTGTAATTGCGTACGGTCATAATTTGATAAGATTAGATATTAGTTTAATCCTTTTGACTAAATTTAACAAATCATAAATTCTGGTATTATTTCTGTAAATAATATTTATTTAACAAATATCTTATTATAATATTACATTAACAAGAAATAACTAAAATCTTTTGATAAATTAAACCATTCGACACCAAACTGTTTCATATTTTGCATAGATTCGACACATGAGTTATAACGAATGTCATAATCGCACATTCATGAACATATAATATAGTTGATATATAATTAATAGTGGCATGGCAAACTAAAACAAAAATACATAAAATAGGCTAGTTTTAATTAATAAACAAGTAGGTAATATCTGAGTAAAAGACATTTTGGATAGATGTAAAATAGTTAAAAGTACTATTAACAGCCTATAAAATATCATATCGAAAAAACATAAAACCTCTTAAAAAAATGAAAACATTTCCTTTACCCGAAACTTTCCTCGTTATGAATATTTCCTTTTATTAGGAATAGTGAAGTGTGACCTAATTAAGTTTAGTACATAGTTATTTAGGAACACATATATACTGTCTTTTCAAACATTTTTATTGGACGCCATTTTGTTTCAATATATTCATACCCATATTTTACCAATTTCTAACTTTGCCACACTTGATTTTTGGACATAATTTAAAATAAATTCAATACGAAATTTTTACACTGACACAGACCACGATTTTGTTAAGTCATGTTGAATTCGTACCAGTTTATCCTTAAATCATATTCAATTTTTTTATTTGGCCGTCACTTTGTTTCGCTATCTTGAATTCGTAACACAACTTTACCAATTTATCTCTATATCACACACTCTATATCAATGCTTGCACAAACTATTTGATAATAGTTTTTCAGGCTGATTTTTTAAATATTTTATTAGGCTGCCATTTTGTTTTGCTATCTTATATTCATACCAAAATGTCACCACTTCATTCTTATGTAACATTTGTTTTTTGTGCAAAATTTGGGGTTAATTGGATAGTTAGTTCTTTTAGTAATAATTTCTATAACGTTTCACTATGCCGCCATCTTGTTCCGGCATATTGGATTTTTACCAAAATATGACCACGTTATAACCATATGAACATTAATTTTTGACTGATTGACAGACAGACAGACAGAATTGATAAAACATTTTTTGGCATCTAGGGACGCTAAAAGGCAAAGATATGTAAAACCTGAGAGTGTGAGTTTTTTCAGATTACATACGTTTTATTTGCCCGCCATTTTATTCCATTCACCATCTTGAATTAGTACCACAGTTTTACTAGTTCATTACTATACAACAATTAGTTATAGCACACAATTTGAAGTCAGTTCATTAATTAGTTTTTTGAGCCTGAATTTCTAAATATTTTATTAACCCGCCATTTTTTCCGTCATCTTAGATTCGTTCCAAAATATTACAACTGGTAAAATCCTACATAATACTTGATTATGTGTAAAATTTGAGATAAATTGGATAAGCACTTTTTTAGTAATCATTTTTTTAACATTTCACTAGTCCGCTATTTTGTTTTGCCATATTGGATTTTTACCAAAATGTTACCAGGTCATCCCCATATGACCCTTAATTCTTGATCAAAATCAAAAAAGTCAATCATAACATTTTTAATCAAGGAAAAAATAATGTATACTATATAATGTTTCACCCTGTATACATATGAAGAATTTTAGGTTTAAAAACATCTTACGATGCCTGAAACATTTCTAAGCAAACATTTTAAAACCTAAAATATATTACTTCTGACCATCTATTTCTGAAATTGGAAAAAGTCGTCCACATTTCTCAAAGGGACTTGTTTATAATTCTATTAAATAAAACACAAAGTCTTGGTCTCAGTCTAACAAATATTTTAAAAACCTAAGGTTACACGTGTTTCGCTCTTATGAGCATCATCGGACCTACAATATTGGAAACACCTAATATGCTAATTATACAATTAAAAAATAATATTAAGTATATCTACCTTAACACATTTAAAACAACAAATCCAGGTACAAAATAAGAATAAAAAACAAAACAACAAATCACACGTTACACCTTAGACGTACAACAATAATAAGAGGCTGAATCCTTGAGTATTGATGGTTGCAGTTTTGTGGAGCATAGGCAACCATCAATACTCAAGGAAGACACAATTTTTGTTATTATTGACTTTTCAGACAATTTTATTGTTGTTAAAACTTGGTGCTTAAAGAAAAACCAATATTTACTGCGTTAAATCTTCTTCAAAAAATAAAAAATTCACTATACCAAAGTTATAGTGCACAAAAAGTTATAAATAGCAGTTAAGTAACGTTTTTTTCTAGTTTATATCTAGTGTAGTTAAAGAGGAAATTAGACTCTAAAATGGAAAAATATTCGCTTTTTCTATAATTTCTTTTATCTAGAATAAGGTTGTCTGAGAAATCAATAATAAAAAAAAATTCCATTTGTTGCGAACTCTTTGCCAGTCACTGTATATGGCTACTAAAAATTACTATATTTCAGGTTACGGTTCCGATCCTAATTCTGGCAGTGGTGACGACGGCCGTAACAATTCAAATTTTGGTAGTGATGACGATTCCTACCATAATGCTTATAAATCGGTACTTGGGTACGACTTGGCTCTTATGCCATAAAATAAAATTCCTTTTGCTCTAGCAATAGAGGAGTAGTGTACAGAGGAACTGAGCCTCTTCCAGTTAAGTTTCCGCCTGATACTGATGGTCGTCCCTTTCCTAAATATATATTAAATAAAAAGTTACAAAATAGTGAAACAGTTACCAAAAATTGGTTAGTTTGGAGTGTGGCGAAAAAAGCTCTTTGCTGCTTCCCATGTCGTGTATTTGGTCATAATAAAACCAATGAAACCGGCAAATCAATTTCTTCTATGCAGGCCCTTTTCGCTAACCCCGGTCCCACCCACCTCACTCCACTTCTCTACGAAGGCGGCCCGTCCTTCTAATGAAGGAGAGCATCTTGCCCCAATCGAGATCTTGTAGCTCTTCCTGGAGAGGGACTCAACGCTTAAGTATTCCAGCGTAGTCTTGTCCATCTTTCACACGTGTCAAAGATGATAGGGCTCCTCTTCCTCTGTCCCACAGTTAGAACAACAAAGGTTGTCCGCTAATCCCAGCTGGTACATGTGCCTGTTTAGTTTATAGTGGCCTGTCAAAATGACAAAGGCACATCTAATCGGCAATTTCTTGGGGATGTTGGAATTAATTAGTCACTACGAGCGTCTTCTTGCCCTTCATTTAGAAAAAGTAAAACGATCGCAACAAAAAAGATTATAAGTTCACTATTTATCTGCGGACATACAGAATGGATTTCTATCTTGCTGTGCCAAACACGTCCGCGACTACATTTTGAAAGAAAAAGTTGCAGCTAAATAATTTTCAATAATTGTTGTTGCTACCCAGATTGTTCTCATGCTGAACAAATATATTTTACTCTGCGATATGTCGGATTAGCAAACAAAACCAATGTTTCTCCATTCCCTAACCACAACTCGTTGGGATAAAGGATGCAATAAAGTCTATAGAAAATTTGAATTTAACCCCAGAAATTCGGTTTAATCTTGTCGGATTGTATACGTACATGGAATCGTTCTAATGTTTAATTCTAACATCTATACGGAAAAAATATGATAGCAATAAACTACAGAAGCGTTTTTTATAAGGGTTAAACACGACAATTGACGTAGAAGAAAACCTTGCTAGTTTAATAGATGACATAAATTTGCTTAGAAACACTTGGAATGCAGATTAGTTGCTGAAAATATTAGAATGTCAACTGAATTTAGAAAAGGAAAAGGAAAAAACACTTTGACGAATCAGCTAAAGAAGAGTCTTTTTCAAACTCGACCACAGCAGAAATTTTTAAATATAAGGTGTTTAATTCACTTCTGGACAATGTTGTTCTTGGATTAACCACCCGATTTAAGGCCGTACAGGAGATGAAAGTTTTATTTTGTATACTTTGGACCTTAAAGTCACGTATTCTTCGAACTAAATATGAAAATGATATGCATTTAAATGCAATATGCAGCACACATTTTGGCAACGTACAACTTGGACCTCTAGAACTATTAAATAAAATACGTTCTTAAAAACTGGAAACATTGTTCCCTAATGTGATTATTTCTTTAAGATTATTCTGTCGACGATGAATCAGGATCGGCTATCCGACTTAGGGCTTTTAGCAATAGTCAAGAAGTGCAATTTTCACCAAGTCATAGAAATATTTGCAAGTCGCAAATCTCGAAAAACGCCATTAAAATATATATATATATATATATATATATATATATATATATATATATTCGTTTTATTTTGTTTCATTTTGTTTTGTTTGTACTATTTATATACCCGTATATAAGAAAAAAATGGTTTCGTTTTTTTTAATGTCCCTCGTTTTTTTTTTAACTATAGGAATAGAATTAACTTTACTTACTTATATTGGCATTTTATACAACCAAACTACCTAGGTATTTATTAATTATTATTCAGTTTTCCATTTTGAAAGTTTACCAGGGCCTGTCTCGGCTCTCGATGGCCCTGTCAGGAAACAACATGAACAAACAAACAAAAGTATACTTTATTGCCGCAGGAAAATTGTTACAATTTTATGGACAAAGCGAAATTTACCTTAAAAAAATAACAAAACATTTTCGATAGGTCAATGAAAATACATAAATTTTAAATATACCAAATAATGATAGCTATAAAACCATCACGAAAAAAGAGACCTTAATAATACGGAAATAAACAATACATATACGAGGTGAATAATTTCCAATACAATGAAATTAAAATTACGCGTCTTTAGGCTCTATTTTGTTATCGTTATATAAGTAAAATAAGTGAAGTTAAACAAAAAGTGTACTGAACTAATATAGTAATTAATATTCAAAAAGTAAATGTATAATCTAATACGTAACAAAATAATTAATTTAAACGGACTATCAGACAGTTTATTCCCCTATAAAATCATTTTCAAATTATATGCTAGCATGACACGCAAAAAGATATAAGTAAACAAACAAATAAAAAACATTTGACATTGAGACTCATTCATTATAAAAATCATTAACGCAGTAAAAAAGTCTTTCAATGAGGCACGCTTTGGTTTTTTTTCGAAAGAGTGCAAACATAGGGATAGTTTTTTAAATGTACTGGAAGATGATTGTAAAGTTTTATGGCATTGTAAATAATTGTTTTTTTTTATTTATTCTGTGGAAGGAATGAGAAGGTATATATCATATAGAGCTTCTGGTAGGATGTACGTGTTGTGGCCTTTCCCGAAATTTTTTAAATGTTTTCTCATCAAACAGACGGTTTCTAAAATAAATAATACAGAAAGTGTTAATATTTCATGTTTTTTGAAATAGTATTGGCAGTGAACTCTATTATTTAGACCAAACAAATAGCGAATTGCTCTCTTTTGAAGCCTAAAAATACTAAGAAATTTCTCGGTGGTACAGCAACCCCAAAAGGGAAAGCTATAGCGGAGACTGGAGAATAGAGAGAAATAAGTAAGTCTAGCAGAAGACACGTCCAGTTCTTTTGAAACTTATCGAATGGCAAAGCAGGCGGTAGAAAGTTTTTTAGTTAAGGTGTCAATATGCTTTGACCATTTTAGGTTGTTATTTATATTCAAACCCAGGAATTTATCCGCCTCAAAGTATTTATTATTGCTGTTAAGTAGCTGAAGTGGTTGTAAAATCCCCTTATAACGCCACCGTTTTATCCACATTGAAGCAAAGCAGATTGGAATCAGACCAAGCCTTAATCATAACAAGGTCGTTGGAAATATCAGAATGTAAAGACGTTGTATCAAAATCACTCCATTTTATGCTTGTGTCGTCAGTAAAGAGAAAAAGTTTTTAATTAATTTTTAGGTTGGTGATATCACTAATGTATAACACAAAAAAGAATAGGTCCCAAGGCCGAACCTTGAAGGACTCCACTTCTTATCAATTTAAAATCAGAATCAGAACCGTTTTCCCTTAGAAATTGTTGCCTATTCCCGAGAAAAGATTGAAACCAATTTAAAGAAATACCACGGATTCCATAAAAATTTAGCTTGCTTATCAAAATTTCGTGACTAACACAGTCAAAGGCTTTTTTAGAGTCACAAAAAACTGAGGCGGTGCGGTGGGGTAGTTGGTATTGAGGGATAAGTGACGAGAACATGGCGTCACTGGTGCACTTCTTGGGTAAAAATCCGAACTGATCTGGGGATATTATCTGACGTTTAAGGAGAAATGGCATAAGATGATTCTTCAGTAACCTTTCGATGATTTTTGATAGCACTGGTAGTAGAGCAATTAGGCGATAATTGCCAGAGTTAGTTTTTTCGCCTCATTGATGAAGAGGAATAATTATATCTTTTTTTTAAGGCATTCAGGGAATATACCTTTTATAAGCGATTTATTTATTAGTGTAGTAAGGGCCTCTATAACCAGAAGCGGCAGGTTCACGAATATTTTAATTGATAGGCCATCAGTACTACACGAAGATTTGCTTGCGATGTTATTCATTTCTTTCAATAATTCCATGCTGCTAACAGGTGTTTAAGCAAATATACTGAAAAATTGGCGGCCGAGAAAATTCTGCTCCTATGGCGAGGTCTCTGTAAGGCCATAAGAGGAATATTAAATTTGGAAAAAATTGCTTCGTGATGCATATGAGAAGCTTTAAAGCAACAGATTTAGTATGGATACCGCCGGAGACCAATATGTATATACCTCCGCAAAAAAAGTGGTGGGAAAAAATGAGACCAAACCAGTCTTCACTTTCATATTGATTAAGTTGCGTATTTACAATTGTCGAAAAACGGGACACTATGGTCAGATGACAGTCCCATATATTCGAGACGTATGGCAATCCTAGTATATAGAAACATTTTTCAATAACATCTCTATTTAATTTTCTGTTTCTGTTTATAGCTATTCATCCTTTACTAGCGAGAAACATAAATAGTCAATAACGTAATTATACAGATCTATCAATTTGGAACAACGATTTTATTATTAAAGCTACTTGAGCGTTTCCTTCCGGTATTATGACTAAAAATTCATCTATTATTAAATACGTATTTATTTAATATTTTATGCATATATCAGCTAGTGAAGTGAAAAACGTGCGACACAGTTACTTTTAAATAAATGTATATTTTTTACATTATTAATATTTTGTCCGGTCCCACTTTACACGGAATATAACGTGTTCAAGAAAAGATTTCCCTGGAACAAGACAAGAATGCGATTGTAATATCTTTCTTTATCATAGACTATTTGCCGACGTTAATGTTTAACACTTTTATTCTATTTTTGACTTAACGATTGACGTCATATGTGTCGATACTCGAATGCGACGACGTCATTAAAACAGCCGTTTAATATTATAGCTTGATGTCTCTAAGGACAAACTTGTAGGCCACGGGCGCGGAGCAAAACAAATCAAGAAAACAGATGTTGCTAGAAATAAGAAATATGTCTGTTTACATTTTGAAAAAAAAATGTATAATTGTCATGCTGGAACGACATGATAACGAGGTACGGTGGCGAATTTGATACTAAAACTAGGATTTTTTTTTACATTAATGAAATTGTTGTCTACTATAAATCATATATACAACCATTTTTAAATAATTTAATATGTACACAGTTCAGTTAGTTAAATTAAACGACTAAATTATTTTATAAAATTGAAAATTCTTCAGTTCGACGCTTCCTTCTTTACTGGAAAACTAATGAGGTTCTGCATGCAGTAGTAAATTTAAGCTGTCTTTACACAAGGCCGAGATTTATTTTAGAGCTATTCTCATTAAAGCAAGCAAAGTAAAGAACCCCTTGTTATCAGAAGCTTATTTAATATGTCCGCGAATACTTACCAGTAAAACTTAATATATATATTCTAAAATGCTCTTACAGGCTTCAATATTCTCTTTTTGAAGTTACTCTATTGAACTTGAAAGCACTTGAGATTCACGTCAAAGTAAAGTAAGTGAACATATGCATTCAATTATTTCGTTTTTCCGTCATATGTATTTCAAATACAGCCTTTTTCTTAAAAGACACAGACTATTTTTTTTTAATTGATGCTTAGTCATTGAAAAATTTTGTTATATGCTTATATATAGACCTGTTTCTTTTGGACAAAACTCAGCTCTGTATCACTTTAAACTGTCGGCTGCATTTATCTTCGTTATAAAATTTACCACAAAAGGTTCTTCAAATCAACAAGAATGCCTTATGATTTGTCTTTTTATGTATTTTTATGATTTGAATCTAGGATAATTAGACTTTTATGCGTGGCGTAGAAAATGCTTGGGAGTACTAAACTATATGAGGAGCTCCAAATTAAAACGCAGTATTTGACCAAAATTCGGCTTCTGACATATATGTGGCATTCGATACTAAAAAATGCATGTAAAACAAAATGCAGTTTTTGTGTGAATTTTAATGTACGAGCAAAAAATTGTCGCGTCAACGTGCGGTTTTTAAATGTTGTTAGTGGGAATAAATAGTCAACAGGTGTTTTTACAAACTGTGTCTGTTATAGTTTTGTATCAGTGTTAATTGTGTAAAATTGATAATAAGAAAGATGGAAACGGATGTATTGGTGGCCGAGGCAAATACGGGGAGCCGAAAGAGGATTAAAAGACAAAAACAAAAGGCTTTGAGGTAAATGTAGTTAAGTTAGGTTATATTTATATAAAAATTAGCGTTTTTCTTTCTTGCTATTATAGATACAAAAATCACTTTCCTGACTTGGCAGACTTTGAAAGGCTCTGTATTCTGTAAGCATGATCATTGTATGAAGGTTTCAAGAGATGATATTTTTTTTACAAGAAATCAGGTATATAGCACAGTAATCAAGATATACAAATTTCAAATCTATTGAAAGTGACTACCCCAAAAAGAAATGTTAAAATAAAATAAAATGTACGCATAAAGTACATTTTTTGGAATACAGACCGAGAAGCATGCTACCGGGTGTACCAAATTTTTTTTCTGGTAGCCTTAAACCTGACCCAAAGAAGAGTAACAACAATTACTAAACAAGTTAAAAGGGGCACAGGTATCATAGGAAATCGTGGTGAAGATCGAAAATCTAACTTGTTTAGCGATAAAGAGGCAGCAGTGATGAAATTTATTGGAGACCTGCAGAATCGCATTATAGTCGCAACAAATCTGAGGGCATTTACTTGTCATCGGAATTAAGTATTTCAAAACTAGTCCCTTGCTCACATAGGAGACCATGTATAACAATCAACAAATGTAATCAGGATTTTTGTACGTGTAGTGGAACTGTATTAAAATGCTGGATTCGTTTATAACACTTATTTTTAATAAAAATCAATTTTAACATTGAAAGGAAAACAACAAAAAATTATAACGTCTTCATTGCGACTTGACTTCTATCGGAATGTCTCTTTTCGCCGCGCTGCCTTGCGTTGGGGTCTTCTCGGGCGTCCAGGGTTGCATTGGGCACAAACAATTTTAGATCTCCAGCGACGGATATATGCACCTTTTGCTACAGGCTCAAAAATTTAATCTGGTTTAAAACGGAAAATAATGCCTCTAGAAATGCATTAATTGCTCAACTGTAAGCAATTCAATATGGAAAAATTCACCTGATAATAGTGTCTAGTATTGTTTTGATCTGTAGCAAATACGGATGTTATCAAAACTTTCTATCGAAGAAGCTTTTTATGCTAGTCAGCTAATCCCTGTATAATTTCTGAATTACGGACCTACAAGCTCAAATTCCAGCCTTCTATTCATGGATAGAACGCCGGCCTAGCAGAGAACCAAATGAGATTGGTTCGGCACTTTACAACTTTTTTAATTATTTATTCGATTATTTTGTGAGGGTTGCTCTGGGCAAAACAAAAATTCTTTCATCGTCCATTTTTTGCAATCTTGGTTATTCAACAAGGCGCCTCTTGAAATCAAAACAGTTATTTGGATTTTTCCTTAAGAGAGCATTCTTTATTGCCTGCATACCGCGTTTTTGAAAGGATTGAAAAACAACAAAAAAGAAAACCGAGATAGTTACTAAAGAAGAATACTCGGAGATTTTCGGAGAAATTGCAAAGTGAATATTTTGGGGGTGGACTGGGACGTATAACATCAAGGAAGACATAAGTGGATGGTTCAAAAAAGTTGATAATATTCGTGAAGCAAAAAGGATATACATTAAGGAATGCACGAAAGGAAATCAAACTTTAATTACAACAAGATTCGAACCATTTTATAAAAGTGATATTAATACTGAGGGTAAAAACTTACTCAAACGTGGAAAAAGTTTAAATTTACGAAAACTTCAACTTGAAAAACCAGCAAAAAAAGAAGAATTTAAAGGACGTTGGATCGCTTCTAAAGCCTATGGAGAATGGGATACGATGGGCGATCTGCGTTGGTACAAATACTTGTTTACAAAATATCATGATGCTGTAGAATCAAAAGGCGATGAAGGGGAAATGGAGGGCGAATAATGCGATTGTATAAAGCAATATGACATACTAAAAATTTAGTAAAAATACCCGTAGAAGTTATAAAAAAATTAACGGCTTTTGAGTGTTTTATTTTTCTATTTATTTTTTTTTGTTTTTATTATTTTTAATGATACAGTTTTTACTTAATTTGATATTCTGAGAGTATAGTAAGTTTTCTTTTACCATTACACTTTTTATTGCAAAATTATTCATCAGATTTGGTTCAAAATGCATTTTTTTCTCACTGTTTGGAACAAAACGATTTTTTTCCAAAACGACATGTAGTTTTTTTAGGCGAAACTGTGTCCAATATTTCAAATCTACTAGCAACTCTAGGCGTTGAGCTACCAAAAATCTCTCGATAGATCCCAACTATACTGAATACAATACATATTTGGTGTCAATTTAGGGGATTTTTTTCTGTTTGTTGGATCGTCTATTCGTAGTTAGTCTATTATCTATCTGTTGGATCGTCTATTCGGAGTATAATCGATCTTTGATAATATAAAGGCACCTTAGATAGGTGGCGGTATCCAACAGGGTTGTTCATATCAGAGCTGAGAGACTGAATACAAAAATGTACTTAAAGTAAAACAATCGGTACTTTTGATGCTGTAAGTATTTTACTTAAGTACTTTTAAATTAGCGTTACTTGGGACAATGTATTCAGTACTTTTTTAGAAAAATACTTGTAATGGTACTTAAAATTTCAGACTTTGGGTAAGTATCACTTATTACTTAAAACATGTACTGCAAAATCATAATTTACTTAAAGTACTTTGTAGAAGTACTTAAGTATTTTCAATACTTAAGTATTTTTAGTTTTAAGTCTTTTTCGAAAGTAAGTACGTCCATACTAAATTCGAACAAATATTTTACCAGTTTCGACTTATCATACACTTGATTTTTGGCCATAATTTAAAATAAATCGAATTAGTTTTTTCACTGGTTTGTTAAAAACTTTATTAGACCGCCATTTTATTACGTCGTGTTAAATTCGTACCAAATTTTTATCAGGTCATCCTTATATCACATCAAATACTTGTGCAAAAGT
Source organism: Kuschelorhynchus macadamiae (assembly GCA_030620095.1). Taxonomy (NCBI): domain Eukaryota; kingdom Metazoa; phylum Arthropoda; class Insecta; order Coleoptera; family Curculionidae; genus Kuschelorhynchus; species Kuschelorhynchus macadamiae. The sequence goes on from JAUTXW010004692.1 coordinate 287,255, forward strand.
CAAAAGTCTTATGAATAAAAAAGAAAGTTACGTTGATTTTTTAAATATTTTATCTGACCGCTAATTTGCTTCGCCATCTTGCATTCGTACCAGATTTTTGTTAGTTTATCTATATATCACATTTAATTCTTGCACAGAATTTAAAATTAATTAGCTTTTTCAGGCTGATATTTTAAATATTTTGTTTGGCCACCATTTTGTTTTGCCATCTTGGATTCATACCAAAATGTTACCAATTCATTCCTATGTAACACTTAATTTTTATGCAGAATTTGAGGTAAATTGAATATTTAGTTTTTTAGTAATAATTTGTTTTAACAGTTTACTAGGATGCCATTTTGTTCCGGCATATTTGATTTCTACCAAAATTTTACCAGATCATCCCAATATAACTCTTAATTTTTGACAATAATTTGACGCTAATCGGGTAAGATTGACCAGGTTTTTTACCAGGTCCTCCCAACATGACCCTTAATTTTTGACAGCAAGTTAAAGTTAATCGGGTAATAAAGAGTTTTTTCGCTATGCCGCGAACTGCCCTGCAGACAGACCGACAGAGAGATCGACGGAATCGGGAAAACAAGTTTTTTGTCATTTAAGAACACTAAAACCTAAAGGTCCATAAAAACCTACGACAGTGATTTTTCACGACTACAAACCATTTGTTTGGTCGTCTTTTTGTTCCGCCCTCTTGAAATCGGTACAGTTGATGGATTTATACCTAATTTATTTTTATGCAATACTTGGCAAATTACATAAGTAGTTTTTTAGTAACAATTTTTTTAACATTTCACTAGGAGGCCATTTTATTCCGCCGTACTGGATTTTTACCAAAATGTTACCAGGCTATCCCCATATGATGATGATATGATGCTTTTTGACATCTAGTAACCCTAAAACGTGAAGATCTGTAAAACCTTGGGAGGGTGATTTTTTCACGATTAGGATACTTCTCGTTTACGAGGTAAGTAAAAAGGCTAAATGAATTTCAAATATTTTTTTTGTTTTTAGGGGATGAAGTAAAAAAAAATATTTTAGTGATAAAATAAATTTAAGGTGTTTCACTGTTTTTTTTTGCATTTAGATGGCTGTATGTCTTTCTATAGCTACCCTGCATAATTGATTAATATATATTAATATAAATAAAATAAAAGAAATTTGAGGTATTTCACCGTATTTCGATTTTTTATTTTCGTTTCCAGAGAGCTGCCTCATGTTTTTAGAACTACCCTATATAGTAAAGAAAAATTACTTTATATATATAAAAAAAATAAAAATATTTTACGTGTTTCACCGTTTTTCAAATTATTATTAATCTAGACCATTTTAGGTCCAAATTTGAAACCAATCGGTTTGACCGTTCTCAAGATATCGTTCGTAAATCCGAGTTCTTATATTATACTATTTTTATCTAAATTTTAGGAATAAATGGTTTTAAATACTGAGTTTTATGAATTCCACTTGAAACAGAAAATTAAGTGTTTTTTTTAATAGCTGTAAGTAAATAATATGTACAGGGTGATCCAGATAATTCTTTAAATGGAAATACCTTGGTTATTTTTGAAATTAGAAAAACATATTCCAAACAAAAGTTGTTTGATTCGATCAGTATTTTCATATGCTTATATTTTAACGGATACAGGGTGTCTCAAAAAAGTAAGGCGAGACTCAACTTAATTTTTTCAGATATAATTACACATTTTTTAATGTTTTTAAACTTTAACTAAATTCTGCATATATTTTGTATAATATACCATGTATAAAAAATTGACCGTTTTCGAAATATGGAAGGTTTTAGAATTATGCAATCCTAGATTTTTCGGACATAATTGCTTACCTATTTAGATATACCTGCTGCTACCTGGAGATACAAATTTTTTTCGAATGTCGTTATATTGATGTTTGAAGTGGAATATACTGCTTGACTCATTTTTATTGTGTGCGAATACTTAAAAAAAATGAGCTATTCGATTGCTGAAAGGTTCAAAATGGTTAAACGTTATTTTAAGAATAATAATAAACGTCATAAGAATACGAGAACAGTATAGGGTATATGTTCAGAATGGTCAGAGAAAACCATCTGTAATAAATATAATGCATTCGAAGAAGTTATTCCTTGAAGCAGCGTCTCTAAGAAATAAGAAAAGGACGAAACAAAGAAATGAAGAAAGGGATCTTAATATTGTTGGAATCTTATATTCAACAATAATTATTAAGGTCTATGCAAACAGTGTTCATTTGGTGCTGAAACATAAACAATATTTCATCAGTCATTGGTTCGGGGAACTCGATGCCTAATATCCCCATAAATACTGTCGGTGCTCATATATGGCTATTCTGTAAAATATGTGGCGGTTGAGATATATTGTCGTTCTTAAGCGTTTTCCAGTCTGGTATCTTTTAACGTAGAGAGAATATATAACCTTAATATTAACTGTAATAGTTATTAATACGGGTTTGCAAATAAAGCCATTTTATTCTTAAACTGTATCTTGTATTATCTCCTAATTCCAACAAATATATTACTTTATTTTCAAGAAAATCCATCAGTGACCGTGTCAGAGATATAAGGTATGGACTATGAAACAAGAGAGTTAGTTATGGAGCAGTTCAGGGAACTTTAACGCTTAACCCGAGATCAAAAATACAAACCTAAATAACTCCGAAAATTACAGTCTGGCAACGCTGCCTGCCTAAGTACCTGGGGGGAGTTCTGTCTTGAGTAACTAGGTCAGGCGTTTCTGTGTTTAGTCGTCTGTATGATAGTTTGATCGCCGCTTGCTTAGAGGGCACGCGGTATGTGATACCGATAGTCTCGTTTAACGTTATTATTTTGTCGGACAGTTGAGTCAGTGGTGTGTTTAAAGTTTTGTTATATAATTCTGTAAACTGCTGTTGCTGTTTTTAAAGGTAATTTTTCCATGCAAAAGAGACTACATTTCATTTTTGTCTATAATTTGTGAATTATGTATGGAAATTATGTACAGGGTGGTCCACTTAAAATGCTCCTATACTTTATCTCAATAAATAAGACACTGAGAAAAAAACGTTAAATACAAAAAGTATTTGGCCCTAATTTAATTGTTTTTTATATTATTTTTATCTATACAGGGTGTTTCATTGTGCCAGGACAGTAACCAACTTTTTTCTTTTTAATGAAATGGTATGAATATTTTTAGAAATTTTAATTCTACTCTTGATTTTAAGTATTTTTTGTCATTACATAGCATACGAAATGTTGAGTAGTTTTTGAGAAAAATTAACTTTTCTAATTTTTTTCGGAAAAACAGGTTTTTGGAAAAATGTGATTTTTTCACACTTGAAGACTAAAATTGTGAATTTTGGTTATGGATCCATGGGAGTGGTTAATATTTAATACTCTGACCTATCAAGAGCAAAAATTCAATGTACAGGGTGGTCACAAATGACAATAAAAAAAGTTTTTATGACTAAAAAAACTTAATTTTTTTTAATGGAACACCCTGTATTTAGCACTTTTATTGTGTTTAGGATTTAATTCTGCATCATTCCATATATATAGTTTATATTCCAAAAATTAGTAGTTTAGAAGTTATGACCAATTTTCTAAAATAATTCGGGTATTTTTGTTAAAAATCTAACTAAACCTAAATAGTATCCTATTGTAAGTTTTTTTTAACATTATAATTAAATTTAACATTAAATCAACAAGTAATGCAAGAAAGAAAGTAACTAATTACTTATTACAAAACATTTTCGACATAACCTCCGTCTTTGGCAATACAAGTAGTCTACACGGTTTCAATTCTCGCAATAGCACACCGCGTCTGTTGCATTAAGTCTTTCTACCTAATTCTCCTTTTTAAATCTTGAACAGTATTACACCTATTTTTATACACTTCGTTTTTTAGGTTACCCCATAAAAAAATCCAGGGGTGTTAAGTCGGGGCTCCTCGCTGGCCAATCTATGGTCCCGTACCGACCAATTCAAAATGGAAACCGTTGATTCAAACAATTTCTAACAGGCACTACAGTGTGATATGGAGCACTATCTTGTTGATAAACAAGCCCTTTTTTAATATCGTTAGACAGATTGTCAATTAACGGAAATATTTCGTGCTCCCACAAATTTAAATACCTCTCACCATTCAGAACAAAGTCATAAAATACTGGACCTATTATTCGATCACGGATAATACCACACCACACATAAACACTTCTCTGACCCTGTTTTTTCATTTCTTTTACACGATGTTCATTTGAGTTACACCAGTAATGAGTATTTTTTCGGTTGAACATGCTGGCCTTATTGAAAATTGCCTCATCTGTAAATAAAATATTTTTAAAAATGTCAGTTTCAAAATGGTGGTCCATCATGAGAGAACAATAAAAAAGCCTTGTTTGAAAGTCCTGTTGGGATAATTCCTGAACTGGTAAAATTTTGAACGGATGGTAGTTATTATCAGTTAAAGTCCTTTGAACACTAGTCTTACTAATTCCCGGTAGATCTCGGGATGAATCTCTTTGCGAATTTTCGTGGTTTTCTTCAAAATACAGGAGAATTTCTAATTGCTTTTCTTCTGTTAGGACAATTTTTGGGCGCCGTTTTTGTTTATTGATTACCACTCCACGTTCAAGATCACGAACAATTCGTGAAAAAAATATGTTTCGTGGGTACCCGTCTTGCAGGATACAATAACCGATACTCTCGCAGGGCTAATGCTGGACTCTTATTATTTCTTATGTAACATTCATGAAGATTTAAACGCTCTTGGACACTGTATAAAGCCATTTTTCCTTTAAAAAGAGTTAGAGGCAACTAAATATCAAATAAAAACTGTGTATTTATTGGTGTCCAGGCAACAATTTTACTAGTTTTGTTTTTCCATGGATATCTTGTAAAATTAAGACGCGTTTAGAAATGCTATTATTGCGAAAATTAAAACCGTTACCGTAATATTATACTACTTGTATTGCCAAAGACAGGGGTTATGTCGAAAATGTTTTGTAATAAGTAATTAGTTACTTTCTTTCTTGCATTACTTGTTGATTTAATGTTAAATTTAATTATAATGTTTATAGAAAATTATAGATTATTATAGAAAATTGGTCATAACTTCTAAACTACTAATTTTTGGAATATAAACTATATATATGGCATGATGCAGAATTAAATCCTAAACACAATAAAAGTGCTAAATACAGGGTGTTCCATTTAAAAAAATTAAGTTTTTTTAGTTACAAAAACATTTTTTTTGATGGTCATTTGTGACCACCCTGTATAATGGATTTCCGCTCTTGATAGGTCGAAGTATTAAATATTAACCACTCCCATGGATCCATAACCAAAATTCACAATTTTAGTGTTTTTCCGAAAATTATTAGAAAAGTTAATTTTTCTCAAAAACTACTCAAAATTTCGTATGCTATGTAATGACAAAAAATACTCAAAATCAAGCGTAGAATTAGAATTTCTAAAAATAATCATAACATTTCATTAAAAAGAAAAAAGTTAGTTACTGTCCTGGCACAATGGAACGCCCTGTATACATAAAAATATTATAAACAAAATTAAATTAGGATCAAATACTTTTTGTATTTAACTTTTTTTTCTCAGTGTCTTATTTATTGAGATAAAGTATAGGAGCATCTTAAGTGGACCACCCTGTACATACAATTGCAAATACACAACTTGTGAAATAAAACAGTTGAATCTAAATCGCTGGTTTTCTTTTCAGATATGGCATCTACGTATAAACGAATCATCTATTTTGACAACGAGGAACAACTGTTACAATGAAATAAGGAATTATCTGATGACGAGCAAGAGGCTCGGCCTGAAGAGGACGATTCTGAAGATGAAGAAGTACAACAGGAAATGATCAAAGACCATCATAGTTCCACAACTGAGCAAGAGTTCTCTGAGTTTGATGTTGAAGATGAAGCTTATTCTTTGCATCCTGATTACATACTATTCCAGCTCGCGACCCAAAAAAGGTAACAGTATACAAGTGAAAAAGTGGATTTTTATGGAATTCTGATCCTGAAAATATTCGTGATAGGGTTCCAAAACACAACATTGTATTAAAACTGCCTAGCCTAAAACAGTCAGCAAAAAGTTTGGGAAACAATCCTGCCTTAAAGGAAATCTGGGATTTTGTGTTCAATCAGGAAATTATAAACGACATCGTGTTAAGGACGAATAAATAGTTAAGAGAAGTCCGGTTAACTCATCAAAAACTTGACGCTATAGACTATAAAGATACGGATATTTTTGAAATAAAGGTTCTGATTGGTCTGCTAATGCTTACATTAATTTTTCGCTGAAATCACATTATCGTTATTTTTAAGTGGTATCTTCGGTCGTTCTATATTTAGGGCGGTTATATCTTTTAAAAGATTTGAAACTGCTTATTTGTCTCCGTTTTTATAATGCAGCCACAAAAGAACAACGTAGGCACGAAGATCCAGCTGCTGTTATATGGCTTATATTTGACCGCTTTGTTGCCAACTCACAAAAATGTTTCTATTGAGGTCCAACAACATGTATTGATAAAATGTTAATTAGCTTCTGTGGCCGCTGTCCGTTCCAAATGTATATGCTGAATAAACCGGCCAAGTGCGATCTGAAACTTCTATGTCTTACAGATGCTGGAAACTCATATTTTTATAACGGATATATCTATACAGAGAAAAATAGCGATGCAAGAACACTGCCAATTTAAGAACAAAATTTTCAGAAACCGTTTTAACAGTCCGTTCTGCGCCTGGTAAAACCCATAGACAAAAGAAATAGAAATGTTACTGCAGATAACTGGTTCTCATCTATTGAGTTGATTTAAAATTGATTGATTAAGTTAAAAGAAAAAGGTCTAACTGATAAAGGAACTCCAAAATAAAACAAAACAAAGAAATATAAGAGGGAAATTCCTCTAGAATTTTTGGTTTCGCCATAAAAGGCAAAATGGCTCAACTTTTTATGGATTCTCCAGTGACAAATTCACAATCATTTTTCATTTTCCAAAAGAGAACAAAGCTGTCATATTTGTTTCCTCTTCACATCACGATAAATCCACAGATCCAGAAAATAATCTTCCAGAGATTATATCGTTTTATAACGCAACAAAAAGTGGAGTTGACAGTCAACTCAACAGAAATTCAGACTCTAATAAGAAGCTCTCTTGGAGAAGATTTTGGAACGCACCAAGTACATCAGCAGATGAACGACTGGATGTTAAGAAAACATGTTCTTTGTGTCCATATCAGAAAAAAAGAAACACCTTTTATAAACGCATTCACTGCCAGAACTCAATTTGCCTTAAGCACGCCAGCAATATTTTAAAAACTGTGTCACCAGTCAAGATGACCGATAAAATAATTTTTACTATTTTCTACTATTAATCTTATATTATTCTTATTTGTTAAATACGACTCATATAATAAAACTTTCATATTATTTTTTGCGTTTAATTCATAAATTGTTATTAGTGGCATCTGATACCGATAATCGTGGATAGCGTAAAATTTATGAACATCTCGTGTCGAGGGTTAAAGCAAAATGGATACAATTAAATGACGAACATAATCACTACCGGTATTTATAATCGGAAAAACTGACGTATTTGCTCTGAACAAAATCCGCAAACTGTCGAGCCAATTGCTTTTCAAGTACGATTCTACTACTACTACGATACAAGTTTGGTGCGGCATTTTTGGGCATAAGGTATTTAGGTCCGGTTTTAGAATACAAATACATACATAAAAATGAGTCAAGCAGTAAATCAGACTTCAAACATCACTGTCATGACATCGAAAAAATAAACCTTTATCTCCAGGTAGCATCATCTATATAAATTTAATAGCTAAGCAATTATATCCGAAACATCGTAGTATTTCGTAATTCTAAAGCCTCCCATACTTATATTTTATAACATGTAACAAAAATAACCATATGCTATTTTTGTTACATGTTATAAAATATACAGCATTTAATACAAAATGAACATGACAACATGAACAAACATGAAAAAATATAGTATATTATATTTAAAAAACAAAGTTAGTACATGCCTTTTTAAGATACTTGTATACTTAAGTATAAACATATGAAAAAGCAGATCGAATAAAACATCTTTTATTTCGAACATTTTTTTTTCCAATTTCAATGCGTGCGAGCCCATTGAGAAAAACTTATTTTAGTTTCCCTGACAATTATTAATGCTGAATATTTCAAATACGCGAAGATCTACTTTTTAGAAATCATTATAAGAAAATTATCTACATCTCTGAGCTGGCGTGTTCTATGTTCCGTTCTCTCCAGAATTTAATTTATTTCGGTAGAGACGTCATCGGCAGAATTGCACAAAACAAAAGGACAGAGCACTAAATTAAACGGACTGACAGAACGCAGACCTTTATCTGATTTAGATGAGGTTTTCTTTTTCAAAACAAGTAATTTTTTATTAGTTTTCTGGGTTTTTAGTAACTTTTAATACTAATCAAGAGTAGCACTGTGGCGACTTTATAGTGTCCCACATTAGTCTACCAAAGGTATAAAAAGTGTAAATATAACTAACTATAAAAACTGTATATATTTGTTATTTTATCTATTTTTCGTTTTACTTATAATATTAATTTTCCATATAATAATTTAATGTTCATAGCATTGGGTATTTTTCTATTTACAGCACTGTACATTTTTCTGTTTATTACATTATGTATTTGCCAGCTTCAATTGACATTTAAAGGCACTGTTCTTTAAATAAATGGTTTAGTACCCTTCAGGTTTATGATGGGATTAGCCCAAAACAACTCTTCTTCGTGGAACCTTCTCTAAACCTCATTGTTAAGCACGTTCGGTCTAGTAAGGCAATATCAATAACTAGTACATTTTATAACTCTCTAATTTCCTGGGAAAAACCCGAAGTGAAAGTTTAATGAAGGAGGGAATAACCCATGTGCCAAAAAACAGGGCCAATGAGAACCACCCGTTATTTTATATTTTCTTTTTTCTGGAAGAGGGTTTGAAAAAAGACTTTTCGATTTGTCTCGCAACGAGACAGTTGTATTCTCTTAAACATATTTGGTTTTCATCGAATAAACGTATTTTTGTTCGATTTTTGAAGTGTTTCATTGCTCTCGCTACTAGTATAAAAAGGGGATTGTGAGGTCACATCTCTCATACCCTAAAGTGTCAACCCCGACGAGATCTGAATTATGAGAGCAAGTTGAGTAATTAGTGCTTCTGTGTTTTAGTAATAAATTAAGTATCCAACGTTAGTAGTGCAGTGAACTTTAGTAACATTTTCTCGCTTTTTCCACGCTAAAAGTACCTCAGTTCTAACGTTGGCTCGCAAGCTATCGTGAGTTTATTTTTGTTGGATATTTTACGTTCCACAATACCTGATTCCTGCGGCAGCAAGAAGCCCCGAAATGCACAATGCCCAGCTCATGGAACCAGGGAAACCAACTGGGCAGTCATTGATGGCGACAGATGAAACCTGCCATAATAAATCACCCCGCCTGTTTGACTCCAAGTGGGTGATGCCCACATCAAATTAAGCTACGAATTCTCAGCCGCTAATGGCTCACCATAGCGATTCGTCGTAGCAGACGTCTTTAGATCTATTCTAGGAGCAGATTTCCTCGCATACTATGGACTCTTCTCGATATGCAGCAAGGCAAACTCCGAGACTTCACTAGCCAACTGGCATCACGTGATGAGGTTACGGAATGAACCGCACTCTCCCTCAATGCAATTAATGGTGCGTCTCCCTTCAATGCGCTTTTGGAAAGGTTCCCGGAAATTCTTGGAAAACATCAAACGAAACGGTGTTCCGAAAAAGATCAAACACGGAACCCAACACCATATTGTTACCACGCCTAGTTCGCCTGCTCAAAAACCACGACGTCTAGCTCCAGAAAAAATTAGAATAGCGAGAAAGGAATTCGACACCATGCTCAAACTGGGACTTGCTAGGCCATCCAAAAGTCCTTGGTCTTCGCCGTTGCATATAATACCAAAAAAACGACGAACAGTGGAGGCCCTGTGGGGATTACAGGGTACTTAACAGGACAGGCCTGACCAATATAGGATACGCCATGTTCAGGATTTTGCGCAAGATCTCTAAGGCAAATCGGTTTTCTCCACAATCGACCTAATCTCTACATTTAATCAGGTCCCGGTAGCTGCAGAGAACATTCCGAAGACAGCAATCACTACTCCATTCGGATTGTTCGAAGTTCATTCAGTACGTTTGGACTTCCAAACGCAGCGCACACTTTTCAGCCTTTCATGGCTGAAGTTACTCGAGGTCTGAATTTTTGTTACATCTATATAGGCGATATCCTCATTGGCTCAACGACGCATGAAGAGTACCTGTAACACATAGAGACACTTTTCTAGCGACTTCAGGAATGTGGCATTATCATTAATCCCAGTCAAAGTGTTGTTGGTCAGCCCCAAGTCAAATTCCCAGAATATTTAGTCTCAGAATCGGGCATCCAACCTCTGCCAGAGAAGGTCGAAGCCATACGGGCCTACCCAAAGCCTAAATCCCCCAAGCAATTTCGCCGTTTCCTGGGTATGGTGAATTTCTACCGGAGATTTGTATCCAGGGCAGCAACAATTCAGGCATCGCTGAACGATTTTCTCAACGATAATAAAAAGGGGAATACACCACGGGGCTGGACCATCGAATCTCTGACCTCATTCGAAATCAGCAAGGAAGCACTAGCCCGGTCTACCTTGTCGCACTCCAATGTAAAACGCGCCATTCTCTATATGCTTGCAGCCGTGGGTGATGATGAGTGACAGCCGTTAAGCTTCTTCTCCAAAAAGCTCGGCCCAACAGAGTGTAAATATAGCGCTTATAAGACAGTCGACTACGATGCTCTAGCAACTTCCCAGTACGGTGACGAGAAACTAACTAGATTACGCCAAGACGATTCCTCGGGTTTGAAGCTAAAAGCAATCCAACTTCCACATCAGCAGCACAATCTGGTGCGATATGTCAATTTCAAAAGCTAGACTATTCATTACAAAGTCGTTCAGAAAACCAGTTCTTGACAGCATACACCACCCTGGTGTTAGAGCTTCAGTCAAACCAGTAACCCAACGCTATGTCTGGCCATCTATAAAGAGTGATTGCAGGAAGTGGGCCCACTCCTGTCCTGAGTACCAGCGTTCGACGGTCACGCATCATGTCAGAAACCCAGTCAGAATGTTTGCACCGCCATCTTCCCATTCTGAGAATGTTCACCTCGACATAGTGACAATACCGCTATCCGAAGAATATAGATATTTTCTGACAATGACAGGCATGTTTTCCAGGTGGCCTGAAGCTGTACCACTAAAAGATGAGGAAGCAACTACCATTGCACAAGCATTATCTGACAATTGGGTGTGCAGGTTTGGGGTTCCACTCCGAGTCACCATGGATAAGGCCAGCAATTTAAATCCCACTTATTCAAACAGATCAATCACCTAACGGGCACCAATCACATCCGTACAAGAGCATGTCATCCTGCAGCCAATGGCATGATCGAGAGGTTTCATCGACAGCTTAAGGCTTCCTTCCGATGTCATCAGTCTAGCTGGACCTAGGAGTAGGAGAGCCTACCTACAGCTTTATTCAGTATCTGAATGGCCTGGAAAGCGGAAATGGTATACGGGCAATCCATTCGCTTTCCCGGGGAATTTTTAGAATCCCACTCACCGAATGACAAAAATGATGGTTTTAACAACTTTGTCAAAGAGTCACGTACACGTTTCCTACGCGCTATCGATGTTAAGATAAGAACATTCATCTTCAAAGACCTGAACACGGCTACCCACGTTTTTGTCCGCCAGGACGACAAAAAACTCTCCAACACCTATACGACGGCCGGTACGGCGTCGTTAGCCGGTGGGATAAGGCGTTCGTTATCGACATAAGAAGGCGGCACGTCACCGTCATTATCGAGCGACTTAAACTAACCTTTGTCTTGAACAAGGACCCAGACAACATGTCACTCCACAAGACATGGCAGAAGAATACGACGTTCATCCAGCAGGAACCTCTACTAGCGATCAAACCACCCTGCAACCAGTAGGAAATAACAGAACGATACGCCCTGCTTCACAACGAGAAAACACACCAGCCACCAGAAGAAAACTGCGCTCCTGTAGAAGCAATCAGCCGGTTACCACACCGACAAACCAGGTCGGGCAGACATGTCCGGCTTCCCAATCACCTCCAGGCTGTGGCCACTTTATAGTCTCCCACATTTGTCTGCCAAGTATATATTTGTTATTTTATTTATTTTCCGTTTTACGTATAACGTAAATTTTCAATAGTTAGGTATATAATAATTTATGTAATTTCTATTTATAGCATTGGGTATTTTTCTGTTTACAACACTGTATACTTTTCTGTTTCTTACATTCTATATTTGCCGGTTTCAATTCACATTTAAAGACACCCTTCTTTGAATAAATTGTTTAGTACTCTTAAGGTTTATGATGGGAATAGCCCAAAACAACTCTTTTCTGTGGAACCTTCTCTAAACTTCATTGTTAAGCAAGTTCGGTCTATTAAGGCAATATCAATAACTAGTACATTTTATTACTCTTTAATTTCCTGAAAAAAACCCGAAGTGAAAGTTCCATGATGGAGGGAATAACCCATGTGCCAAAGAACAGGACCAATGGGAGCTACCCGTTTTTGGCACAGGGGGCATACATTTTACACTTCTTTTTTTTTGAAGATATTTTAAAAGGGATTCTTGGTCTCGTAAGGAGATGGTTGCATTATTTGGTATTTTCAAGTTCATCGAGCAAACGTTATTTTTGTTGGATTTTTGAAGTGCTTCATTGCTCTCGCTATTAATATAAACAGGAGATTGTGAGATCACATCACTCATATCCCGAAAGCATAAGGAAGATTACTATAACTAATATGTATAAATTAGCTAAAAGGCAACAACAGAAAACATACAACATACGAATCAATCCGTCTCTCGTTAGACTCCATAAGCATTTAATGTTAATGTGCTACAAATAATCCTTATTCTTAAATTACTTAACATTTTATTTATACAGCAAAATAAAAACTAAGTTGCAGGGATATACCTGTTATAATCTACGGAAAAGGCACCTGCAAAATGTTAATTTGAGTAGCTCAATGCGGCAGAGATGACTTATGACCACATATCCATAAATTTAGTCGAACTCCGCATACAATGTTTGCATTAGCCCATATGTATGCACCTAATGGGAATATTCTTTTTGGAATATGTTTAGGTCCCGCATAACTTAATTTAGATGTTAAATGAGGTCCTAATGTTCGACTTGTTTATTACTGACAAATAATGACATTATGTCAAAGTCAGTTTTAGGGCATTATTATAGAAAAATAACACCTTAGGGCATTAGATATAATAGTTTATTGTTATTAAAACTAGATTTTTCTAAATTAAAAAATATTTTAATCACTCAGATATTAAACGTTGATGCCACCACGGGTATTATAAGTTATAACGCTTTCGGTCGACATATATCCCTCAAGCGATATTAGCATTATAATATTTTACCTTAGTAACTATAAATACAGAATAAAGTAATAACGTTTATTAAATCCATTCTATACTCATCATGGGAGCAAATCAATTAATTTTGCTAAAACCAGAATAATTAATAGTGTCAACATAAATGTATAAATTATCCACAATACGCCAAAATCGAGACCTGTCTAACCAAATTAAATAAATGTAATGTAGAATATCAATTATTCATCTTTTTATTATATGATTCAAAAACTTTTGAAGTTAATTACAAATCCTGAAGGATTAAGAGACAAATAACTGACAGCCAATAAGTGCCTTTAAAAGATGCGTTTAATCTATTATGCGACACTTTAAAAATTCAGGATTTTCTTCAATTACTTTGTTTTCGCTCGTAGCTATAATATAAAATATTCGACAACTCAAATAAAACTAAATAAAATCTATTACCTAATACTAAAAACCAAATATACTTTCTATAGACAGTCAATCAGGCAGTTTCATAAATTCCCTACATTAATCGCTGGTATCCCTGTTTAATCATAAAATTAGCTCGCATGCGGCAAGATTTGACGCTGAGTTGTCACTAGCGCGATTTAAGCTTTAGCATATTTCAAAGTTGGCAATTAAAACGTAAAACGAATTTATTATAAAGGGACATATAAGATGGCTAATTATAGATCAAAGGACGGCGTTATATGAATCCGCAGAAGCATCTCTATAAATCTCAACTGTACTGAAAGACGGCAAAGTTGAGATTGGGGTCTCTTTTCGGAGTGGAATCGGTCTTTGCTAATTTACAAATGTTATTGAAAATGGGCATATATATTTTCTTATTTTCTAAACAAAAACAAATACTAAAAAAATAAATTATTGCATTGTAATTAGTGATGCCACGAGACAACACAAAACTCTTGTCTCGTCTCGACACCCTTCAATCTAGACACTCGAGACAAGACGGAAAAACATAAGTCTTTCCATTTCTGTCAAAGGATATTACTGCATCAATAAAATTTTTCGGATTTATTTTACTAAAATATTGCATTGCAAATATTTAACAAATTTTGGATTGATTCTAAAACATCGGTTTTTTTTAGAAAATGAGATGTCTTTCTTATATATTTTATTGATTTTAAATTTAGATTTAAGTTTTGTGCCTTTAAATATATTTTAATTTTAATAATACCAGTTTTTTAACTACATGATGTACAGGCGCACGACAAATATTTATCATATATATATATGTCTCAAAATAAATATATAAATGAAATTGCTTGAATATTTTAAAATTATTCTTACATTTAGAGCTGTTCAAATTTAAAAGTCAGATAATACTCCATTAAATGTTAATAGTTTTCACAGCCTTTTTTGATTCCCCTTTTGTACACTTAATAGTGTAAAATTCACTTGATAATATCCTAGAATTGTTTGTTTTTAATTTTCTTCTCTTGAAGCAGAAATTCAGAAAATAATATCTCCTCAAAATGAATTTGCGTTTAAAAATTACCATACCATTTTGTAATTAAAAATTTAATAAAATCAATCTTAAGTATTTAGATAATTAAAATATCAAAAGTACTTTAAAAAATACTGAAAAATTACAAAAAAGATCTAGCACCAATCGAAGATTTCATATTTTTGACAATTTATTTTTAACAACTGGCCTGATAATAGTAATTTAAGTAACCAAGTGAACTAAGAAGTTTGGACATTTTTAACAGCAATCACAGAGTAAAAAGAAATACCTTAATGCATAAGTTACATGTAATATTTAGTCTACGATCATGTTATTTTACTATAAGGATAATACCACCGCCGCTGTCAGCGCCGTACAGTTGGTGATTTTATACTGAAACATGGCAATAAATCAAAAGTATAACAAATAAGCTAGATACCACTAGATGGTTTTCCAATAATATTATCTAAGAACGCATTTTTCTTACAAGTTCGCAATATAAGTAAAATTTCAGATACAATTCGAAATCTATATTTTAAGTGTATACTATTTAATTTCAATTTAAAATATTTCCCCAAAATCTATTACATATTAACATTGTATGGGTTAAAGTGTATTATTTAGTATAATAATAATTTGATACAATCTCCTTACATGCAAAGGGTCATGATATGTACAATTGGCGACAGATAAATCCGTACGGCCGAATTGCATCATTGTAAATTGTACTTCGATTTTCTTTATTTACCTGAATTACCTTTCGCATCTGACAGTTATAACAGTACGTGATTAAATATTGACGTTTGTTGATTTTTGATGTCAGTCTTGTCAAGTGTAAAATAATAGTACAGAATATGTCACCTTTAAGTATTGCCACAGATTGGTTGTTAATCTGTGGTATTGCTATAAAAACTGCCATAATTACACAAATAGAATAAGGCTGGTGGGCTGGGAGAGTTGCCAATTATTTTGGAATAGATAAGATCACTGTTCAGGGAATTATATGCATCGTAAAGAAATGACGTGAGGAACATTTAAAACGGCTGTATCGACGTGTATATACAGGGTGTTTCAGAATAACATGCTAATAATAAAGAGGGTGATTCTTGGGCTCATTTTAGGAAAAAAAGTTCATATGAACGTATGTCCTAAACGCCTAAACTTTTGAGATACAGGGTGTCAAAGTTTTAAAAAATAAATACTTTTTTTACAATAAGTTTGTCACTACTGTAGATATCTTTATGAAATTTGGTCATGTATTTTAGGAATTAATACGCATTTTTTGATGCATCAAGAATTCAATTATTCTGACCAGTGCCGTCCATGCGGGTTTTGCTTTGCATATTTTTTGGGAAAAAAATAGTACGCCACTGGTTTTTCTTGAAATAAATTATTTTTGAAATCTTCATTCATTTCTGAACAAATTTGCTCTCTTGGTATTTTTTCGTCAGATGCATAGTTTCCGCTTAAAAAAATAAAATAGATTTTACTGCAAAGTCAAAAGCTTCGGAGTAAACAATCTGCAAGCTCAGATTATCTTTGTTTAAATTAATGTTTGTGATACAAATTAATAAGGTATTTTTGAGAAATTTGTTACACACTTTCCATGTACTCATCAAAACGCATTTTCTGGTGTACAACACATTTTTTTTATTTTGAAATTAAATTAAAGAGAAAATTAACTTAGAAGTAAAGCAAAATAAATTAAATGAGATGTTGGAAATGTCCACCTCAAGCATAAATGCATGCATCTGCTCTCTTTCTCATGGACTCACGAACTCTTTGGAAAATGTCGGGTGTATTTCGAATAGTTTCGCAACAAACTATTATGCGATTCCTCAGCTCTTCTACAGTGTGAATAGGTGTGCTGTAGACCAATGTTTTTAGATGACCCCACAAGAAATAATCCAAACTATTAAGGTCCGGGGACCTGGGTGGCCATGCTTGTGGTCCTCCGCGACCTATCCACCGATTGTTATAGTTTTGGTTCAGATATTCGCGGGCCAGTGCACTAAAATGCGCTGGCGCCCCGTCGTGCATAAACCATAGACGATTTCTTACTAAAATAGGAACATCCTCCATCAAAGCTGGTAATTCTTCAAGGAACTTTCTGTAATTTTGCCCATTCAACCTCTCATGAAGAAAATACGGGCCAATCAAATAGTCACCGCATATTCCAGCCCACACATTAACGGAAAACTGTTCCTGGTGGCGAGACTCTGATATAGCATGTGGGTTTTCTTCCGCCCAAAAATGATTGTTGTGGAAGTTTTGAATGGCATTTCTGGAAAAATTGGCTTCATCGGTGAATAAAATTTCGTTGTCAAACAAGGGATTTTCATGCACCTTCTGAAGAAACCATTGACAAAAGTTCATCCGTAATGGAAAGTCATGGGGAAGTAGAGCTTGAACCCGTTGGATATGGTAGGGATACAATAGAAAGTCGTGAAGTACTCGCCACACAAGAACATGAGTGATATTCAAATTATTCGCAATTTTTCTAGTGCTTAATCCGGGATCTTCCTCAATTGCGTTCAAAACCGCATCCTCAATTTCTGGAGTTCTTGCAGTACGTTGTACTCCTTTTAGGTGATTGTCTTGATCAAAACTTCGTTTTTCGCACAACCTTCTATGAAGTTTTGAAAATGTTCTGGCATCCGGAACATTTCTATTGGGAAAACGTTCTTCATACAACCGCTTCGCTTGTAGTGCGTTACCGTCAGCTAGGCCATACATGTAATGCATGTCTGCTAACTCGGAATTCGTATAATGAAACATTTTTCGTTACAAAAAATCCAAATAAAATGAATTAATTAGACAACTGTCAAAATTATTTATGTTTATAAAACAAATGCCACAAGCATGGCGACCGACCGGCCCCGGCCGCCCCGGACCTCAATAGGTTATCATATCTTGTGAGGTGATCTTAAAACATTGAATAACAGAACACCAATTCATAATGACTTTGCAGTAAAATCTATTTTATTTTTTTAAGCGGAAACTATGCATCTGACGAAAAAATACCAAGAGAGCAAATTTGTTCAGAAATGAATGAAGATTTCAAAAATAATTTTTATTTCAAGAAAAACCAGTGGCGTACTATTTTTTTCCCAAAAAATATGCAAAGCAAAACCCGCATGGACGGCACTGGTCAGAATAATTGAATTCTTGATGCATCAAAAAATGCGTATTAATTCCTAAAATACATGGCCCAAATTTCATAAAGATATCTACAGTAGTGACAAACTTATTGTAAAAAAAGTATTTATTTTTTAAAACTTTGACACCCTGTATCTCAAAAGTTTAGGCGTTTAGGACATACGTTCATATGAACTTTTTTTCCTAAAATGAGCCCAAGAATCACCCTCTTTATTATTAGCATGTTATTCTGAAACACCCTGTATAATAAAATGCATAAGCTTACATCAATGAGAAATAGAGCCGCTGGAGCTGCTGCCCCAAAACCTTTCCAGTGATAAAGAACAGAGGGGTCGGGTTTGCTTTAGAATATTTGACGCAAAATGCAGATTTTTGGGAAAAGGTGTTTTTTTGACGAAAAGGTTTTTTTAGTATTAGTATTATTAGTAGTCTACTTGTAATTGGTAAATTCGCGTCTTCCGACCTCCACATTCTCGGTACGATCCAAATTACACTCAAAACAAGCAAATTAGTGGCCGTTTTTCAGTCAGAGTTTGGGCTTAGATAAGCGCCCAAGGCCCTGACTTTTTTTTATTTCCCCAAAAGTTGAAATTGTATACTTGTCTTTGAAAGTAACCTAATATAAAACAAATCCTTCAGTTACGTAAAAAACCTTAATATATCTTTAAAACCACTCAATCCGTATGGTTGTAACCTAGGTAACAGGTAAAAATAAAAGTCCGTATTACCAAAATATCATAAATTGAGGTTATACTCATTTGGCACCGTACGGATTTATCTGACGCTAACTGTACATGATGTAATCTACTGGATAGTGGTTTCTAAACTTATATGATTTTAGCTATCTAATAATTATAATTTATTTTCATATAAACAATATTAACCCGCTAGCTAGCCACAATATGTGAAAATAAACAAATCGAATTTGGCGTTAGGATGCTTTAAAGCACTTTATTAAAGAAATATACAAATCTAAAGCCTACCTTTCAATAGTGGCAAACAGTATATAATAACCCGCCAATGAACTAAATAGTGTTTTTTCATTGTGACCTTATAACGAGATTTTATTTAATGATTTTATTTTTTTCACATTTTTCATAAAAAAGAAATTGTATCCATGGTAATGAATGAAATCTTGTATAGTTCAGAAAGATGTTTGATAGAAAGTCTACAATCAGCACTGTTATAATGTCATAAAAAAATAGGATTATTTTATAAAGGCTGAAAATGTATGTAGTGATAAATTACGTATTGTAACTATTCAAACTTATCAAATAAAGGGTTAGAAGACTTTTCAAACAAAAGGTTAGAAGGCATTTTCAAGGGACTAGCACCCATGCAGGTGCGATAGAGTAGCAATTTGTAAACGAGCGTGGTTCACTGATAGGTTGTGAGTGTTTATAGCTAAAATTTTATCTTCAGTGAATATATTTATTTAACCTTTAACCGGATAGGTTAATATACTCAAAGACGGGACAATGTCCTAGTCTCGTCTCGACCAAAATTTCGAAATGAGACGAGACGAGGCGATATTGTATTACTAATAACCAGCTTTATGTCTCAATTCATAAGCTAAAAATAAATGGAAAACAAAAAATTCCAAACAGGATCCGAACTTTGATTTTTATTAGTAGACTTGGGATCCATGGAGAGACTTCCAAGATCAGCGTTGACACCCTGCTGTCAGCTCCGATCTGATAAATCGACCTTAATTCGACTGTCTATAGACGTTAATCAACTTACTGCCAACAAGCGCCAGATCTTGCTAAATGTGAGCTGCATATTATGAAACGAGAGTTGATGCTGCGAATTTATAAAATTGCCTGATGGACTGTCTAATTGGAGTCTAATCGATATTTGGTATTACTAAATATTTAAATTGTGATATATTAAAATACGTCAATAAAAAATGTTAAAGAGAGTACAATGTATATGTGTATATGTGCGTCAAAATAACCGCACACATTTGGAGGGCAAATATCTTCGTAGCAAAGTATGATTATGTTATTATTTTTAGGTCTAGTTTATTAAAAACCAACGAAAAATTGAAAAATAACATATAATTGAGACTACAAACTAAGTTAAAAATAACATCTTCATCAAACATTGACAAGTTTAGAATTTCACTAATAATTCACCATCTCAGGAAATATTTTCTTATTTCATTCAGTGTCCCAAAGTATCTTCATCAAACATTGACAAGTTTAGCATTTCACTAATAATTCACCATCTCAGGAAATATTTTCTTATTTCATTCAGTGTCCCAAAGTTTCTTTAGGCCAGTCATCATGGGGTAAAAATAGGTGGTTGTTAATGAGAAATTTAATTCAATAGGAAAAAATGTTCCCATTTGAACAAAGAGCAGAAAACACCATGTAGATGCATAAACCAAGTGGATCGAAACTCATAAACTAACAGTATACAATACAAAATATTATTATAGTCAAAAGCAGTGTTATCGTGCGGGTCATACGATTTATCAACGATAAACTTTTTAAGATTGTTTTTTTTTATATTTATATTTAAAAAATCGAGGCATATTGGAAATTGGACTAAAATCGTTGTCAAAATTAATAAAAATGTTGGGTTTTCGATACAAAAATTTTGCCAGTTTAACGCAATAGAATTAATATGGGCTGGGGTAAAATCATATTGCGATTTATATGAAGTGCAAATTGTTTGGCAAGATTCATTAAATTATATTATGCCGGAGTACTGGAAGAAATATGTGGAGCATACGGAGAAATTAATATGGGATTGATGGAATCGAGAACGAATTCTAGATGTCGAAATAGCACCAATGATCATTGCGCCATTTGAGGACGACTCAGAAGGTGAGGACTTTTTAAGTAATGATGATATTTTTTAGTCTATAATATTAAAAAGTTTCTGAAGGATTATATTAGTCTTTGACGCGTATAAATCATAAATTGCATTATGAATATCAATTTTTGCATTGTAACTTAAATCTTTTGCCTTTGGATTTTTTCGTGTTCATTTCTTAATCTTCTCCGGAAGTAAATTTAGGATTTTCATGCACAAGTTTCTGTACAGTCGCTATACCGATTCTCAGAGCTTTTGCCACAGGCTCCTGGATATTAGACAGTGAATTTTAATTTAAAATTTAGATTTGACACCCTTTTTTTGCTTACTTTTTTAGTACATTTGTAATTTTGTAGGCAATAAATAAATAATTATAGAATACTTGTTCCAATTTTAAAGCGTGTTTAAAATAGGTAAATTTTTTTATTAATTATAAGACAAAATTTAAATCGGTAAAATCGCTTTACCAGAAACTCGGGGCTAACGAAAAATACAGGCTATATATATATATATACCCTGTATTTTTCGCATGCATGACCCTTAATTTTAGACTGAAATTTGAAGAAATCGGATAAGTAGTTTTTTAGCTATGCCGCGAACAGACAGACTGACGAACAGACATATCTACCCTTAAACGTAAAGATCTGAAAGGGAAGTAATAACTAATTATCTCGTGTTTTTAGCAAAAGTGTATATAATTTTTGCAAAATAAATTTTTTTTGTTATCACAATACAAAAAAAAACAAGTTTTCTTTGCACAGGGGCGGCCCACATTTAAATAAATGACACTGTATAAGTGGTTAGATTTTTAGGTCAAGCCCGGCTAAAATTTTTAGTGATTGATAAAAAATCTTACTTTCATTAAGTGGCTGTATAAACAGAACATATCCTGATTGTTTCACTGATTCGAACCGCCTTCCGACTTTACTAAGGCTCTTACCATTTTGTGTATTTTTGTTTTTGCCAACCAAAAAATTTTAACCAAATACTTATTTAGTCCCTCGGCATTTAATATATAAAATAATATCAAGTGGCTATCTTAACAATATTGTATAATATAATAAAAAAACTATTTTCTTTCTCCTTGTATATTTGTAAATATCTCATCGAGATTTAATAGCTCGATAAAAGAATCACACAACATTTTGGTTTTCACTGTGTTTTCTGATTTGATTCATAATGTTGGTGACCTTTGGACCTGCACGATAAGTCCGCATTCGACTATATTAAATATACTAGTTGGCAGGTAATTCCTAAAAATAAGGCTTCCCACACACCTTCTAGATTTTTGGTCCAATGCATTTATTTTATATTATAACATTATTTGTGTCATTGAAATAAAAACTTTTTACTCTTGGAAAAAACTGGTCAAGTAAAATTACATAAAATTGCCTCGGTCTACAAAGTTCTCCAATAGCAGTGATTCAACTGTCAACCAAATCTATATTCAGAAAGACTTGGTGTACTGCCTTTTTAAAGGTATTAACTCCTAGTATATACAAAACTTAAAACTGCCTATTAAAAATTGGAAAATGTGTAATGCTTCTTTAAACTAGAAAGTGACATCATTAAAAAAAACAAAAAAGTTACATAAAATAATATACAATCGAAAATCCTAGAAAACAAACAAACCTTAGCCACCTGCCGTGACATCCAAGCCCAAGGTGAGAAATCAAATGAGAAAGATGATTGTGCGGATGGATTCTTAAAAAGAGAAGGAAAAACAAATCGTGAGCATGTCCGCAAAAAAAAGGTGTGAAGTTTTTATATATATATATATATATATATATATATATATATATATATATATATATATATATATATATATATATATATATATATATATATATATATATATATATATATATATATATATATATATATATATATATATATATATATATATATATATATATATATATATATATATATATATATATATATATATATATATATATATATATATATATATATATATATATATATATATATATATATATATATATATATATATATATATATATATATATATATATATATATATATATATATATATATATACATATACTTCACCATTTGGTCGATTCTCAACAAAATGGTGAAGGAGTAATCCTTACCGTTACTGGTTTCGTTTTATATATATATATATATGTATATATATATGTATATATCTATATCAGAAATACATTAAACTTTTGAATATTAATAGCATTAATGTATAATAAAAAATTTAAAGGGCTTATGAAAGAATTCTTTTATATACTAAAAAGGTTAGGTAGAAATTGTACTATATTTTAATTATATATTAGATAAAATCCGAGGAACTAAGTAGTTTGGAATTTAGAATGTGGAGGAATACGTGAGCTACTTCCGCGTAGGTATCTGAAGATTAAAATCACAATGTGATTCGAACAAAATGTTTTATAACCAAAAGGCGTTATAAAAATCCGCAAAAAAACGTTTATATATAAGCATTCAGCCATAAAAATATGGAACTTATTCGCATCCAAAATAGTATATTTGTATTGTAATAACGCATTTGAGTATTTGGAGAGCTAGTGTGTATTTTAATGTTTACCTTATGTAAAACCCAACCCAAAATTGGCAAGATATTTTATTTTGTTTAATTACCACCCATTTTATTCTTGTTTTCCACGCCAATTAACATACTCGAATGGCTTAAATATCAAATTAATATGTGTAAATGCTTTAAGGCCTTACGGTTCGGACACCACTGATTCTAACCTTAATTGCGTCAAGACTTATTTGTGATTTGATACTTCCGGATTTAAATACTCTGTATTTCCACAAACAACACACTTCCTTACCATAGTATTTCATTTTTTTAAGTACTACAACACACAGAACTTACAAAATCATTAAAAAACTAAAAAAAATACATAAAACACAACGATTGAATGCGGTACCAAAATGACATTGCAGCTTCTGTTTTCAATTAGAATATAAAACAAGAGTGCTATGATAAATGCTATAAAAGAATAGTTGTAAAACTACTCGTAAGGGACGTAAATTTGCCGTAGCGTCGTTACCAGTTCTATTTGGTAATGTTTTTATTATTACATTTTTGTAACTTTTAAAAGACCTTAGTTAATCCTTACACAAGAAGACAATGTTTTATAGTATAAGGTTAATTATTATGTATAGTTTTTTGATATACATATAACTGTGTTATGAAAATATATAAACATATTGGAGTAATTCGATAAAACTTGGCTTAGAATATTTGACAATTTTTAAAACGTGATAACATATACCTATGGATGTAATGGAAAGAGAAAATATTCAATCTATGATCCCGTGTTAAATGTAAATAGTTAGGTCTCTCTTTTTTTTATAGTCTAAGAGAATTCCTCATATTACCCATTTATAGCTCGATTCATTAAAATTATTAATTGGGAATATTAAAATAAGCGAATTGAGATGCCAAATATATAAGTAAATCTAGCATGGCTAACATTAAAAATTTAGAGTGGTTCTTTTGAAAGATACATGTCACTCAGAGCATTGCCATGAGGACACCCACGCGCTCCTTAAATACAAACAACAGAAAACAGCGGAAGTTAAATCTAATTAATTTTACAGTGAATACATTATATAAAATAAAATTTAATTTTTAGTTATCTTTACAATATTTACTCAGGAAATACTCTACAAAAAAAAATCTTTGCGGAAAAACTCCAAACACTGTTTCGCACGTATTTTCTTTAAATAAAAGCATTCGCGTGCCCGGGCAATGATTCGAAAAAATCCCTCTTCCTTCCGATTCGGGATTTTTTCAGCTTATATTGTCCACGTGGGCCCTTGCTTTTATTAAGAAAATAAGCACACAACATTTTTTCAGTTTTTTCCGGAAATTTTGTTTGCACTTATTATATTACTAATGATAATATAATAATCTTTTCAGTGCCCATTATTCCTGGAGACCATTGAACACATAAAAATTGCACTGCATACTAAAAACAGTGTAAATCGTTTAACATAATTATAGGATAGCGGCTAATTTTTCATTAAAATACCTAATTTTAATATATCAAATTCAATTCGCATAAAAATCATTTTGAGGGATAAAACTAGAACTAAAGAGCCGGAGGAAGCGGCAAAGTTTAATATTCTTATAATGAAAACATTCTTTCGCGTAAACTGTTACATGAAGTGGATACATTTATCAACTTTTCGCTGCAGGATATTTACACCGCGAATAACGGAAAAACTATTATTTTCGTACTTTCTAACGGAAATTTTTATTACGTTTTCTGGAAAGCACATATTAGTTTAAATTGCATAGGCACATTTTAAAATTAATATTTAAGCATTCCAATATAATCTTTGACTTTGAATAATAACTGATTATCTATCATCATCAATACACATAATCTGAATAAAAGAAATATTTCTTCTTGAAAAACTGGATAAAGTAAACAGCTTTTATTTTCCGATGTGTTTCTTAATACTGAACCAATATAGCTGGTTAACGAAGTCAATCGACAGGCTTTTATTGTTTTTAACCGACTTCAAAAAAGGAGGAGGCTATCAATTTGAACTTATGTATTTTTTTAGGTATGTACATCGCTTAATCGGCGATGGTTCGACCAATTTGGATGAAATTTTCAGTAAATATTCAAGATATTAACGGGGTGGACCCATAGCAAGAATATTTAAAAAATGCAAAAAATGACGGAATGGCATCATTTTCAATTGTTTCAGCGAGCGCCGGAGGCAATATATATTGCGTTTATTTTATCATCAGGAAAAAAGTGTACATGTTAATATCATGTTTCATATGGTTTTCGGGTTTTTTATTGGCACGAACTTGAATTTTACTCATCTTTTCAAATTTTCATAACCTATAAAATATTAATACGGTGATTATGGCAAAATTGCAAATGCAATGGACCCAATAGCTACTTAATTATGTTAATAGGTACTTCTAAAATTGTAATCTAAGTTTAGGCTTAAGAATTTAAAACTTTGTATAAATACAACTAAAAAAAAATTAAATAGAAAAATGTACAAGTAGTAGTAACAAAGATCGTGTCTATTTAATGAGGTAAATATACCAATATATAAATGTCTGTGATTAAGTAAATTAAAAATTAGTTCGATGCCGACTTCATAAAGAAACATTTTGAATGTAAAATAAAATATTATTTTTTACTTTTTAGTCGGTTCTATTTTTTTTATTAAATTTGTATTTCCCTCGTAAAAGGGAAGTATTGTAATCGTGAAAAAAAATGACCCTCCGAGATGTTTACGTTTTACGGTCCCTTGATGCCGAAAGACATGTTTTATCGATTCCGTCGGTCTGTCAGTCTGTCTGTTCTCGGCGTATCTAAATAACTACCAATCCGATTGACTTCAAATTCTAGTCAAGAATTAAGGGTCATATGGGGATGACCTGGTAACATTTTGATAAAGATCCAATATGTTAAGCAAAATGGCGCTCTAGTGAAATGTAAAAAAAATTTTACCAAAAAACTACTTTTCCAATTTATCTCAAATTTTGAACAAAAATCGCAGCTTAATAAAACATTTAAAAATTCAGCCCGGAAAAACTACTTAATGAACGAATTTCAAATTGTGGGTAGTAATTCAAGATGGCGGGACCAATGGCGGCTAAATAAAATTTTTGTAATCTTAAAAAAATAACTCTCTCATGTTTTACATATCTTCACATTTCCAGATGCCAAATAATATGTTTTATCAGTCCCGTCGGTTCGTCTGTCGGTTTGTCTGTCAGTTCGCAGAATATTTTTGGTAAAAATCTACTATGCCGGAGCAAGATGGAGGCCAAATAAAATCTTTAAAAAAGTAACGTAAACATTTTTTTATTAAACTGACTTTATATTTTGCAGAAAAATTAAATGTGGTATACAGTATATATATATATATATATATATATATATATATATATATATATATATATATATATATATATATATATATATATATATATATATATATATATATATATATATATATATATATATATATATATATATATATATATATATATATATATATATATATATATATCATATATGTGTGTGTTCCTAAAATTCATAAATACTGAACTAAATGTGGTCACACTTCACTATTCTTAATAAAAAGAAATATTCCTCAATGAGAGAAGTTCCGAGTAAAATAAATTTACCTATTTTTTATTATAATAATAATTAAATTATCGATTTGTGATTTGCCCACGTTATACGATTTGATCAGATGAAAATTTTAGAGATTCAAACAACCGACTTCCGCATCTTTATCTTTGACAAGTTGCCAGAAAATTAGTAGAGTATATTGGGGGGTTAAGCGGGCTCCCCCCACCACTTTTGATTGGCTGACTACTTCCCTCACCTATCCTTGGCCCCGCCCACTTGTCTCTACTCCACCTACATTGATTCTTATTGGTTGTACCCATCTCAGTCGTCTTTAGGCATTGTAGGGAGATGTTTTATTTAAATCTTAGCAGCCAACAGAGCAAGCCATTTTACAGTCACATGGGGACCGCTACAGTACCTACGGAAGATATTGTTGAACGTGTTGGTGAAGTTATTTGTTTAGCGCTAACGGTGCCCTTGTGGGAAATTAAAGCGGATGATCTAAAATATATTCCTCTTAATTATTTAAGAAGGTTTGTCGAGTCAGTGGAATTTGGAAAAAGCTTCCAAAACGCTATCGACGTGACAAGGGAATACAGTTAAACTGCCTTGTTACACTCACCATAATCAAGAGGGTGACTGTATAGATGGACAACTGCGATCTATAAAAAAATGTTGTGGTGATGTACAACAACAACAACAATTACAAGAAACTGTCAGATAATTAAGTAAAGAATTTAATTTATTTTCATTTTCTTGTCTGCATCTGCCTGTGACAAATATTGTAAAACATTAGATTTAATACAACTTATTCTTGACATAAGAGAATTGGGATTTGGTTATCACCTTATTAAATTAAAGGAATATATTGCAGTAAAGATGGAGGCAATTGTTACAGAAAAGTACGAGTTCATAATGTCTGCAGCCTGCTCTGAATATTATGCATATGAAGGACAAGACAGTGAAGCTCAAAACATTATTGTGTATTTACATTATACAGAACATGCAGAATTATGTAAACTCGCTTCTAAGGCATGTATAGATTTTCTTAAAAGTAAAAATGAAAGAAAATTTATTGAAGAATTAAAATAATTAGAGTTAAGCGAACATGTATTGTGTATAAGGAAATATTTAACAAATAAAACAAATATATTTTAAACTTGTCGTTTTATTTCCTAAAAAAAATAGTTATACAGATGAAAAACATTTGCTAATGCACAAACATAAGGAGTTTTCTTATGATAAAAGCAGCATGGTTCCAATTTCTATAAAACTGGTTGTTCATCAAATTCAATAACTGGCTTTAGAGAATATTTTCTTACAAACTCAGCCTTTTCTTCACCCTTGACGTAGACAAAGTTGACTTTTTCAGTTAAGTTTTTGATAATATCTCGACATTTATGATGAGGAGTAAATCCTTCATTCCAATCAATGCAATGATGATTTTTTTATTAGCCAGATGGCGCTACTATATAGACTTGAAGGTAAATGATTTAAGGGAAATGGCGCTTTAAAACTGTGATGACTGATTTTAAACCCATCATAAGCTGCCAATTCTTTAACAATTAATTTATTGTTCTCCACTTGAAATTCTTGAATATCTATAATGAGTCTCATATCTTTAAATTGATATTCTTTAATTTGATTCTTCAGATCTTGTAATTTGATTTGAAAAATGATCAACTCATGCATATAATCTATAATGAAGGAAAGTGGGTTGTGTTATGTTATAAATATTAAAACTGACGCATGCGTATTAAAGTTGTTTAACTATATACACTACCAAAAGAGGATCTTATTACAACATAATTTTGAAACACAAACTTCTCGACGTAGATAATTTTCTTTCACAGCATCAATGTCACTATTTTTTTTCATATTTACAAGTCCTTCTCCACCACATCCCGCTTCATTCCCATCATTCATTCCCTCATGTTTACTGTCTTCTTGCTCCTCTTCAAAATTATTTTAATGTACATCACTTAACCAGCCTTGCCTAACATCAAAAATATTTCTTCCCCCAACATTAAAATGTATTATATCATCCTCGTATATTGAACACATTTTTTCCATATTTTCAAAATGTACATTAAAATTTTGTAAAACTGCGTGACGAGTACTCATTTTAATTAATTTTGTTATTTCTTAAAACACTGGATACTACTGTAAGAATGACTTACTCTGTTGGCTGCTAAGATTTAAATAAAACATCTCCCTACAATGCCTACAGACGACTGAGAAGGGCACGACCAATATGGTGGAGTAGAGAAACGTGGGCGGGGCCAAGGATAGGTGGAGAAGTAGTCAACCAAACAAAAAAGTGGTGGGGAAACCCGCTTAACCCCCCCAAATATACTCTACTAAAATTTCAATTGAAAATATCACACCGATCTTAATTTTTTTCGTTGCAGTCAAATTTTTACAATAAAAGAAATAAATTGTATTTTAGGTTTATATAAGGTATACCTTCTTCTCTTAGTGCTACAAATATTGATTTATAAACCTAATTTTTTTCCATCATTTTTAGCGTTATTAGGCGTGCAAATTATGAACGTTAAGTATTTCCAGCAATAAAAAGTAAGCATGAAATAAATAATATTTGAAATATTTTATAACGCGAACTAAAAGTAAAAAACACAATTTGAGCAAATATTTTTACATTTTATTACAGAAGAAGTGCAAGATGCTCGAAAAGATGCCAGAGAAGTAAAGAATACAGGTGACACTTTATCTTACTATTAGTATTTTTTGGGCACTTTTGACAGTATAACAATATACGCTCGTAAACATGAAAAAATTTGAAAGAAATTATTTTCGAATTACATAATATAAACGATTTGGTTCTGGCTAGTACACATTTTATAAAGGTAAAGCAGAGTAGCAAATATATAGCATTTAAAATAGTTCTAAGATAAAATTCTAATTATTTTCACCATAATCTTACCAAAAATTGAACAAGGAAAGAAGCGCCCCTATAAACAACGTACAAAAAGAACGGTTAGTCACAAAACAACCCCCTTTAGAAAATATTCTTAATAGCAAATGAAAGGATAGCTTTAACACTTATGCTGTCAGTCGCTAGAGGCGCTTCAAGCCTATAAATGTCAAATTGGACATTGACCCCCGTATTCACTAAAAAGGTTTAAGAGTTAGACCAGGTCTAGTTGCCATGGTACTGGTACATGGTAAAAATTAATTGTTCAATTGTTAAAAATGTCGTCTTAAACCTATAACTGTCAAGTCAGACCTGGTCGAATTTAAACCTCTTTAGTGAATACGGGTGTAGGTATTTTCAAATGCGTTATTGTTGATCTGATATTTTTTTGGATACTGAAATGTTTTACAGTGTTGTCCTAGTACTTTGGGATTTGTATTGTGTGGGTATTCGTGCATATATATGAACTCTAAATTAAAACAATATGGGTAAACGTTGGTGAAAAAATATGGCCAAAAAGAAATGTTACGTTCCAGGATGCGATGATAAATAGAGCAGCCTTTTCGGTTTCCTAATAAAAACCCGCAAGAAATATTATCCGTATGGCTTGAACGTATTAATAATACTAAACTTCTTTCTTTCCGCTTGAAGTTTTGTTTCAGAACTGTCTTGTATGCCCAAGGCATTTTATTCCTGAACAAATTCAACATGGGTGTAGAAAATGAATTACAACAGGCGCAGATCCAGTATTATTCATTAACGAAGGTAACATTAGCCACTTTTACATGAATCATAAAGAGTTTTATTTATTTCTAAAAAATTATATAATATGGACTATTAAGGAAATATTACAATTAGAATCCCTAGATCACGAGATATATTTTGCTTTAAGTTTAGTAATACTTTGACCTGCAATACATATCTATGTATTAACACAAATAAACAATATCTATCTATCTATGATGCTTATGATATTTAGTCTTTGTGGGAGTTTTTTGCATTTTATTTTTTTAAATGTCTTTACTAAAAACTATAGATATCTTTAAAAATAAAAAACAAAATTAAATTAAAAAATATATATTCATGAGAACAATGATTTAAACGTCCCACCTCGAAAATATTAGATCTGCGGTCAATCGCTAGATGGCGCTTTTCTTAATGCCAATTGTTAGCATTTCACTTTACTTTTTAAAGGGGGCTGTTTTGTGTTTTAGTCCAGTTCAAACTGAAAGAAAATTTTTAATTAGGTTATATTTAGAATTGCAAGTTGATTTTGTTATTTACCTAAATAAAAAGATACCCATTACGTAAACCCCAGTTTTTTAGCATGTTGAACGCCTTCGTAAAGATATTGATATAAATAAAGTTCTTCAAAATGCATCTTCTATAGGTATATCACGAAAGAAAAACAAAAAACGAATCTACAAAATAACCGGAATATGAAAAAGTGAGATTAAATACAATTAAAACGTCATTTCGTCCTCCCCGCGCATTCGAAGAATTAAGTAGATCGGTCTCAATTACGCTTTTGGCAACACCGAGCTAATGATAATAATACGATTAAATGTCGACACGAACAATTTACGTGGCGAATTTATGAAAGTGCCTAGTCGTAGTGTAAACTATGTTTGGTAAAAACCGGTGCTGAGTGCATAACTTTTCTAAGTTTTTGATTTTCAGTGTATCAAAACAATATATTTTCTAACAATTATATTTTTAATAATTTATATTAATAGATAAACTAAAGCAGCGTTGCAGACGCCTAACTCTCCCAATGCGTTAACAGGATCCTGCGCATAAATTTATTTTTTTTACAACTAGCGCATAGGCGGTTGCTTAACTATGTGACTAAGTTAGTTTTATGCACTTTTAACTGTTATAGTAATGCCTTGCCGTGTTTCTTTGACATAATACTGATTAAGCCCAAATTAAAATGCTAGAAAGTCGCTAATCTTATTGTACCGAAATAATTCTTGGAGTGAAATACAATAAACTATTAATAGAAGTACTAAGTCCTATTATATGGTTGTAATTTTTGCTAGCCGTTAGGGATATTTTTTTTTATCAAAACATGTACTTTTGTATGTAATCATGTTTCTAATTATCTAACTGCGTTTTGGGTAAACCCAGGTTAGGTGTTTTTAGTTT
This sequence comes from Kuschelorhynchus macadamiae, assembly GCA_030620095.1. NCBI lineage: Eukaryota > Metazoa > Arthropoda > Insecta > Coleoptera > Curculionidae > Kuschelorhynchus > Kuschelorhynchus macadamiae. The sequence goes on from JAUTXW010004692.1 coordinate 319,416, forward strand.
CGTCACACTGGCGCGCCCTCGGGCGCGCCTGATAAAGAAAACTGTATCAAACAAAATTTATGAGACACAGTCTAAGTAGCACAAATTAGCTGATGATCTGCTTAAAGGTTAGGTATAAACGTAACTAGACATCTAGTAAATATTCAAGTTACATTCTTGTAATAATAACTCTATAAAATGCAAAATATGACATTTTTAGTCTATAGAAATCGAAGTCGAAACTTGGTCAAAAAGTAGATATTTTTTGCTAAATAATAACTAGACATATTTTAGCAAGTATTTAGGTTAAATAATATCAATAATAATTGAGAGGAAGAAATATAGCTTTTATTATCATATTTTTTGTTTCAAAATTTTAGTTTAATTTTGGCAGAAAATGTCACTTTTTTAAATTTTTGTTTGTAACCTATAAAATTATACTTAAACCTCAACTAGGATTTATTTAGAAAAACGAAATATAAATTATTTATCATACAAAATATCTAATAACAAGTTTAAATATTCCACCACATATTATAGAGAAAGAAAACGCCTACTTGAGGTAAATATATAATAAGACGTGAAATAAATGTATTTACTTTTTTGCTTTTATTAAAACACCAATATATTTAAAGGATAGACCAATCAAATATTAAAAAATGACCAATGATATGTTTATACTTTGTAAAAACTTATATACATATTTTTCAGCATTAAAAGCAGATTCTCGAGGCACGATATTATACTAAATACCTATTACTCCACTTGTGCTGGCACCTGGGTTTTAAATTAGCCATTTTATAGAGAATATTAAAGGCAAAATAAGTAGAGAATAAGAATAATGAAGAAAATACAAATAATAAAAAATTATTTAGCCAAATAAAAAATAAAAAATAAAAAACTTTTATGGTATAAAAGATCCCGGTGGGTGGGGCACAGAAACAGCGAGAAATCGTAAAGGATATCGTCATATGTCCGTGTTACTTATACCTTTCCTTAATATATTAAAAGCTCCCATGTCGGATCCAGATCCCTGATTCCCTTGGACCCACCCCCTAAATATGCCAGATATTGTTTCTTAGTAAGATAGCTTTACAGTTTTACTATAATCTTCAAAACCATAGCCGCAAAAATTGAACGTATTAATTTGTTTTTTACGAACCGTCCATTTCCAACCCTGATTAAAACGAAGCATTATTTAAGAATCACAGGTCCTCTACTGGAGAGTTTTATCCTTTATTAGTTACTAAAGTACATATAAAAACAAGTTTCAATAACACTAAAAGTGTACACAGAGTTTGGTAGTAAACGATTCTGCAAAGATTATTTTTGAAACTAAGTATTTTTTCCACAACGTTTACCAAATGACAGAAGTGGTGTCCTATTTTTTTCAACACGAAAAAACAATATTTTTAAACCCAGTCGTCATGAGTATCATATTACAGAACTCAATGAGAGATGTTTTCTTGATTACTTCATAAACATGCTACTTAGAAAAAACGATTATTAAAAAAGAAAGAGAACCGATAAGTCACTTTCGACGTCACGTGTATGTTATCAAACCGTTCAGTTCATAATGAGATTATTTTAAATCTACGTAACTTCTAAATATTTCAAAAAAGAACCCAGTAACCACATATGCGTTAAAAAAGGCGTTATTATATGACGTATAATCAACTTAAATATGTCGCGGATTTATACGCTTCTTATAACGAAGGCACCAAAGTTTAAAATAAATTAAGAAAATATTGTTATTTTTTGTTATAAAATTCCTACAATTTTACTTTTACATAAACGTCAAATTAAGGTATGGAATAACATATATTAAACGTTAGGAACACATTAGAGGTAGTCAAAAAATATACGCAATTATCACTTAATTTATAATTGCATATTCCGGTATTAATTATTAAACTTAAAGTTTCTTTTCTTTAAATAATTGCGGTTCTACTTGTTCCAAGCATTTATAAAGCTGAAATAGACCTTATTTAAGGATGGAATAGAAATACTGTTCTTAATACGATAGAATACTAAAATACTTTCTCGCTATTCATCAGATATAGTCTATATAAAAGTTGGCAAGATATAGGTACACAATTAAACAGCAATTATTTTTTTTATATTTTTCGAACAAAACCGATAAAATAAGTTGATTCATTTTTTAACTGAATTTTAAATTTATGTTATTCTATACAAAAATATTTCATAACTAACGTCATTAAAACTAGTTAGGCGTGTCACTAATAACTGATAACATGGTAAAGCGTTTTGGACATCATGTATTTGTGGGTTTTTATGTGTTGATCATTAGCACATATTTAAAACTTCACAATTCTGTTTAAAATAAACATATCTAATCGTCTAAAACTAACAACAATAGATATTACCCTTTTGTTTGTAGAATTCACAATCAACACAAACTGTTTTAACTTGTCTTCAGTCATCACGCACTTATTTTATAACCTTAAAAAAAATATGTTTTATAACCTTCAAAAAAAATATGTTTTATGTTTATAATATGTTTCTCTAGGTGTAAACAAAGTGTTTAGCCTAATCAATGTTTTATAAACGTTTATCGTTTGGTTAGTAAGCACAAATAAACTTAATATAACGTTATTCAGAAACCATTTACAATTTTGGGGTTAAAGTTCAAGTCAAGCTGTGACACGGCTGGCTGTTTGGCAAGAAAACACAAAAAGGATTTCTCTTCGCTTGAATGCTACACATATCTAAAGCAAAAAATATAGTTCTACGCTATTCCTACTTGTGTGCAAAGCCTTTTTTTGCTGGATTGACAGACTCATCGTCTTCCTGGAGGAAAAACGTTGAAACACTAGATTTTTTTTAGATGATGATCTGAAGCTTGCAAAAAAAACATAACAAATAATAATATTTATAAGATAGATGTATCTTTTTTTATTCATTAATAAATTCTTTTAATTTGATTTTTCAAGACTTATTTTATTTTAGATCCCTCTAAAAATGTATCAGTATAATTTACAATCAGTTTGTTTATGGTGTTTTACTTCAACCTTTTAACTCAAATTCATTCAATATTTCATGTAGGTTTTATTAAATTGAAAAATGTAATAAATAAATAATGTAATCTGTTAATGTAAATTTGTTACACCAGTGTCACAACAAGGACCCCATGATCCCTCTCTAGAACATGCCCAATCGTCGATCGCGATTTCGCACTTTTAAGAGCTCATCAGGTCGCCATAGACTAGTGAGCTCTGTCTAAGGAAAAGGCACAAAATGGAATCGGTGTAATTCAATACCGGTAGCAGTATCAGCCAGCGGAGTAGTTGTTTCTGTGATTCCATTTCGTGCCTTTGGCCTACACGGGGCTCGCTAGTCTATGGCGGCCTGATGACCTCTAAAATAAGCGAAATTGCGATCGTCATTTGCCTGAAATGGATTATTGCGCCTGCGGCCTTGTAGGACATGGTCCAGAGAGGGATCATGGTATCCTTGTCGTGACGTAAGTACAATGACAGACAAAAATATATTAATATTATTTCTCCCAACGAAATTCAGGAATCAACAGTGTAATTCTATTCCGTTCGCGGTATTAGCAAGCGGAGTAGTTTAGGCATTGAGCTCTAAAAAGAGCGAAATCGCGATCGTCGTTTGTCTGAAATGAATCATTGCGCCAGAAAGCGATCATGGTATCCCTCTTGTAACGTTGGTGTAATGTAAAGCAAAAATACATTAACATTATTCTTCATTCTCTCTCTCCCCGAAATTGTATAGAAACGTTTGAAATTATTTGGAAAAATGCGTAATTTACTGCAAAACACCTTCCTGTGCATATACGATCGTATATCTGTTTCTCTTTGTGAGTGCCACGGGAAAACAGTGCATTGAGTCTGACGTCTGAGCATACATGTGACGTAACGTGCGGCTAGGTTCCTATTAGCCATGGATACCGCGGCTCCATAACCTAATATTCGAACGGCACGTTATACCCTAGGCAAATTATAGACTGGCTTTAGTTATCTAGAAATAAAATATTATGAGACATAACATAAAATAAACGTTAGTGATTAGCTAATTACCCAATACAAAATATTATTTTTATACTTCCAACTACATAATAAAAAAATAATTATTCTTTTTGTTAATTTGTCATATCCTGATACTCAAATTTAACTGAATGTCACATGGTGCAAAATAATTACATGAGTTTACCCATAAATCATGTAACAACCAATTTACAATTCACGCTTGCATTGCGGGTTTTGCCAGATAATGAATATAACATTTTCATGTAAAACCTCTCGAGTTAACATATTTTTGGTTAGAACAGTATCTATAATACTTAATTTGAATTGTGTATGATCGTATTAAATAAAAAGATATTTTTATAAATAACAAATATATTTAAAGAAGAATTCATGATATTTCCCCGCCTCAATAAAAAAAAATAGTACAGCCTAATTATTTTTTCGCATATTGCGAAATAAAATATTTACACCTATTTAGGACTACATATTACCAAATAAGGTGGCGCACTATGGGCCAAGCAAGCGATTTGCATCATATAAATGTTTTTTTTCCAAATTGATGTTACAGCTTACATCTTCATGAAAATATTGTCCTCCCAGATTCTATCCAAATACTTATCTTTTTGTACGACGGCAAATGGACTTATAAATATTTTAACTATGTGTTTTTAACCTTACTTTTTAATAAAGTACTTTTTATTTTTTCAATCAACCATTTAACATTATTATTCGTTATAATTTTATTTTCAAAATTGCGACGGCGATTAAACAATATATTGAGTTTGCCTCTATTGCTAGTTACTAGAAATAAACAAAAAAAAATCGGTAAATTTCTTTTACCCGGATCTTCCTTGGTTATGTATCTTTCCTCTTATTAGGAATTGTGAAGTGTGGCCCAATTTAGTTCAGTAAATAGTCATTACTGTCTTAAAACACTTTTTTTGGGTGCCATTTTGATTCCTACCAATATATTTTATTCCTACTATGCCACACTTGATTCTTAGGTATAATTTGAAATAAATTCAATAAGCAAAACACCAGAGGGAGATTTTCCACATTACAAACATTTTATTTGACCACCATTTTGTTCCGAAATCTTGAAATAGTACCACAGTTTTACTAGTTCATCTGTATGCTACAATTAGTTATCTACACAATCTGAAATCGGTTCAGTAAATAGTTTTTTCAGGCTGAATTCTTAAATATTTTATTAAGGCACCATTTTGTTCTGCCATCTTGGATTCATACCAAAATACAGGTTGATTCATACATAATACTTGATTTTGGTACACAATTTGAAATACATTTTTTAGTAATAATTTTTTTAATATTTTACTAGGTCGCCATTTTGTTTTGCCATATTGGTATTTTTTAACAAAATGTTGCCAGGTCATCCTTATATGAAGAGAGAAGGAAGTCATAACTAAGTCTTAGATTCGTAAATTTTTAAAAAACGCATACAAACAATGAATGAGACAAAAGGAGATTGAAGGATCGAGAAACATATTTTATCTATTTAAGGATGTGAAGTGGATGCTGTAAGAAGTTACCTAATGTTCTTCTTTGCTTAATATAATAGGTACCAATTATATCAATTTCAGCGACGACAGACTTGCCCTTACCCTAAGAAAACTAATTTTTCATTTAATAAGAACTAAAACATTGTGATTTAAGGAGATATGTAAACAGAGAGTTGCCGGAGGCTACATAAGGGCAGGCAGTATTAAAATCCTTAATATATCGCGCACTAAATTTCCCTTGTTAAAGTTAAAGAACTCAGCAGTTTGAATTGCGTTCGGATACAAACGTAAGTGGTATATTTTCATTATATAACATAACCAAATGTAGGCTTGTGTTTGTGTATTTTTTCTGTAAACGAAAATATATTTAAATATAGAGTAGGAAAAAATCGACCTCGCCAATTTACCTACGAAGACGACGTCGCTTTTTTAGGAGAGGCTGTTGTTCACAATCGGTTGGGTAATCCGGAAAATGGAAAACAAAGCAAATAAACATTTAGGATATTGTTGGAAAAAGATTATTTTCTTGATTTCCTTTTAGACCATAAAAAACCTAACCACATAAAAACATACTTAAAAGTTAGGTTAGAACTCACCACACTTTTTTAAAATGTCGCCATTAAATCGCAACCACGATAATTTCAGATTGTACCGCAAAGTAAGGTAAGGCAGTATTCAAATAACACCACCCTTAATACTGCTTGGTAACATTAAGGACACCTGCGATAAATCTCTAATAAACATAAGAACATACCCAAATAGTGCCGGTTTTCTTACTAATAAAAATACACTAGAGCTGCAACATATTTTAGATGTGATACACACATTAAAAGGTTTGCTTAGATTGCCAGTGAAGATAGCATGATTTCCGTGTCATATACTTTTCGGATTGCTCCTACTACGGTATAGAGTATCATGTATCTATATATTTAAAACACTAAGCCACATTTTTTAATAAATTCGTGAGAGAGTTGTACTGCACCAATTTACATGACTTTTTTTTCTCATGATCTGGTTACCGAGACCTTTCAAGGATATTTTTTGTATTGTATTGCGTATTTTTTCTATAAAACCAATATGATTTTCTTCAATAACATTCCTGGACGATGTGGTGCATGCGCCAATATTCTTTTAATTCCACTGGAAACCCATCGCGCCACCTAACGGAAAAGACAGAGCAAGGTCGTCCGGGCCGGCTAGTTATTAATTAAGTCAATTAAGTTCAAGTCATATCAGGCGCCGAATTTCTATTTTTATCAGAAATAAGTATATTTTTTTAATTTAATGTCGATTACCTATAATTGGATCAAAATTGAATTATTAAATTTGACCGAAATCAAGTTTTCTCTAAAAGAGTTTTTTATGCTCGGCATCCCCACAGAATAAAAATTCTCGATTGATGATGAGATTTAATGTATCTTTTTTTTATGTATTTTTGTATATTGTGTATCGAAAGTTTCCGTAGACAGAATATTTCACATGTTGAAATACGTAATTTTCTTGAATATGTTTCAGTAAATGCAGAGGTAGAGACAGTTAACAAAAAGAACAGTACTAGCGCGATTCCCTGTTCTGTGTTTTATAAAACAAAACAGATACCTCGGCAGAGATATGTGTCAACTATTTTCAGATTGTTTTCATTCAGTTTTTCAGAAGCCATTATTTCCGAACGTGCATGATAATTTTAAAATTAGTGAGGCAGATATTCAAAACGTCATAGAATCACTTAATGTAAATAAGGCCACGCCCACGGCCCGGATAACATACCAGTATTGTTTGTTAAGTCATGCAAATCCTTAACACAACCACTTGCACACATTTTTAATTAATCCCAACTTCATGGTACCCATCTGGCTAAATGGAAACTATCCCACGTAATTCCCATTTTTAAGTGTAGTGCCAAGCATAATGTTCAAAACTACCGACCTGTGAGTAAACTGTGCGTATTTCAAAAATAATTTATTTGAAAGTTTTAAATCAAGTAGAACATATTATATAACCGGAGCAACACGGTTTTTTCCACATAGGTCGATCGAGACAAATTGTAGCATTATATTTTTCATGAGCTAAATTGTTTCATTTGGTGAACAGTTTAATTCACGCTGATAGTAATTTGGGTTGTCTATAAGTGGGATTTATAACGTAATATTTAATTTTAGGGTGGAAATGTCGTTTTCTTTATAATTTGTACATAAATCAAAACAAGTAATTTACTTCATATTTATTTTTACGTTGCCATCCAGATAAAATCACAATATTTGCCAATCATTTCAATATTCAAAGCAGGTAAAGGAATTTTATATTTAATATAAACATATTCTTTTGGTACTCTCAAGTCATGGATTCACGGCGTCGACGTCGGCTTGCGTTTCTACTTTCCGTTTTCAGTTGCAGTGTTGCCGAATCAAGTTAATGAATTTTCTTAAGTTTCATGGTGAATTTGAATTTGCCGCTTCCTTTCATGAGTCACTTTACTGACTATTTCCGTGTTCGACCTTCTTGGTTCACCAACGGACTTCATCCCTTGGTATCGTCATTCCGGTTGGTAGTCGAGGTACTTACAACACCTCCATGTGTTGATCCGAAGAAAAATCGGGAATCATCCCGAATATACCCAGTAGTGGTGATTTGAATTTTTGTTTCTTCGCATGGATTAACTATCTGCTTTATCTGAGAGCCAAAGTAAAGTTTGTGTTTTGGAGAAAACCTGGATTTTTATCCAGCAATCTTTGGCCATGTCGGAATCAAACGTTTTGGAGTTTTTTTTTTTGTATAGTAACTTTGGGATTTAGTTAAGAATCCACATGGGAGTCGACTCCTAAGTTTTGGCATACCGTACCGTACCATGAGTTATGAATTATGGTCTTAAAAGAAACGTAATCTGTTATCCCGCCTAGACTTCTTTATTTGATCCAGTTCTGTTCGAAGGCTGTTAGTTCCAGACACTGTAACTGTTCCTGTGATTTTGAAGTGATCCTCTTTTGATGTTTTGATGCAGCCCTTGAAGTCCTGACAACCCTGGAAGGATTTATAAAGGCCAGATAAAATTATTTTATTAATTATCCATTTTTATTTAATTTTTTTTTACTACAAGCATTATTTAATATTATACATTTTTACATTTGATTTAAAGTTTAAACGATTTATGCTATTTAAAAGTGAACCAGTTAATTATTCTTTCTAACTTTCATTTATGTAACAATAATTAAAGGTGTTAAAATTATTAATGAGTTATGTGAACTATAGTCGACTATGAGGTTATTAAATTTTCTTTATGAAAATCTTGGCATATTAAAATCCTTTTTTTTTATTTAGAATTATCTTATTTAAATTGTACATTTGCTATATAATATATTGTGCCGTCGTAAGTATAGGAAATTTACCTCATATTTTCATTTATCCTGCCCACACTCACCTAATTTTTATTTCAGTTTTTTTTTGCTATAGGAACTAGCTTAGGCTAAAGTTTGTTTATTTTGGTTTCGCGGTTTTCCTTTATTAAATATATAAAAAAAAACAGCGTGGCGCCCTTTTAGTAGTCTATTTGGATTATGTAATGTATTTTTTTTTAGATTTACTTTTGATTTTAAAAGAACACACAGAAATTTAATAATTAAATTCTAATATCTAATATCAAAGTTAATTAAATAAAATTATTTTTCATTTGCCCCGAACCCATAGTGCTCTCCAGATGAAAAGCTGCCGTTAGCTGAGCGTAAAAAAAAACAAGGGGTATGATACGCTGCAAAATTTGGTTACATTTGTAGAGTTTCTCTCTGAAATAATGGATAGGCGGATGGAGGTAGATGCTAAATACATCGACTTCAGTAAGCGTTTGATAAAATTAATGATAGAATCCTAATAGATCGCCTGGCTGAGGTCGGTGTATCTAGATTCCCGTTGCGGTGGATCTGGTCTTATCTGCGTGATAGAGTACAGGTGGTGTCTGTTAATGGGCATCAATCCAACTCCGGTACATTCAGGGGTACCTCAATGCAGTCACTTAGTTCCTTTATTTTTTATTATTTATTTGAACGATATCAGAAAATGCTTTGGAAGTTGCAATTTCTTACTCTATGCGGACGATTTAAAGCTATATTATCCAATAGTACACACCTAAAAATACAAGGTGACTTGGATCGGTTAGCTGAATATTGTAGGAAAAAAACGATCTATTTTCAAACTTTGATAAATATATTACTATCACCTTTACCCGAAATATCAATAGAATCCCCACCCATTAACCTATAAATGGCACGGGTTTAAAAACTGTTTCAGAAGTAAAGGATCTCGGTGCTATTTTGGACTCCAAATTGGTATTTAAGTCCTATATTTTGCATCTGTCGTTTGGAACCCACAATACCTTGTTTATTCCAATAGGATTGAATCAATCCAACATACATTTTTGAGATATATGTTCTTCAAAACAAACATAAATACAGATGTAAGTTACGTCTCCATTTTGTGCGAGTTTAAAGTTTTGCCTCTTAGAGACAGGAGAACTATCTCCGATTTAACCATGTTTTTTAAGATAAAAGGACTGGCATTTCTTCCACAGTTGTAGAGACAAGTGGAATTTCATATAAACATACTGTAACGATGTCACATCTCTTGAGTTGACCATCTATACCTTTAAGATTAAAATTAAGTCAAAATTTTTAAATAACTTGTAGTCTGATAACTAACTAGAATACTTTTATATTATTACTATTATATATTTTATTATATTCAGTTATAGTACCTGTACACTAAAAATGTGCATCGAATCGAGGGTACTCTGGTGGATTGTTATCTCTTTGTAAACCTACTTTGTAATAAATAAATAAATAAGTGACTTTATTTATTCGTTTATTTTTTATAAGAGCGATCATTTAAATTATTCTGAAAAGCTTTTAGACTGATATAAGAATCAAAATGAGAGTAACCAATTGTTTTACTTTTAAACAATACTGATATTTTTAAGATGATTCTTTCACCAATGGCTTTCAATAACAATAATTTAAATTCGATTTCTACATGTTTCGCATTTCCACCCTTAATGGGGTAAAAAGTTCAAAGGAAATGTTAATTTACTTTTTTACAATATCTCTAAACCAAATGAAATTTCAAATCTAAATAATGAATTTGCAATAAAAAGGCTAGTAAAATATTTGTTTAATTGTCTACTTGATTCGTGACTTCAGATTGATATTTTGTACAGGAGGGTTGGTTGGAATTGGTCAATAATAAATCTCTAGAAACTCAGAATTTTATTCTAGTCTACGTTTCGACGTTAGAGCATATATTTAAAACTGGAAAAACTATTAGATAAAGGATTTTAAAAGATCGTACCATGGCCTAGCTAGTACTAACAAATATATTTATTTGTCTGTACCTTCGCATACCATCAGTCGATATCTCACTTCTAAAAAAGTTTGGAATTTTGATTTATTTATAGTTTTTTTAAATTTACAGCTAGCAGATATTGTTATTGGTATAGAGGGTGTTGACAAAATTTAATTATGTTAAAGTATGATGTACTTAAATTGTCAACGTCTTGTTTTTTGTTAACACTATTAGGGTGTTTTTTTATTTCTATCATTTCGTTCAGAATTCGTTTTTTGTAATTAGTTTGTTTTCCAATAATTTTTGTTTCATGAAAGTTAAAGGGGTGTCCTAAATTTTCGAAACGTTCTGCTAGGGCAGTCTTGTTGTTTGTATTTATTAAGCTTACTGGTTTTACACCTCTTTTATGTTCGGATATTCTTGTTTTGGGGTATCTCCCTGTCTGTCCTACATAAACTTTATCACATTCAGAACATGGAATTCGATAAATAACATTACTTTCATTATCAAGCGGTGTTGTCGTTTTTAATTTTGAGTAGAATTTCTTTACTGTATTTTCGTTTTTAAAGGCTACGTTAAGGGAATCGTTATTTAGTTCTCTAGATAGTTTTTGATATAGGGGATTTTTAGATAGGTTGTTTCTTTTTTGTTTCGAGTTTGGTTATTTGTTTGCGGAGATTTGTTTAGAATTTTAGTTATTAATTTATTTGGATAGTCATTTTTTTGTAGATATATTTTAATATTAAGAAGGTTTTTGTTGTGGAAATCTGGATGTGATAATTTTAGTGCTCTGTCCTTCAAATGATGTATTATGTTAGTTTTTTGTTTAAATGCACGTTGTGAGTTGAAGTTTAGAAATCTTTCCGAGAAGGTTGGTTTGTGAAACCAGTCAGTCTTGATTATATTATCATCCGTTCTTATTAGCATTAAGTCCAGGAAGGGTATTGACCTATTGTTTTCTTTTTCAACAGTAAATTGAAGTCGTGGATGAAAGTTATTAAATATAGTAACCAACGTATCTATTTGGTCTAACGGAACGCAGATTATTATGTCATCAACGTATCGTTAAAAAAATGGCAAGTTAAAAGGAAATTTTTTGATACAAGTTTTTTGTAGTTCCGACATGATGACATCCGAGCAACTTGGTGATAGGCAATTGCCCATGCCAAGGCCATATATTTGTTTATAGAATTTATTCTCGAATGCACAATAGCTGTTATTAAATGTAAATTTTAAAAGCTCTATAAATTCGTTAAGTGACAAATTACTGTGGTCTTATATCATAGACCACTTTCGACTTAAGATATCGAGTGTAAGGTCGGTTTGTATATTGTTACACAGAGGCACTACATCCAATGATACCAAATCATAGCCATTTGGCACTTGAAAATTTTGCAACTATGACACAACTTCGAAAGAGTTTTTTGTATGATATTCATCTTTTTCAAAAGCATAACTTATTAATTTTGAGAGATATTTTGTCAGATTGTAAGTTGGGGAATTAACAAAACTTACTATTGGTCTATAGGGATATTTTTTTATGTATTTTTGGTTGAAAGTACATTTTAGGAAAAGTGCCGTTGTTACATTTTAATTTTTCCCCCATCTTTGGTAAGAGATGTTACCAGGTTATCTATTCATTTACTTAATTTATTTTGGATTGATATATGTCGGAACTACAAAAAACTTGTATCAAAAAGTACCTTTTAACTTGCCATTTTTTAAACGATACGTTGATGACATAATAACCTGCGTTCCGTTAGACCAAATAGATACGTTGGTTACTATATTTAATAACTTTCATCCACGACTTCAATTTACTGTTTAAAAAGAAAACAATAAGTCAATACCCTTCGTGGACTTTATGCTAATAAGAACGGATGATAATATAATCAAGACTGACTGGTTTCACAAACCAACCTTCTCGGAAAGATTTCTAAACTTCAACTCACAACAGGCATTTAAACAAAAAACTAATATTATACATAATTTGAAGGACAGAGTACTAAAATTATCACATCCAGATTTCCACAAACCTCCTTAATATTAAATTTATTAAAAAAATATCTACAAAAAAATGACTATCCAAATAAATTGATAACTAAAATTCTAAACAAATCTGCGCAAACACATAACCAAACTCAAAACAAAAAAGATACAACCTATCTAAAAATCCCCTATATCAAAGACCTATCTGAAAAACTATCTAGAGAACTAAATAACGATTCCCTTAACGTAGCCTTTAAAAACGAAAATACAGTAAAGAAATTCTACTCAAAATTAAAAACGACAACACCGCTTGATTATGAAAGTAATGTTATTTATTTTTTGATTATGAAAGTAATGTTATTTATCGAATTTAGGACAGACAGAGAGATACCTCAAAACAAGAATATTGGAACATAAAAGAAGCGTAAAACCAGTAACCTTAATAAATACAAACAACAAGACTGCCCTAGCAGAACATTTCGAAAATTTAGGTTAACTTTCAAACAACAAAAAACAAGACGTTGACAATTTAAGTACATCATACTTTAACATAATTAAATTTTGTCAACACCCTCTATAGCAATTAGAATATCTGCGAGCTGTAAATTTTAAAAAACTATGAATAAATCAAAATTCCAAATTTTTTTAGAAGTGAGATATCGACTGATGGTATGCGAAGGTACAGAAAAATAAATATATTTATTTTAGTACTAGCTAGGCCATGGTACGTACGATCTCTTAAAATCCTTTGTCTAATAGTTTTTCCAGTTTTAAATATATGTTCTAATTTGACATGGAGTTCTGCCTTGTTTGTAAGTAGCAAATATCCTGATAATTGTAGGAATTATGTATGATTGAGTTTTAAAAATAAGTGTCGTTAGGTATATGTATGTACTATTGCACCTCTTATAATAATAATTTTTAATCTAAATCTTTGTAAATTTCGAATTGTCTCGTAAAAGAAATGTGAATGTTTCAATGATTAAAGCTATTTAGTATGTTTCATTTTAATTATGTTAGTCTAATAATATTCCTCCGCTTGATGTTAACCATGTAAAATATTTTTAGAGTCCTGAGGATGATCTTATATAGGTCGAAACGTAGACTAGAATAAAATTCTGAGCTTCTAGAGATTTATTATTGACCAATTCCCACCAACCCTCCTGTACAAAATATTTGTTTAATATTTTATGTTGTCATGATGTAAACTTTATATTTTTATGAATTATGTTTTAAGAATTACATTATTTGTATTTGTTGCGTACTTTTAAATTTTTTTTAAAGGCGGCATTTTATTCCTGGTACAAAGGAGGCCGAACCCATAGGAATGGCCCTGGTAACATGTATTGCTTAGGTTTGTTGCAAAAAGCCAACAAAATATCGGGTCTATAAACAAGGATTGTATTGTCAAGTCTTAAATATCAAATGCGATATACGCGGACAAACAAAATCATTACAATAGAGAGTTTTTGGACTGAAATGAAGTAAAATTTGCGAAATTTTTCGATTTTTTTTTGGAAAAAAAAAGGAAATGTAACGAGTTTTCAGTTTTAATCAACTCTATACACCATAGGTTATCATTTAAAAATAAAAAACTACAAATGCTTAGGTTCATTAACGACACAAGATCCGCATATTGCTTAAATACTTGTTGGCATAAACCTGTGGTTTCCAATAACCCCATAGCCAAAGTCAAGAGGTGTTAAATCGCACCAAATTGAGAGATGTATGGGGGTATGGCAAGTGGCGCCGTCCTGCTGAAATCACTTATCGTACACAGCAATATCTTCCAACTGAGGTACAAAAATCTGTTGTTATCATAGCACGATAAAGTTCGCCATTCACCGTTACTGCATTACTTTGCTGGTTTAATTATATCACTAGACGTAGCATCTCTATGCATAAATATTCAATTTCAACTAGGTTTCGACAATAAAGAAAAAAAATGAGTAAAATTTAAAAAAATTACAGATATACCCTCGAAGAATTTTTAACAGCTACCGAATTAACCTTAAAATCCACCTATTTTATTTACCTTGACAAATATTGTGAACAAATTGAAGGGTGTACAATGGGCTCATCCATATCCAGTTTAATTATTTCCATTCTAAATTAAAGTTTAAAATAAAATTTCCTAGACATGACATTATTATAAAAATTCAATAAAAACGGAATGGTCCACAAAAGAGACCTGGTCAGGAAGATATTTCAATTTCTACTCCCAACATCCCATCACAAAAAAAATTTGTTGTAATAGGACTAGCCCACCGAGCAATTAAATTATCAGATTTAGTTTTTAGAACCACAGCAATAGAAAAAATAAAAAAAATAATACTTAAAAATAGCTATCCCTCAAAACTCATAAATGCCATTTTTAAATCAGGTCTAGATAATAACAATTACCTTAGAAAAAAACAGCAAAAATACAAACGACTATTTACCACTCCCATAAAATCAGGATTTATCGGAAAATCTACAACAGTTTTTCGAAGAATATGATATATCATGCTGTCAAAAATGTTTTAACCTAATTCAACAACACTTCAGCACTCTAAAAAGTAAAACAAGTAAAAATAAAAAAACATATCTTTAACTAAAAACTCAATTCTTTACTGCAGTAAAAATCTTTTTAATAGTCTACCAGTTAGCATTCGCCAGATTGGAGAGTACAAAGCATTTAGACGCAAGGCCAAAAAACTCCTAATTTCAAATGAATTTTACAGTATAAATGAGTATTTAGCTTATGTTAACATAATTTAAGATTTTTTTTTGATTTTTATATATTTATATATATACTTCAATTTACTTTTTGTCTTATTTTCATTTGGAATCACTTGTCTATTATTTCTGAATGTATTATTAACTTATACTTAAATATGTGTTAATTTTAGAATATTAGTTTTTATTTTTTGACCGTTTTTCCGTACATACCTTTGCCCTCATGTTACAAAAAGTTGTAATTTTCTGTGTTTTACTTTTTTTTATTACTTGTTTTTTATTAATGTATTTCACATATATTTTTTTTAACTACCCGCTTTGTCAACAAGATTCATTTTCTTTGAAAATAAAGCATATTTTGAATTTGAATTGAAATATTTGTCCTAGTGTTTATATCGGATAAACATCTCAATATCTTGAAAACCGCCTAAACGGTCACAAATTTAATAAAAAGACTACCACCGCCCTTATAAATAACGAAAACTAAAAACAACATAAATTTAACTTTGAAGAAACCAAAATTTTACGTTATGAACCGAATCAAAATACACAAAGAGTTTTTGGAAATGATTTATATAAAACAACATTACCATTTAATAGACAACAAAGCAGATATAAAAAACCTCAACAAGATATACTTAGTAAATTATCTTGTTTAATTTGTACAAATTAAAGCAATAACAAAAAATATAAATAAAAAACATACACATATAAAGAAACCATCTCCCAGCCTGAAAAACGAATTCATTTGTCGATAAATGCTTCTAAATATTGATTGATATTTGCATTAATATCCATAGTCCCGTCTTAGTTACATGTGCCCTATGTGTAGTTTACAATATTAAGTGTTATTCGTGTAGTTTTTATATTTTTTATAATAACGTTTTCAGTATTGATAATGACCATAAAATGATTGAAACATCTACAAATAAATGACAAATATTAACACTCAATTGTTCCATTTATCCGAAGAATCGAAAATTTCAAGAAAAAATGTATATATATATATATATATATATATATATATATATATATATATATATATATATATATATATATATATATATATGTAGATAGATATATTTTAGTTTTATTTTTCTTAGTTTACGGTCAGTGGTTTACTTGAAAATAATTAGAAAATTACTTCTTTTTTTAAAACATACATATATTATAGTCTGATGACGTTTCAACCAGTTTTGGTCTTTTTCAAATCTAAAATTATATGAAAAATTGTTGGTACGACAATAATAAAATACGTCAAAAAACAATCATCTTACCCCTAGAACGTAATGATAACAGTATACAACACATAACGAAGTAACAGCTATGACGATCACATGTATTAAAATTTTATTTTCTCAATTAAGAAAATGTTAACAGGACACAACATTTTGCACATTATTACAAAGGACTAACACAACGAACTGTGGAGTATCAATTATTGCAATATAGATGTATATATTTTGCTAAGATTGTTTACATCTTTTTTGTCATTTACACAGTTTTTGTTTTTGTGGATTAAAGCCATTTCATAAAATTCCCTTTTTTTTTAACTGACACTCGGTTTTTAAGATTTTAGTTTCAGAATAATTAAAACTGTGGTTTTTCGACTTTTCATGGTTGGTTAATGCCGTTGAGTTTTTTTTGTCGTATTTATGGCTTTTTATACGGTTTTCCAAATATTGACTTGTTTGACCGATGTAAACCCCTTCACAATTACAACAAGGAATTTCATAAACTACATTGCTCCTTTTGTTTTTTGGAGTCTTCGCCTTTAGTTTACTAAAATTATTAGATAGTAGATTAACGGTTTTATGACAAATTTGGATGTTATATTTTTTAAGGAATGTTTGAAATTGTTGGGATAATCCATTTATAAAGGGGGGGGAAATGTACTTTGTACGTGCTGAAGTAGGTTTTTTAGTGCAAATTAAAGAGTTATAATGCTTATGAATTCTGCTTTTAAATATTTTATTAATTAATTCTAATGGATATTGGTTTAAGATCAATGCTTCTTTTGCCTTTTTAATAGCATTTTCTCTGTATTCAGCATCTGAAAGCTGAATTGCCCTGTCCGCCAATCCTATTATTACAGACCTTTTTTGCGATGTTGGGTGTTTAGACTTGAAATTTATGTATCTAGAAGACCATGTCGGCTTCGTATACCATTCTGTTTTTATATTTTCTCCTATATGGTGTAGTGTTAGGTCGAGAAAATTAATTTGGTTTTTTTGTTCTGTTTCGATTGTAATCGGGGATAAATCATTTGAAGGGTGAGGAGAGAGATGAAATTAGAGCCAAGTCTTGTAATATTTTAACAAATTTTAAAAATAAACTAAAAAATCAAAGCGATAAAAATAAAAAACATTTAACAAACTTAAAAAAAAATAAAACATTTTTAAAAAACAACACCCATATAAAAGTTCTAAAAGCTGACAAAACAAATAAAAAAGTGTTAATGAATTCTGCAGAGCATAATACAAAAATGAAAGAATTACTAAAAGACAAAAAAACATATAAAGAAATTAAATTAGATCCTACCAACCAATACCAGAAAAAAAATAATGAATTAATTGAATCTTGGGAAAATAAATTTTATATATCCCCAGAAACTGCTAAACGCCTAAAAATTAGAAATGCCCTACCACCTAAAATATACGGACTGCCGAAACTTCACAAGGAAAATATCCCCTTACGTCCAATTGTATCATGTATACAGTCGCCTTATACACCACTTTCAAAATTTTTAAAAGATATCCTCAAAAACGTTGTACACAAAAACAACTATTATATTAAAGACTCCTTTCATTTTAAAGAAAAATTGAAAAATATTAAAATTTCAAAAAACTACCTCCTTATTTCTCTTGATGTTATATCCCTATATACCAATGTTCCCATCTCGTTAGCAATTAAAATAATAAAAAAAAAATGGTCTGAAATAAATAAATTCACTGACATACCACAAGATGAATTTATCAAAGCCATCGAATTAACACTGAATTCCACATATTTTCTGTACGAAAAACAATTATATAAACAAATAGAGGGTTGTGCTATGGGATCGTCAATTTCGAGTGTAGTTGCGCAGATCGTTATGGAGGATCTAGAGGAGGATGTGTTAAGCAGAGTAGGATTCGAAATTCCATTCTTTTTTCGTTACGTCGACAATTGTATCACGGCCATTCCATCAGACCAATCTAACAATATCCTAAAATATTTCAACCAATACCACCAAAGTTTACAATTTACAATCGAAACAGAACAAAAAAACCAAATTAATTTTCTCGACCTAACACTACACCATATAGGAGAAAATATAAAAACAGAATGGTATACGAACCCGACATGGTCTTCTAGATACATAAATTTCAAGTCTAATCAACACATCGCAAAAAAGGTCTGTAATAATAGGATTGGCGGACAGGGCAATTCAGCTTTCAGATGCTGAATACAGAGAAAATGCTATTAAAAAGGCAAAAGAAGCATTGATCTTAAACCAATATCCATTAGAATTAATTAATAAAATATTTAAAAGCAGAATTCATAAGCATTATAACTCTTTAATTTGCACTAAAAAACCTACTTCAGCACGTACAAAGTACATTTCCCTCCCCTTTATAAATGGATTATCCCAACAATTTCAAACATTCCTTAAAAAATATAACATCCAAATTTGTCATAAAACCGTTAATCTACTATCTAATAATTTTAGTAAACTAAAGGCGAAGACTCCAAAAAACAAAAGGAGCAATGTAGTTTATGAAATTCCTTGTTGTAATTGTGAAGGGGTTTACATCGGTCAAACAAGTCAATATTTGGAAAACCGTATAAAAAGCCATAAATACGACAAAAAAAACTCAACAAAACTCAACAACCAACCATGAAAAGTCGAAAAACCACAGTTTTAATTATTCTGAAACTAAAATCTTAAAAACCGAGTGTCAGTTAAAAAAAAGGGAATTTTATGAAATGGCTTTAATCCACAAAAACAAAAACTGTGTGAATGACAAAAAAGATGTAAACAGTCTTAGCAAAATATATACATCTATATTGCAATAATTGATACTCCACAGTTCGTTGTGTTAGTCCTTTGTAACAATGTGCAAAATGTTGTGTCCTGTTAACATTTTCTTAATTGAGAAAATAAAATTTTAATACATGTGATCGTCATAGCTGTTACTTCGTTATGTGTTGTATACTGTTATCATTACGTTCTAGGGTAAGATGATTGTTTTTTGACGTATTTTATTATTGTCGTACCAACAATTTTTCATATAATTTTAGATTTGAAAAAGACCAAAACTGGTTTGAAACGTCATCAGACTATAATATATGTATGTTTTAAAAAAAGAAGTAATTTTCTAATTATTTTCAAGTAAACCACTGACCGTAAACCAAGAAAAATAAAACTAAAATATATCTATTACGAAAAAGGTCAAAGAATCGAAAATCATAATATATATATATAATTCAGGAATATCTTATTCAAAAGGTCACCTCCCAATGAAATGTTTCTGTTCGGATTTTTATCCATTTCGACTTAGAAATTAGGAGAAACGAAATAGCTTTGCCGGAAGGATTTTGTTATTTGCTTCCCGCAGTGGTGGGACGTTAGAAAAACTTTTTATTTGCGGAGATCTCTGCGGGTTTCCCTGTGGAAAGTCCGGCTGAAAAATATATAAAGCCTCACATAAAGCTTTGCGGAGATGATTGGGTCCCAGATGAGGTTAAAGACGGATCAGGCTAGAAATAAAATTGACGCGAAATTGGTTACTGTCACTTTGATTTTATATCAGTCTGAAAGCTTTTCAGAATAAAAAATATTGCACTGTGATTTTAAAATCGCGCCGTTTATTTAAACCATATCGCTTATTAAAAAAATAAATAAGTAATGTCAGTTATTGCTATAACTATTTTTTAAAAGTGCACTACAAGCTCGGTAACGTTTATGTGATTTACGAGATATTGTGAACAGGTTTTTTTTGTATTGGGTATCTTATAACGTGAACAGCAGATTGCTCGATAACGTGAACATCAAATAATTCGGTTGAAAAAGGTTTTTAAATCAATAATAAAATAATATTTGTTGATCCCTCTTTCTAAAACTGGCCTGAGCTTGAATTTATAGACGACGCACAGCGGCATCGGCATAGTGCGGTTCAGCTTTTATTCTTCATTTCAGTAACTAACTTCTAAGACTAGTGACGTTTTTGTGTTCCAGATTTACGTATTTCAAAAATGGGAAAAACTTCAAATCACAAAGTTCTTATTCTGGAAGAAAAAACATATATTATTCAAGAACATCATATCAAAACATATATTATTCAAGAACATCGAAAAGTCAGTATACTGCCTAGGAAATACGGAGTTGCCAAATCAACAATTTGTTCCATAAAACATAGAAGTGGTAGAATTCTTAAAAGGGTAACTAATACAGTAAGACATAGCAAACAATGTACTTTAAAATCATGCGAATTCCTGGAACTGGAAAACTAGTTATACAAATGGTTTCTCGATGAACGAGACAAAAATCTATAAATAAGTAGTGACATTTTGAAACAAAAGGCAATCAGAGTGTTTGGCAATTTACAATATCCTTCGACAATGAAGTTTAATGCAAGGGATAGTTTTAAAGCATACCAGTAAGGTTTCTAAAAATAACAGGAGAAAAATTATCATTTCAGCCGGAATTGGTTCGACCGCCCTACTGAAAATCAACTTTTTAATGCCGACGAAACGGGATTGTATTGGAAACTTTTGCCAGTTAAAACATATGTTTCAGACGCTGAGAGAACTGCTTCTGGAATGAAAATTGCCAATCAACGGGATGACATTTTTAGGATGTGCAAATGCCACAGGTTTCAAATGAAAGGATCTGGTACTTGGAAAAGCGAAAAATTCTCGTTATTTTAAGAACTTTTGAAATCCGCTCATTTACAAAAGTACCAAAAACGCATGGATTACTATAGATGTATTTGGAGATTCGTTTTTCTTTCGATAGCTGCTACGATATGTATTAGATTACAGTGACTTTATACAGGAACAGATGCGACAATATAGCCCAAGCTCCACCTTTATGAGCTAAAATTTTGATTTTCACATGTATGTGAACAGCGATTGGGATTGTCGACACTGTCCTGTAGTATAAAGTTCATTGAATGTTAGATTGTTAATTTTTACGGCTTTTTGGGTGAAGGTGAATAGAAAGGGCAACATCTTCCTAAAAGCTATTCTTCTAGGGGACAACACTCCTTCTCATCCTCCAGAAAGTGACTTAAAAACAGATGATGGAAACATATTCACTATGTTTATACCTCCAAACATGATCTCATTAATCCAGCTAATAGATCAAAATGTCAAAAAGACGTACAAAACTCTTTTACAGGAAAAGTTTGTTAACTTCAATTGTAGTGGCTGATGAAAATATAGTTGATTCACTAAAAGAGCTTACACTAAAAGATGCCATGTTACATTTGTCCAGTGGGAAAAAATTACTCCAAGAATTGTGTTTAAATGTTGGTATCAAATTTTATCAAAAACTTTAGAATACACAAATAAATACTGCATACCAATAAGCGAAGTAAATAGAATTTGGACAGATGAAGAGGTTGGCCAAGTTGCTTTGGAGATTGTGAATTTACTGTAGGGAGTTCGGGAGGTAGTTTTCAGAATTAACTATCTATTGTAATGTTTATTTCAAACAAAATTTCATTTTAGGTTAATTTAACGAAAAACAACATAAACAAAAATCTTTTTTGGCTTTTTCGCAACTGGATAAAAATATTTAACTTTAAATTAATTGAATCAAATATTTAATATAATTATATACCTCAACATATAGACTAGTCTGGCTACGGAATGTTTCGATACATAATATAAACAATATTATTTAAGCAAGCATAAAAAATTATATCATTTACCTTAAGTTTTTATAGACACATAGTAATTGTAAAAATACTTTCATCCTATCGGGACTCATCAGTGCGCCGATCGTAAGAGAAAAACATTAAATAATAGAAAAGAATTGATTTCAAAATTTTTTACTCTTGCTTAAATAATATTGTTTATATTATGTATTTTGAATATCGAATATACTCTAAATTTATGTTTTATTTTCAATATTTTTTAAATGGGAATTATAGCTCTTCGAATTTTCTATAACTTCTACTTGAAAACAATTTTAAGATTTCCTATTAATTTATCAAAATAAAAAAAAATGGAATTTTTTAAATGTTTGGTAAAAACCGAATTGCGTTAGTAATTATTTTTAAAAATTTTGAAAATGAACCATAAATAACTATATTATTTGCATTATTCATTTTACGCTACACAGACCGATAATAAAAAATTAAATGATTAGAGGCGGCTTTTTCAAAAATTTTAAAATCAATTCAGTATTTATAACAAAATGAAATAAGTCATTTAAAATGAATGGGTTCAAACAATAAAAAAAATTGAAAAAAAAATTTTTTTTTTTTATAAATAATTTAATGAAAGTTAAAAAAAGTTATTTTAGAGTAATAAGATTTAGGCAGTTTTTGTCTTAATTGCAATTTTACTTAGTTACGGTATTTACTAAGCGTAAATTAAGAGTTAAAAATTACATTAATATTATTAATAAGCAAAATAAAATAGCTGTCTATCCCTCTCTGAGACCTCTGTCCCTATTTTTTGTCCGATTTCAAAAAGCTAAAAACTGACATATGTATATAGAATTTAGAGCTCTATCGGAATGTAATTAAAAATTCGGAGTTTTCATTTATAAATTTATAAATGGCGCCTCTTCCGGTTAAACCGAAATGAACAAAACTGCCATATTGGGTTAAAAGTTGACAAATTCTGTCTCTTACAAGAACTCAAAAACAAAGAAAAAACGGGGACATACATTAGTCCGTGGTCATCTGTCAGGTATATGTATATATATATATATATATATATATATATATATATATATATATATATATATATATATATATATATATATATATATATATATATATATATATATATATATATATATATATATATATATATATATATATATATATATATATATAAATTTTGTATCGGCCCAGGAATAATTCAACACCCTGGAGAAATAAAATTCAAAAATGTTTTCCTCTATACCGATTGTGTGATTTTCAGTCGTAATCATTGTAAGGGCAAAATTATTGATCAGCTGCCGTACTATTATAACTAGCGGATGAATGTAGGTAGTTGTTACGGCAATAAAATAATGGCGATGGAGGCAAAGGCACTATCGTGTTTCCTATGCTGACATTACATAGACAACATTCACGGACTTTGTGTCGCGTTGCGCTATCATACAAGCATGAGTTTTCATTTGCGTGTAGTAATACTAAAATCATTGCTAAGAAATAAAAAAATAGCAATACAAGAAAAATATTTTTGATATATAATTATTTTTGGTTTAAAACATTTTGCATACGGGTATCCATGGTACAATTTATTCATACACTTTACTGACCTTTATGGTCTAAATATAGAAGAACACATAAACATGGCGAAATTAAATAAGCAAAGTCGATAATTCTGCAGTTAAACTGCAAATTAATTCATGGGAGTTTATGTTTTCAAGCAAAAGTTTACGCACGCGTACATGTACACACGGACGCAGACACGTACACGCACTGGCACAGCCAGTATCTCAAAAGCAAAACTTTGTTACTTTAATTGTTAATATAACTTTTTGATGTGTTCATGAAAGATTTTGTTCAATTAACGACATTAATCAACAGCTTTTTTGGTCATTTTAATCACAGGAATCTATTTTTAAAGTGGGCGACATTAATATCTTTTTAGTTATTTTCATGAGAGAAATTTCGTTTAAAAATAGTTGACACAAAGGATAGTACGTTAAAATTCAAGAAAACTCCTCAAGAAAATTTTTAACCACAACCTGAATAATTTTGTCTTGAAAAGCGTTTTTCAACAAAAGTATTTTACATTGATTTATTTTCCTAGACTAACCATCTAATATAATTTTTCTCTTGTAATTCGAACGTTTTAGAGCATCTGAAAAGTAATTTATAGTGACTTTTACTACTTAACTGTCTAATCTAATATTCTAACGACGACGTATTCAAAGCTTGGCAACATATTTTCCATTCACATTTGAGCCTTATCGCCTTTCTTCCCGTAGTATCATTTCAAGTTATCTTTAAGTTAGTTTTACGTTCTACACTAAAATATTAGTCAAGTCGATGTAGTTTGGAAGGTTCCGTTATACGTTTATATATCAAAATAATATTTATTAAAAGGTAAGATTTCGATATTCCTAAGACATTTTAATACGTCACAAAATTCTGTCTATGTCGGCGAGTTCGAGTTTCAAGTTGAACTGGTTGGTCTACTGAATTATAGATGATGCATCAATCAATCGTTTTAAATATTGTTTGTTTTTAAAACGAATATTTTACCGACAACGGTTTTCTTGCTCGTTCGAATTTAATGTAATAACTAATTATATATTTTTTATTTAGGTAACGTATTGGTAATATTTTCGGATGCTCTTCAGTTCATGAACTGCACTGCTGGACACATCAAGTGCACCAACGAAATTTTTGGTTCAATTTTAAAGTGACATATCTCAGAAAGTAAAAGAGAATCACGATATGCCTTACAACTTATTATGGGTAGGTAGGCTTCTTTTTTGCGTACGTACGTTTCAATTCAAATAAACAAGTATTTTTTTTAAATTAAATTTTCTTAACTTTTTGTTACCCTATATAAATTTTGTTATTTGAATGTCGTAAAACATTCGTGCTATATAATCACCAGGACAACGTCGTTAAAATAATGTAACACTAGAAAGTTACCGAGTAAAACGTAAAATGAGTGACTCTTTTCAAGTTGAAAAGCGCCTCGCGATAGTTTCTTTAGTTTTTGAGATATGTCACTTTAAAATTGATCCAAAAATTTCGTTAGTGCACTTGACGTGTCCAGCAGTTTAGTTATTACACTGGCTTCTTGTTTTTTAAAATAGTTTAAATAACTATTTTATTCGTAAAACGTGTTGGTTTGATATGACTTATTTACATATACTTGTCAACTAACTAGGGTAAGTAGGTAGATTATTATTAATACAATATGCAATACAATACAAAAATATATAACTACTCTGTTAATAAGATTCTGGATGAAATATTCAAGAAGGTACTGGTTTTCTCTGTGTTATGTAGCTCTTCGAATCTGGCTGGCTTTTAAAGATTCATGACTGGTATATGGATACTCACGTCTCGTACTACTATTCATGAATGGAACTTCGAGAGGCACGGCTCATGCTTGTGCACTTATATAGATGCTACTTGGAGATACAGTGCTCCTTTGTCCAGTTTTGAGAAGACAAGTTTTTCGTTGGATGATCCTGTGTTGTGATCCACAAGGGAGATTTCCTTTAAATTCTCGGGAGACTTTGTTACGTCATCTCAGGAAATTTAAGCTATCTGTGTTGTTATAAGTTTTAGTATATATATATATATATATATATATATATATATATATATATATATATATATATATATATATATATATATATATATATATATATATATATATATATATATATATACATATATATACTATATGAGTAATAAATAAAAGAATCCATTTATATCGTACAGGCTGAAATTAGATTTCAAGAGCAGAAAATCAACATCTTCCTTAAAGCAACCAATTCATCAACCTTATTCTTTGTGTAAAAATGTTCACTCATTTAATAGTCCTGAGGAAATAATGAAATGAAGTTTATCCTCCCCAAACTCTTTCCCCTTGAATGTTCTATATAAATTCTTAATTTTAATTTCTCATTCAAGAAGATTATTTAAGATAAGACTTCGAGTAATTTTGATTTCGTTTGGAGAGCTGAAGGATTGATTTACTTCCCAAAAAGAAGAATAGCAATTCTTGCTATCCATTAAGAACTAATTAATAGAATCATCGGTATGATTTTAAAGTTAATATTAATTTGTATGCAAAGTATTTGTGTGGATTGTACGTCAAATGAACATTTTTGTAATATTGTTAATAAAACACTGAAAATATAGATACTATTAGTACTAGTACACAATCATAAACAAAAATATAATAGGATATCCGTTGGCAGTGACAATTTTTGGTTTGGGCCTCATAGATAAATCCCTCAGGCATATATTATTATAGTTCGGAAGGTGGCCTCATTTTTTATTGCTATATCTGCCTAAAGTTGGATGTTTTTTATGTGGTATTCATCCTGTTAATACTTCAAATGACTCTTGCCAGTCCGGAGTGGACGGGGACAATGATGCTAAACCACGTGTCAATCATCTAAGAAAAAACAGTCTTAAAAACCGTACGAGATTCGAGCTTGGTTAAATTAGTGCAACTTTGCGCAATTTAATGTAGAATAATATGTCGTTGACAAAGTTGGAAAATTCCGACTACTTCCGAAGATATCCGTAAAAAATGAAATATAATCATTTTCGTTTTTGTTTTTTTTTTCAGGCTACATATGCAGAAATATTAAAAAATAAATTTTACATCTTTATAGCCACCTGTCCTCCTCTATAAGACAGTGCATTCAGTGTTTCGTCTGTGAGGTCTTAACACCAACTTAGTTTTTTAAATACCAACGGACCTGGATTTTTTGTTTTGTTTTTTACAAGCCTTTGACCTCATAAAACCAATGATACATTGCACCCATACATTTAGAGCATTTAAAATTTTCCTTGGTGAATTTGGCAAGTTTCTGGTTTTCCGTTTCTATTGTCTCTTATGGGAAATTTTTAAATCTGATATTCAAACATTAAATGTGATATATCGTTAGTTTTACGAAGTCTAACGCTTGTTAAAAATAAAATAAAAAATGATTATGTGACCTCAAAGCCGAAACGTCGGATTTTAAATTTAAGAGCAGCATCTTGTAGAGGAGAAAAGTGGTACATATCTCTTCAAACGCCTGAGAAAAATAAAAAGGGAAAATGCCGATTTTCGGTTTCTTACGAATATCTCGGAATTTTCAACTTTAACAACGGCATATTATTCGACATTAAATTGTGTAACTTTGCTCTATTTCAACCAACTGCAACTTTGCCCTAATTCTAATTCAACCAACTTCGTATCTCTTACGGTTTTTGAAATGCCAAAGCTATCTCATCGAATTTATAACCAGCACACAGCACCATGCGGGAGGTGGCACGAGACTTTTTTTGATCATATTATAAATATTTTAAATAATTAATTTGAGTTTTAAACCTTTATAAAACTGGGACTTTTTTTTATTACCTAATTTAAACGTTATTACTAAGCATTGCCCCCGCTAGTGCAATGATAGGAAATTTTTTTGTGATTAAGAAACGCAAACATAGTATAAAAACTATAAATTAACTTTTAGCAGATTCCTTCATAATTAGTGATGCCAGCCCCCGTACTATTAGTAAAGATGGAATAATCTCGCTTAGTGTATAATGTGCCGAATTTCCGAACTATAAACCTACCTTTGACAAGCCATTTCTAGAGAAATGTAAACTTTTTAACCGATGTACATTGGTTACTCCGCGATGATTTGACCAATTTGGATCAAATTTTCAGAGAATAATCAGAATGTTACCAGAGTGGTCCCATAGCAAACAAATTGTGAAAAATGGCGCCATTTCGAACTGTTTTCTCGATGTAACATTGAACAATATATGCGCTCACTAATGCGTTCACCATTCTGTCAGGAAGAAAAAGTATGTATGTTATCATTGTATATTGTATAAGATATGTTATAATACAATGATATTACATAATATGCATGAGACCCAGCGAGTATTCGTTAAACTTGACTTTTACAGTAAAAAATACTCATTTGGTTTTTTAGATTCTCATGTTCAGAATGTTTAACAGTAAAGCTAGTATCGTCCGCAAACAGCGAAATT
The DNA here is from genome assembly GCA_030620095.1 of Kuschelorhynchus macadamiae. Classification (NCBI taxonomy): domain Eukaryota; kingdom Metazoa; phylum Arthropoda; class Insecta; order Coleoptera; family Curculionidae; genus Kuschelorhynchus; species Kuschelorhynchus macadamiae. The sequence continues at coordinate 347,874 of JAUTXW010004692.1, forward strand.
TTGCAAAGGGGAAGAGATGAGGTGATATGCATTTATGTAGACCAGAAAAAGAACTGGTCCCAGGAGTGATCCTTGGGGTACCCCATGATTCATATTTTTTACCGCAGAAGTCTCTCCCCTATAGCAAGTTACCGGCCCCCGGCCGCATTTTCGAATGTTACAGACGCGTCCGCAATTTCCGTGTTACCCGAAGAGGGCTTGCAAAGTTACAGACGATTTAGGCGGACTGGTCTGTAACATTTGCGACTAAATTCAGCAGCGTCATAAGTAGTATATCCCACCTTGATTTAATAGTTTATTTACCATTGTACAGTTGAGAAAGCAACATGGATGATACATTTTTAAATCGTTTACCTCAAAATTATGAATACAAAATCATGGAAAGAAATATAATTAAAATGCAGTTGAAAACAGGAGATGAAATTGAGGTGAGTTGTATTAATTAGTGATCGTATTATTATACTCGTATGTGTGAAGCTAGTCTCCTCCAATTTCAAAAATATCTCGCTCGTGATCGAGAACGCAGAACCTTCTGGATCTTAGCCTCCGATTTATACTCGTAAAATTTACATTTGCAACTCAATATTATGTGATTTTTTGGTATATACAGGGTGATTCAAAGTAGATGGACTATTAAAATTATATGGAGAACGGCAAAACTGATTGATCTGAAATTTGGCAACGTGCCCTACGAGTAAAAGATCTATGTTTTTAAAATATTTTGGTTAATGCAGTATTGCCACTTCTATGCAAATTTGGCAACATTTTCACTATTTTAAATGGAACACCCAACTTTTAATATTTTTTTTTCGAATCCTTACTTTAATAAAAGTAGATTTGTATAGCATATATCCTATCTCTGTCTCTTATGGTTGTTGAGATATTAATAATTTTAGAAAAAATTTCTGCAAAAATTATATTTTAAAAGCAGGTAAAATTTTCGACCTTTTGATATATCACATTCGTATACACATCAAAATTTGTTTTGGTACCTATTATAACAATTTAACAAAAAAAAATTATATTAATATTTAAATTTTAAAATTAATCAAACGCTTTCCTTGTTCTAAAGTAGCAGGGATTTTGAGCGTTGATAAGAGGATAAAATAACACATACAAACTTGACTGAATCTTGCTTATTCTCGATATTATTATTTATCAAATTAAAATATTATATGATTTTTTTTTAAATAAGTTGTAATAACACCAAAACAACTCTAGATGGGTATAGGAATGTGATATATCAAAATATTGGAAATTTGACGTGCTTTTAAATTCAATAATAAAAACATACCCATTCTATTTAAGAAAGGAGAGTTTTTGCATATTTTCTATCCTTCGCATTCAATATTTTTTTGAAGATACCCTGTATAATATTTTTAGAATTCGACAACATATTTGTATAGCGATAAGTATTTTCTAGTTAAAACTAAAATTACACTTTTTAATTTAGCACGTCCTCCGAGATATTAATATTTTTCTAAGTACCATTTTTGCAGAAATTTTCTTTAAAATTATTAATATCTCAACAACCATAAGAGACAGAGAGAGAGAGAGACACCAGTCATTGTATATTCATAATAAATAATCGTGCCAGATCCCGTCAACATCCGGTTAAGAATTTTGCATTGAATAATGTATTTTTTTAGAAATGGCTACAAATTTTGCAAAGCTCAACTAAAGAAACATGGCGTATAACAAAAACCTTCAAGATATCAGCTGATGCTCCAAGGAATCTCTTCAAGCGGTTATATAATTGCCATTTTAATAGTCATAGGCGAAAAACAACTTTGAATAAAAGAGAGAAAAAATCTAAAAATATAGACTGTCCAGCAAAATTGAATATTACCATTCAACGATATATCGCTAACTCAAGATCCAAAAATCCTGTAGACGAGGAATGGCCTTGTATTGTGAAATTTATAAATGAACACAATCATCGTCTTGATGTAGCAGAAGCTCTCAGAGAGCGACCTATTGGTCCAGAAGCAAAAACTTCGTTATTAAAGTTATTTGAACGTGGACACACCGCAGCTTCAGCCTACCATACATTTTGCTCACTTAAAATGGAGGAACTTGGTGATGATTACGAAAAATATGTGTATGACCGACATTATTTCCCCACAAAAAGTGATGTGGGCTCATTGTGGAAAAATCATTTTAAAAGTCACTATGGAGAGAGAAGTGGGGAAGATATGATGCAAAAATTACAAGATTTACTTTCACAGCATGAACACAGTAATGGAATCAAATCCAAAATTGTAACTAGTGGTAAAAATTATGCAGTGTCCTTATGTACACCAATAATGCAAAGAGCTCTTACCCTACCTCAAGCTTCTGAAGTTATTTTCGTGGATGCCACAGGAAACTGTGACACTCAAGACCATAAAGTATATTTTTTCCTAACACAATCAGCAGCGGGTGGAATACCAATCGGATGTATTTTGAGCAGTAGTCAAAAAGCTGATATATTTAGTGCGGCTGTGAGCGCACTAATCGAAATTTTCCCTGTGAAAATTCAACCAACAGCAATTTTAACAGATGATGATCTTAGTGAAAGAAATGTGCTACAAAAAAATTGGCCAAATTCTAAATTGCTCTTGTGCACATTTCATTGTCTTAAAGCTTGTTGGCGATGGTTAACAATGACAAAGAATGGCGTACCCAAAGATAAAACCCAGACTTACTATAAACTATTTCGTGATATTTTATATTCCAAAAGCGATGATCAACTCGCATATGGAATACAAAATTCAAAGTTCGAAAGATGCTCAGATATTTTATTATGTTGATATGTCAATCTGTAAAAGCACTTGTCCAGTAGGCTATAACGGAAAATACTGCAAGCATCAGGCATTTGTTGTAAAAAAAAATGGCATATTAAACAGTATTAATACTTTATCTGTGATGACTAAAAGTCAATTATATGAAATTGCTACAGGAAAGAAGCCAGATTCCAATTTATTTTTGCCATTATTGCATACCGGTAATAATTCCAACGTTGTAGAACCATTAGGCAACAATCGAAGTGAGGTCGATATTGCTGAAAATTCTATGAACGAGAATCAGTCCGAAAACACACAAATGCCTTCTAGTGAAGAGCTAGAAGCTCTAAAATTAGAATGGGAAAACCACACCAGAGAAATTATGGACAATTTAGAGGAAGATCCAGCGCAGTTTTATCCAGCGATTCGGGCGTACTTAGATAATAAAATCAAATATGCATCCAATAACAATGCCTTGTTGACTGGGTTGCATACCGCATTCAAATATAAATGCATAGCATCAAAAATCAAAAGAAGAGGCAAGTTAGGTATTCAGCGAAAAGGAAAACAAATCAGTGTTCAACCTACCTCTATAGGACGAAGAAAAGTAGCAATGGGCGGGAAGCGAAGACAAATCGGTAGAACATCACTAGCTCGATCACAAGAAAGTGGAAACACTAGTAGAAAACTGCTTAGGGCCCCTCACTCTTTAGCCCTATGTGTAGAAAAGAACGTTGGACTGGGTTCAAATAAATTTAGAAAATAAGTTACATTTAATTTTTGTTTTATTGCTATTTGATTCGGCTTGTTTTTATTCCTTCTTATAAACCAGAGTACATTTTTGTGTTATAATTTGAGTTGTTACATAATAAACGAGAGATAATTTTGAGTTTTAATTTGTGTAGGCAAAAAATAAGTAGTAAAGAGTAGCTATACTGTGTTCCACGAATATAAGCATTAAATTTTAGTTCATAAGCTTGCGAAACAGGAATCTCAATTAACGTATTTTTGATTAGTTTGATGATAGAAAACACTCAAATTCATCCTGTAGAAAAATCTGCAATTTGGATTCGCATTTTGCAAGCTTATGAACTAAGATTTACTGCACAGACTCGTGGAACCCAAATTAGGTAAAGGTTATCAATGTTATCATTCTGTTGATCCCTACCCCACGATTTGGTAGTTAATTGTTTGGTAGTTACAAAAATGTTAAAAGTATGTATAATTGCATGCTTCATTGTCATGAAAAGTGTAAGAAAAAATAAAGGATTCAAATTATACCACAGATTACTAGTTTGAGTAATCTGTGATTATACATTCTGCTTTAAGCGCCGATTTTAATAAAAATGCACACGAGAAACACACGAGAAAAAATTTAAAAGGTCATTATGAATTATTATCTCATATCGCGTCAAAGCAAAAGTGAAATGTTACAGACAAGTTCCAACGACTCGTCGGTAACATAGCTTATTTATAATCGTGTTTTACGAAAATTGACGAGCGACGGACGCGTCTGTAACATTCGAAAATGCCCCCCGCCCACCAAGATAACTCTCCATAAGCCTAACGCTGTTAGGGCACAATCCATAAAAACTTAATTTTCTTATAAGAAGCTCATGAGAAACAGAATCGAAGGCCTTGGAGAGGTCACAAAAAGTTGTCCCAATGAATAGGCCATCTTCAAAGCCTCCGATTATCAGTTCGCAAAGTTCAATTATGACATTCAGAGTAGATCTACCTTTACGGAAGCCAAACTGCTGATCATTTAAAATTTTATTGTTTTCAAAATATTTAATTAATTGATCCTTTAATAACTTTTCAAATTTTTTTGATATTATTGGTATTAGTGAGATTGGTCTGTAGTTGTTTACATCCTCAATATCACCTTTCTTGAATATCGGAACAGTTTTTGAAATTTTAAATTTAGTAGGGTATATCCCATCAGTTATACATGAATTGTAAAGCTTAGTATGAGAAGCTATCAACACATTTTTAAAACTCTTAATGAAATTTATATGCTTTGGCTTTAGAGAGTTATGCCACTAACTCTAACATTTCTAACATTATTGAACTGTTGCAAAAGTAAAAGTGGCTGCTGTACCTAAGCCTAGCAATTGCAGATATTGATCGGCATTTATTACAGAAGATGGTAGACCCGCAAGCAACTTCTCTGCCACTCCAACAAAGAAATCAAATCAGAATCGAACCCCGCACTTACCACCCCTATTGACCCTTTTTTTACATTATTAATAATCTCCAAAGCTGCCGTAGCAGTGTTGTCAGCATTTTTTATATAATTGCAGTTAGATTCTGTGTTAGCCTTAATTCTAGCATGTCTGTATTCCCTTCTGCAAAGTTTTACCCGCTCTGCCATGTCGTGTGTTCTCAATATTAAGAAGGACACAGTCCTGTAGCTTTCCACTGTGAACATTTCAACCTCCTGGTTACAAAGACAATGCTCACTAAAACAAAGGCCATAGTCACTGCTGCTACACCTCAAAAAGGATTCCAGTTCTTCAACCTTATTTCTCAATGACCAAATGTTGAGATGAAGGACACTTATGTTGCTATTGCATGGTCCGTCTATATTCTTGCCGTTCAGTGGCGCTGAAGATTCGTAAAATAATTTATTATGACACTCTTAGGCCATAAAGTTGGAGATAAATAATCATTCCTCTCTTCATATGGAACAGTAACCCTGAAACAGGCACGGTGTTTATCCTTTTTTGTTACCATTTTAACACAGCGCCAGTTCGTGTCCAATTTGTTTTCTTGAAGAAATTTCATAATCTCATCTACACTTACATCAGGTGCTAACCCAGACAAAAACAACAATGATATTTTTAGGGTAGTTTTTAAGAGCCCTGTAAGTTCGTTTACGCCTTTAATTGGTACAGGCTTTGTAGATTTCATAGCCGTTTTTGCCTCATTGATTGATTTCGGATTCGATGTTTTCTCCGTCTGTTCATAGTTGGCGGCTCGAGGTCTCTGCTTAAACCCCTTGGTTTTTGCACTTCCCAGGTATTTTGTTGTCGGTCATCATCGCTAGGAATAATAAGTTTTTTGTTTTCAACGTTGTTTATACTTTCGTTTTCGGCCATCTCTATGACGTCATCGAAGACATTCCTGTCAAAGTTCCCGTAAGAATCGGAACTACGACCGGTCACTTTGGAACTACTCGCATTTGGATTTTTTTCTTTTGCGATTTGGACGTCCAAAATATCAGTTTTCTTGTTGTCAGCTCATTTCTTCATCATTTTTTTATTGAAGCCAGACTTAGTAGATAAATTCACCTTTATCTGATTGTTTTTACTTGGACTTTGAATTGGAACTTTTTCTTTAAGAAATGAAATTTTCTGTTTTAAAAGCTCATTGTTTTCTTCTAATAGGTGGTATTTGATTTTCCACTGGTCCACTAGGCTTTGAAGATAAAAAATTTCTAGTTCCGTTTTTGAGGTTACGTCTCGATTAGTTCGGCAACTGTTGCATATTAGTCCCGTATTATCTAATAAATCGAGTTTTTCAACACAATTTCTTGATACACATACACCACACTTTACGCACGTTATGCTAGTAACAATTTTCTTTTTACAGCACTTGTAAACAATTTTCTTTTCCGGCTAAGATTTGCCGCATCCTCACTCGCCGCCATCTCGAAAAAGTAATTTTTAGATGAAATAAAATCTTACTAGCTGGCCCGACAGATCTGGTTCTGCCTTTTCCGTTAGAGGGCGGGATGAGTTTCCAGTGGAATTATAAGAATATGAGGTGCATTCACCATATCATCCAGAAATGTTATTGAAGAAAAACATATTGGTTTAATAGAAAAACTACGCAATAAATCAATACAAAAATAGTGTTAAGGGTCTATTAAAAAAAATGGTGCAGTAGAACTCTCTCAGGAACTTGCTGAAAAATCTGGCTTAGTGTTTTAAATATATAGATTTTTCACTGCTTAGTTTATTTTTTTATAAATCTGTTTTCAAATTATGCAGCTCCCCTTGTGGCCTATCTGGTAACTTAACTTTTATCGTACATACGTTTCCCCAAGTTCTAAATCTCATATTATTCAAAAAATTTAAAATAATGGTATGTTGAGTTTTGTGCTGCAGAGTATGAAAATACAAATAAAGATGAACATCTTGACCAAGACGTAAATCTGGGTCTCAGATAAAACGAATAAATATTATATATTATTATATAGTATAGATTAAAAATAGAAAATGCTTCCTTACCTTAGAATTAATTGCAGTATGCAAGCTTTCAAGTTACTCGGGAATATTTTAATATGTTCGAGAATTTAAAAAATGTGAGTTGCTACACCATGACAAAATTTTTACTAAAAACAGGCAAGAGGCGTTAAAGTAGACGTAAGTTCATCGATCATTATGAGACAAGTCGTAAATATTATCAGACGAGACGTCAGTCGATGATGATAACACGGCGGCGGCGTGCCTCATAATGATTGTTTAAAAAAATTCCCGAAAGGCAGTCGTTTTCTCGTTGCTAAGCTAAGTTCGTTGTTTCAAGACTATAATGAATCCATTAGAGTACTTATTTGAGGTCTATAAACTATAATGAATCCATTACGGCCCCAGGATTATAATAAATTCATTAGAGTACTCACTCGAAAAAATGTGTAAAATTGACGATCTAAATGATGTTATTACGACACGCCAGAAGATAAATACGAGTAGTATTAAAGTCAGTGAAGTCATTTAACAGAAAAATGACCGACATTTGGCAAAGATCATAGGCGCAAGAACAGTAATTACATTTACAAACTTGATAAATTATTTTGCAACTGACAATGATCAAAGGAATGTAATTGTTTCAACCAACCTTGAATGCAGTATGGGTGAAAATAATAAATAGAAATTATGTTTGTATTTCATTACAAAAATAAAAGTTTGCAAACTAAACTAAACAGCTAAATTAAAAAGCCTGCAAATATAAGTCAAATTAAAAAGCTTTAAACTTTTTTATAATAGGCATAGCGAGAGGCATAGTTTTTGAGGAAGTTAATAGTGAATATTAAAACTAAATAAAATTTACCATTAAATTACCCAAATTCTATACCTCTTATTAACAAACTTTAAATGACTTTTTTACTCATAATTAGTCACTCTAATTTTGCTGTCTCAGCAATTTTGATATCACACTTTGGTTTTGCCTACTTTTGTTTACGTATTTTTTGCGCACCTTGTAAATTTTATGGGAAATTTTCTGTAGCTAAACAGATTTATTTAATAAGCAAAACTTTATGACAAATAACTTTCTTTGCTATTCGCAATAAAGAAAAAGTTCTCCATTTGTTAAATAAAAAATTACACATACCCTGTATATTGATTATTCTCTGTAAGTAAAACCTTATAAACTCTAAGATTTTGCTCGAAAAATATTTTCATGAATACCCACCTGTTTTATTTCAGTGTTGACCACTTGGGCACGTGGGTTTTCATGAAAGTAGTTTTAGAAAAATCTTAGAATTTGGAAAAAGGTTACACTTACAGAATATAATCAATATACATTATTGTTCTCTTCTTTTTAAGTCTGTTTCAGTATATCTTCCACAATCCGATCTAAGCAGCAGGGTTTTTTTTTAATAATTAATTTATTTTATTCTTTTATAATTAATTTAATATTTAAAATATACATTATAATTCAGGGAACTCTCGTCATATGGATGCAAACAATTTTACTCAGGCTGTTTCGACTGTTAAAATTCCACCCTTTAAAAAAATTGCTTGATTTAAACTTTTTTGAGTGTCCCTGAATATCAAAAATCATTGAACGTATTGATCCCTAGACACATGAAACAATTTTATATCTCTAATAGGTTTTACCTACCCTAACCGTATGATAGATATTTGAAACTTTTGCTTCTCGCTCAAGAATTATATAAAAATTTATATATTTCATTAACTGCATATATTTCGGACACCCTGTATAATATATATGCATATTTAAAATAGTTTAATGTGCTTTTTAGTTTTGGTATTAAATTAGAGAGCTCGTGAACGCAAAGATGATGGAGCTGTAAAAAAAAATAATTTTCATGCTGCATAAATTACTCCTGATATCTGCCATATTAATTGTCTGTTAAATCTATATAGCCCGAGTACCCATTGGGTTCTACGAGGTTTATTTATAAAACGATTATATTCGAGATACTCAGTATACCATAATTGAATATGTTGTCGACTTGCTGACTCCTATAGTCGGTGCGTTATAAAACCTACCTCTATTAAGTTTATTTAATCTTAAAACCACCCCAAAAAAAAACATGTTGGTACAGGGTACCTGTAAGAGATAGCAAAAAAATTAAATACCAAAGTTGTTTGAGGTAATCTGAAGTTATTTTATTTTATGTTTCACATATACAGGGTGTCTAGTTTTTCGTGGACCAGTATCAACTTTTTTATTTGAAATAGAACACCCTGTATATTATGCCATTTTTGGATTCCCTATAAAATTCTAGATATAATTTGTGTATATTATTCTATACCCAAACCTAACCGTTTTTGACATATCTTATGTTTTTATGTCAAAAATGACGTTTGTGTTGTTGACGTTGTAAATGTAGATTTCTCCTGCTTAAAATAATTTTTTATATAATCAGGACTTATTTTCTAATAGAATGTTTGTCTCATAAAGCATTAAAAATGAGGGTAACTTTGTTAAAAAATGTCTATTTCAAAAATTTTTAGTTTTCGAAATATTGGCAATTTAACAGTTTGCTATCAGTTAGCCATGAAGGCCAGGCTGAAAAAAAAACACAATCGAGAACAGTCATTATTTTCGCTTTGACATCAATCTATTGGTTTTATTCCACAATTGTTACTCTTTATTGTTACCGTTTTTGTTGTTATTAATATTTTTCTTTAGTTTTATTAATATACCTACGTTCTAAAATGTTTTAATGTATACCCCAGAAGAAGTATTAGCGTTAAGAAGTTATGTTACCAAATTTCCTTTAAGACGCCATCCGGAAAAGAAGGCTTTTGCTAGAGTCTATGGTAGTATTTTCGAAGAAATCACAGTTTGATTCAGAAAAGACAAGGAAGTCTTAAATGATGAAAGTCAGTTAAATATATTGTTACATTTTGAAGAGTCGCCTGAAACTTCCATCCGACACGCAACGCTGAATTTGAAAAGAACTAGTATCCAGACGTGTTTGAAGATAAATAGCTATAAGCCTTACAAGTATTTTCCGTTCAAAAATTGGAAGAAGAAGACTATAATAGAAAATTAAAGTTTTGCAGTACTGTATTGGATAAAAATTTTTCGGAAAAAACTTTCTTTAATATTGTCTGGACGGATGAATCCATATTTACGACTATAAGCAAGGTATTAACAGAAAAAAAATTATATTACTGAAGCAACAGAAACGAAAAGAAACTAGTCGAGTTAAAAACCCAAGAGCGATCCGTTAAGGTTTGGTGCGCAATTTGGCGATCAAAAATTTTAGGCTCAGTATTTTAAGAGGAAAATTTAAATGCTAGAAGATGTAACGACCTCTTAAGAAATGACATCCAGCAGGTAATTGAAAACGGAGTGAATTGGGAAATTTAATATGGCAGCAAGATGGCGCTCCTTACCATAGGAGCCAAGAAATATCTAACTACTTGTCTAATCGATACCAATACTCGATTCCAGACTTGACTCTTATGGACTACTTTATATGGGGTAACTTAAAAATTATTGTTTACCAGGAAAAGCCAAAGACTGTAAATGAATTGCGACAAAGAATCCAAGAAGGTGTGAATTTACTTAATCAAGGACAGTTTGTAGCGAAGGCAGTTTTACATTTAGAAACAGTATTTATAACATGTATTGCGAAAAATGGTGGCCATATTTAAAACTATCTGCAATAGTTCTTAATTTTTTGGTTGAATATTGTAAATGTTAGGTAATTTTGTACGTAAGAATTACATAGATACGTTTATTATTTGTAATGAATCAAAAAAACTTTTTTTCATTATTAGGTATAATCCTTTCTAATCTGTTTTCAAATATCTGTAAGATAATTTTTTAATAAAGTTTGTTATCCTATCATTTAACTTTAAGTTGTAAGTATAGAATATTTTCAACAGAAAAAGGTTAAATTGCCAATATTTCGAAAACTAAAAATATTTGAAATAGACATTCTTTAACAAAGTCACCCTAATTTTTAATGCTTAATGACACAAACTTATAAAATTATGGGGTTTCCATTTAAAAAATTAACTTTTAACAATTCTCATTTAATTTTTAAACGCTAGTTTTTGACCACTCTGTATTTTTTAAACACGAAAATATCAACATGGTCTACTAAAGTCGAGCCCATTCTACCAGAAAATAAGTCCTGATTATTTAAAAAACGATCTTAAGCAGCAGAAATCTACATTTAAGATCTGCAAACGTCATTTTTGACATAAAACATAAGATATGTCAAAAACGGTTAGGTTTAGATATAGAACAATATACATAAATTATATCTAGGATTTTGTAGGGAATTTAAAAATGGCATAATATGAAAGGTGTCCCATTTGAAATAAAAAAGTTGTTACCGGTCCACGAAAAACTCGACACTCTATAGATATGAAACACACATAAAATAAAACTTCAAATTACCGCAAACAACTTTTTTTGCTGTGTTTTGCAGGTTCCTAGATAAGGTATCGCCCCATAATAAAACGGTCACCATCCACTAAAGGGATCAAACTTTAAACTTTATTCTATAAAAATGTACGTATGAAATTATATCTAGTATTATACAGTCAAACAGTTAAAGTGATAATGCCATTAAATTAATAATGTAAAATGTCAATTCAATAAACCAATCATTTTAAGATATAATTTATGTTAAAATCAACATATTTTAGAGCTATTTGTTTAAAAATTCCAGCATGAAAAACATGAGCTATATTAAAATGTAATTGTTTGACAAGTTACATGTGCCGACTGTAGACTATAGCATTGATTGACAGTAAAATAAAAACATATTTATCCAAGACAGATTTTCAACCTGTGATTTATTACATATTCCAGAAGTCAACAAGTAGTTTTTACATTGCTATAAATTGTATCCACAGCGAGTGACAGAAAACCTTAAATACACCAGAAATCCTCAATGTGCTTCTTTTGAGGTAGGACATTCAGCTTTGACTGCAGGGCATATATGTTTGAATTTCCTTTCTGACGGATGACTTTTTTTTTTACTTTTTTCTTTAAACAAAAGTTATAATGCGGTTAGGTTACGCTAGGATTGGCCAGTTTTGCTGTAAAGAAAGCAGAAACAGCGCCCCAACATAATTACGAGTCTATATTAAAACAAGGATTTTTTGACAACACCTATACTGTTGCCGTTTTCAAGGCAAATTGAGGAAAAATTCGATTCTTATACAACAAATACTATACAAGGGAATATTTTTGGGGGACCGACATAAAAATATGTTTTTTTAAGTTAATTAATTTATTTATTGATTAAACCAGTAACGTAAATTATAAAAACCTAGCTGGCCCGGCAGACCTTGTTCTGTCTTTTCCGTTAGATGACGCGATGAGTTTCCTGTGGAATTATAAGAATATGAGGCGCATTCACCACATCGTCCAGAAACATTATTGAAGAAAAACATATTGGTTTTAAAGAAAAAATACTCAATAAAACAGTACAAAAAATAGTGTTGAAAGGTCTCGGTAACCAGACGATCATTTAAAAAAAAATCATGTAAATTGGTGCTGTTCAACTCTCTCATGAACTTGCTGAAAAATCTGGCTTAGTGTTTTAAATATAGATATCCATCTATTGCCCTAAATGTATTCCAAGGACGATTTGTATTAACAATATTTAAAGCTAACTAGCCTTTGTTTCCCGCCAGTGACAATTACATTCGATGGAAACTTTGCTATCAGCAGCTCGCTAAGAAAATACATAAAATCGTTTACTGCTTGACGTCAAAAGGAAAGGAACCCTCCTAATACTCCTAATAAAGATTACGAAGCTCTAAAGGAATATATTTTTAGTTGGGAGATAATCTCGAAAAAAAGTGTTTTAGTTTCTAGGTGCATCAAAAATTTGACAAATTCATTTCTATATGGAAAGTCCAGGTAATTATTAATTATTAATCTTCAGATAATTTTCATTAAAACAAAAACCACTGAATTAACCGTAATATTTAAAAAATATTAAAATAAGTGGTTTATTATTAATTTTACATTGTCAAAGTTTATTGTTTACGTGCATAGTAATGGAAATTTTGTATTTTTTTTAAATTCAGTGGAGAAAAATGTATGCATTTGACATAAATACCTGAAACAAGATGGATCCAATAAATTGGATACAAGTTAGAGCCAATGTCTGTCGATAATCACCCTTTTTTAAAAAGGTAAGCGACGAACTTTTGCCACAAGCGCATGAATACATATGTAGATACATCAATAAATTGTTAGAATTCTAGTTTTGTGTACGCATTTATTTTCTGATTATACTGGAACCGGAAACCCCAAAAGAGTGTGGCTGCAGTGATATATCTATTGGCTGTAATTCGAGAAAATGTTGTGAAACTTGATTAAACCAAGTGACAGAATTTAAAAATTTTAATTTTACTCCTTTTATCTTAATCTTACTTTATCATTACTATTTTACGAGGCTAACTTATATAATAAATATAACCATGTACTTTACATCATTTCGTTGTCGTCACAAAAAAATCCAAAATAATCGAATATGAAAACTGTCCTTTATATAAAGTAGTAAAAACCATCAGCGCTATCAGATTTATATTGCAACAACTGCAACCTGCAGATATTTTTAGTTCTCAGATATTTACAAAATAACATATTAATTCACTAATGTTTTAGCAAGTTGTTACAAACCTTTTGAAATGCTTATGGTTTCAGCAAAAATAGATGGTCATATTTTCTAAAATATAATTTTGTTCTAATTAGATTATTAGTAGCCGACGAGTCGAGGCTGGATTTAATTTATAATAAATATGCTAGAGGTAATCCAATTTATAGCTACAGCATTTTCAGCGTTATAATTTCTTAGTATTATGTTTTTAATTTAACGTTAAGTTCCAAAGCGAAGGTTCTGAAAATAGCAAATAATCTGAAAATTAAATTTGCAGAACAAATACAGCTAGTAACGTTTGACAGATATTTAATATAATATATTACATGCGAGATTTGCTCGAACGAAAGTAGATAAAGTTTCAAGAAATATAATATCAGCAAAAAAAACATATTTAGGCTTGCGATTTTTATATAAGCCTTCAATTTAATGACGATTTGTATCAGGTGGTGAAATCATTATTATAAGATTCCTGGTTTCGTTTAGATGTAAATTAGTGGTGTTTTATTCGAGTCAAAAGTGGGATAGACTCGCGGAAAGTACCACCTAGCCTCTCGGCGATTTTGCGCCTGTATGCGCGAGTGATTCATTGGGAGTTAATTGTCATTTCCGTAGTGATAACTGATAAGTATATCGGTATCGAAATGGAAGCACTAACAAGTGTTTTAACTGTTTCTTCGAGAAATACAGCAATGTGATTCAAGTGCCTTCGGTACGAATAGTCATTCCTGCTTTCGACCCCTCGAAAAAAGAGGCGGGAGCGCGGCGTTCGGAAGGTGCGTTATGTTACTTTCAAGTGGACCGATTTTAAACAGGTTTGCAGAGCCGCTACTTCACTACAAGGTGATGTGAAGGACTGGTACGATAACTGGACCCCCAGCAGCCGAAATTTTTAGTGAAGAAGAAGTTGATTCCAACATAATATATTTGATGTTTCTGCAAAATTTGAGATAACTAGGGTAAGCAGTTTTTTAATAATAATTTTTGAACATTTCAGTATTGAGAAAACATGTTTTTCGTCATCTAGGGACCATGAAACGTGAAGATCTGAAAAACTCTGAAGGTGATTTTTTCACGATGCAATACTTCTCTTTAACGAGGGAAGTAAAAATCCATTGGATATTGAATTTTAAAATGAATTAGGTGAATTACTTAATTCGGGATCGTAATATTTTCAGGAATGCAGTTGCGATATTCCATTGCAGAGGGCCATCCATATTAACTTTCCAAGATGCAATCCATTGCTCTGCAGATGGCCGAAAATGTTGCAGTTGATTCTATAAAGAGAAAAACTAGCGTAATATGTGACTTTTTTACTGCTTTAAACGGCTTTGTAAACAGAGTTTTTCATATAAAACAAGTACTTCAAATTTAAAAAGCAGCGAAAGCATCCAAAGGTATCTCTCGTTGAAAAAGTAGCTGAATATTTAAAAAAATATGACCATCTTGAAGAAACCGAAAATAAAGTACTTGAAGTTTCACGACAATGATTATCCACAGGACAGATAGATAGTTTTTTACTGTATTAATTGTAGAGATCTACAGGGTGGTCCCTACGTAATGGGCAAACATGTATCTGTGGAATTTTAAGGCCAAGGTATTTTAGCTAACTTTACCTTTTAGTATAACAAAGTTATAAAATATGTTTTATCTAAATGTCTGTAAGCAATGTATAATAAAATAAAATTAGGCAACATCCTAATTAATATATTTCATGTGTTTTTATGAACCAAGATGGCAAAATGGCGAGCCAGGTTCCAATGGTATTAGTTCTACAACCCCAAGTATAATTCAAAGAAAGCAATGCATCAGAAATTTGCCAAAAAAAGAAACGACGTCCGCAAAAAAGAAGATGGATGAGGCATTCGTCGATATGTTTATTTTGCAGCATATTTGAAGACCCGGGATTCAAAAATTTGTGAAGGAATTAAACCCTGTTTATATTTTACCATCAAGAAAAATTATATCCAAAACATATATACCTGCCCTTTATAAAAAGTGTTTGACAGAAACAAAAAATTTAGTGTATAAAGATCAAAAAAAAAAATATGTGTAACTACTGACTGTTGGACGTCAAGAAATAACGAAAGCATTCGTCAACATTTAATGATTGTAAAGGTGCGTCTAATATAGCGACCGTTGCTTTAATGGCGTCTTCGAGTTCCAAAAACCTTTCGATCCTGTAGAAGGTTGAATTCCATCTTGTTAGTACATTCTGAATAATTTTTCTGAGCGTAGGTACACCTTTATTTCTTTGATAGTTCAATTTATCTTACGCCGTAGAATTTCGCTTAAAGTGAGTACAATGGCTTTAACGTTAAAAATAACTGTTTCTCTTTCTTTATCCCCTTGATAACCATTAGAATAATCGTATGCTCGAAGCATCCAAAATGTCTCCAATGGAGCTCTTCATTTAAAGCTTTTTTGATGTTGCGGCATTATCTGATATTACAATTAAAATTTTACCTGCTACAACCCATTCAGTAGTTACTCTTCGTAATTCTGTCACTAGGTGTGCTTCTCTGGAAATACGAAACAATCAAGAAGAATATATATATATATATATATATATATATATATATATATATATATATATATATATATATATATATATATATATATATATATGTATATATTTTCATTTCCTTGAAAAATCTGTTATTATTAAAATTTCCAGACGTTTCGGCTGAATTTTCAATGGAATAGTAACAAAACTAAAAAGGTACATAAGATATAGATGTTATTCTGGTAATATTTAAAGATTATAATAATAATTATTAAGTGTCTTTTATTATTATAATCTCTAAATATTGTTACAATAACATCTATATTTTATGCATCTTTTTAATTTTGTTACTATTCCATTGAGAAAGGCTGAAATTCGGCCGAAACGTTTAGAAATTTTAATAATAACAGATTTTTCAGGGTAATGAAATAGTTTTCATTACCACTCGAACCATATCCCAAGAAAACAAAAAATAATCTAAATATATATATGAATCTTACAACTATTTACAACTTTAAAAATATAAACCATATCTCTGTTAATTTCAGGCTGTTTTTTCACGTTTTTTGTAAACTAACAAAAGCAGAATATTAAAGTATTATGAAGAGAATACATTTTTTATAAAAGCAAATTATTTTGCTTTTATATTATTTTTTTTTTACCCAGATATTTTCAAAAATTATTTGATCTATAATAAGCATTTTGTGAAAGAAAATCAAGTCAGTTTATCTTAAAATATAACAAAGTGTGGAAAACT
Source organism: Kuschelorhynchus macadamiae (assembly GCA_030620095.1). NCBI lineage: Eukaryota > Metazoa > Arthropoda > Insecta > Coleoptera > Curculionidae > Kuschelorhynchus > Kuschelorhynchus macadamiae. The sequence goes on from JAUTXW010004692.1 coordinate 364,739, forward strand.
TACCCCATCTGGATTATGTTTATAAGGGGGACCACTTCCACAAAATTCCACCAAAACATCTTGAAGTTTCTTATTGGCATCTACAACAACAAAAAACAGCATATAGATAATAAGTTCTTAATTGCAGATAAAATAGTTTTTGCGTACAGGGCCGTTCTTTCGCAAAATTACAACAGATCCTTGATAATGCTAATAGATCTCAAATTCGGCTCTGCAGAATTCTCGGAACATCCGTATTATGACATGAATATTTTTTGTCAAAAAACGAGAAATAACTATGCAACGGTTTTTCTAAATGAATACGTATTCCCTATTTTTAGACCCAAAAAAAAACTACATTATATTTCGGTTTAATATTACACATAAAACAAAACTGTTCTAAACCAATTTCTGTAATTGCAGAAGCATAACGTACATTATGTCGTTACTTTTTCTACTTGGTATCATAAACGATGCAATAATGGTAGTCTATGATTCTGTAAATCAGAAGCTTCAGCTTCAGCTGACAAGACAACTTTTTTGTCTGTGTCGTTTTCGAGGTCATTATCAACTTTTTTATTCGTTGTTGCGCATTGGACCATATTTCTATGACCGGCCCGTACATAATTCCATATGTGTCTACTACCCTAGATAAACTGCGTGATGCGCGTTGTCTAAGTACCTTAGATATTAAGTCAGCTTACTGACAAATCTCGATTTCTCAAGATTCTCTTGTATTTACTGTCCTTTCACCAAAATTATATCATCAAAAAAATGCTTTTTTGGAATGACAAGCGCCCCATAGATTAAATTTTAAACTTGCTGGTAAAATTGAAATTAAATTTTTAAAGTGGTTCTAATACTGTAATAACAAACTCTGAAATATTTCATTACTTATATATAATTATTATTAACAAATAATTATTCAATTAACCTATTTTATTATTTCCATACAATGCAATTGCTTAAAAACCGACAACACCGCCGCATACTTTTGAATCGCCCTGGGCACGAATTTACGAAATTGTACTAAAATAGTAAACCGAACAAAGCAATGTTGCCTTGAGTTAAAGCATTGTTTTTGAACGATTTTTGTAAGTTTTTCGTTGATAGGACTTGTAATTCACTAAAATTGTTCTATCGGATTTGCATTGTCTGTATAATAGTGGTTCCACAACATTCCGAATGGTAACTAACTACAATCGTATTTAAGTGCAGACTTATTTACACTTGAAAAATTTCTATTTTATCGTTCTTTAGGCAGCAAAATTACATACTTGCACTTTTTCTGTAACCTAATAATACCTAAGTTCCGAGGCAAAACCAATGTACATACATAGATCAAAAAAATACAGGTTATATTGTATATGTACCTATATATCTTTAAACATTTCTTTAAACTAATTATTTTTTAAAAATTTCTTAGAGGTTTGCGTTGTTTTGCAGTCACAGCAAAAGTAAACAAACATAAACGAGCTTAAATATACGTTTTTATGCATAATGAAAAAAATGGATTAGATATGTTATTAAATACAACCGATGTGATAATAAATTTTAATTTTGATTGGCTGTTAAATGATTATTATACAGATAGGTTAAGAAATAAATATTTCTAATATTACGCTCATAGTCACTGACATATTATGTCAACGGAAAGAAGAAAAGAAATCTGTCATTATAATTTTACAGCGTTGCCTCTTCTGGTGCCCGATAAGGAAGAGAGATATTTTATTCTTTGTCACACTTACTTCCAGTAACCGTTTATTTAATTTAATTATTCCATCAAAACATACCCGATTTTATGAATGAAACAGCACACGATGTTGGATCTCCCTGTTATTTTATCTATGGCTGACACCTAAATTTTCAGGTCCGTATATTATTTCACAGATAAGGTCACTCTGGACATATGAACTTATCGACCCTAAAGGACGAAACCTTGGTGTTACACCTATGAATTTCACTTTTCTATGAGCGATTGTGGTATTCTTCTTAAGAGGCTCCTCACTAGAGAGAAAAAGTTTTTTTTAAGGAGGGGAGGTATTGTAACGATTTTATTTTTCCCTCAGTTATGTTTAAATAAAAATATACACATGTATTGATATTTTAACGTTTTGGTTATTTTATTATTATACAGACATTAAAGAGTCAGAATTTGTCAATTTAATTCCAGGCAAACTATTATGAAACTCAACCTAGTGACGCTGATTTCAAAAAAATCAAGAAAAATCCTTACCTTATTTAAACTCGCTTTATATTAATAACCATAACTAAAATAAACATTTAAGATTTATAATTAACATAGCTACCGTAGTAAAATAAAGTTTTGATGTTTCACTATAATAAAATATTTCACATTTTAATGACATTTTCATTGCTAAAGCACATTAAAACATTTGCAACTTTTCAAAATCCTAATTTTGAATAATATCGGAGATAACACCACATTGGAACATCTAGTATTTTAATAGAGTGACAACTTAAAACTCTTTAGGGTTTCAGATGTTAATGTAATTCCTTTAAATGTCCGGTGACACAAATATTTCTTGTGCCTAATTTGTTTTTGAGGAATTGTGTGGAAAAAGTGCCAAAATGTTATTATTGAATATAGCACACCTCGAGGCCATCCAAGATCTTCGGTAAGGCATTTTATAGTCCTCTCACTCTGGAACGACAAAATGTCTATTAATAATTAAAATTTATAGGCATTCTAAATAATAAAATTGGGGTTATAAACAAATTAATTAATTAGAATAGAATTAGAAAACTGATTTATTTAAACCCTTAATAATAAATGTTGTTTTATTTTTTGTATCATACATAATTAGATGCTCTTATAATTTAAAAATATCAAACTAAAAATTTTTTTTAATTTGTTTCATATTATGTAAGTAATCCAGACTTTTGTGTAGTAGTAAGACAATTATTAATATCCTATTGGGTAAGCAGTTGAATAATTGTATGTATTTTGTTTATATGTTTTGTGATGTTTCATTTCTCTAGAATACGTTATTTTTCCGTTTTGTATTTACAGTTATTTACCGTAGGACCCGACAACGAGATGGCGCCCTCTTAGAAACCTGTTCTAATACATTATTCATTATACCCACACCACTCACCAGTAAATAAAACTAGCTTAGTAGTTGTTGGCCCCTAAGTTAGGTGTATATTTTTCTGGTTTTTTCATAATAATAATTTGTCTATTGCCATCCACATGATATTTTTTGTAAGGAACATTTCAGTTGTTTCCCTTGTGTTTCGTCAAAAAATTTTGTCGTCCAAGACCAAATAGAATATTTTTCCTACAATATATGTTCTTACCTAAACTTCTATGATATGTCTACTCGACAGCAGGCTCATGGGTCGAGTCGACAAAACCTCTCCGTGTGTTATTGGCCTTACTACACATGAAAAAGGGAAAAGGTTATTTACATTTCGTTTCCATTACGGCGAATGATGTGGGTTGTAACTACCGACCCGATGAAAAAACATGTGCTTTTAGTATTCATTATTTACTGTTCGACTGGAAGATGTGGCTTATGCTGAATGGCCATGACAAATAATATCAGATATATTATATGACTTAATGGGTAATAATTATGAACCTAGTATCTGGCAATCTAGAAGAGATTAAGGCACATTAATTATCGAAGAAAAAAATGAGCAATAACAGCGATGATAATCAATTAGTTCGTATTTGTAGAGCGGTTAAGAAACGTTGTTTGAAGTGTATTTTATTCTGAGAATCAGCAATTTAAACTTCTGTGAGATTACAAAGCTGTAATATTTAATATTTCAAAGCTATAATTTTTTTTTGTTATACCATAGTAATTGATTTAGTTTCTATCAACAAATAATTAAAATAAATGTTTCGGGCCTTTTCAATTCATAAGAGACAAGGGTTTGAGATTTTTAAAGATATGTCCTTATTTTCTTATTGCACCTATTCAAAAATTCGATTTTTATTTCTTCAAAGCTACTAACTCCATGCTAATCTGCAATTTCGTACCAGTGCGGACATGTTACTATAGCGGCTATTCGGTATTTGTTATTTTCTCAACATATGTCAGTATTTTAAGCCACCTCAAAGCAGACAATGGGCAAATTGGAGAATGACCGTAAAATTGTTCATGCTATACTCCACAAGTTATTCATCAAAAAGCCATTATTCCTTATTCCGCAAATTTGGCATACGTAGTCCCGGTTTATCACATATCTAAAACGGAACATTGAGATATCTTAAATCAAGTAAGTTTAAAATTTTAAAAATAATTCAGACATACAACAATTTATTGAGGTTTTAACTTAAAAATATATCTCTTTGAGTAGTAAAATTTCTTTAAGACGTATACTAGAAAATGATTTTATATAAAGATATAAAACTTTATGTTTAACTTAAAAAAACCAGGATGAAGTGATGGGAGGTTAAAATGTGAGTCCCAGTACTCCTAGTGCGAGGGTCTGCTTTAGTACAATTTAATTTAAATATATGTGTACTTCATGAAATTTTGTTGCTTATAAATAATAAATAAGGCAGTTGGCGAGAGCGCTTTGTCAACAGGAGCATTACTAATTTATTTAAAATATGTGCTTACAAAAACTGTGGTCCGGAAAGTTTAAGATGGGTTATTGTGCAACTCAACTGAGGTCCAACTACAATCTTTCTCATATGGCAATTAGAAAATTAAAACAACCTATCGTAAGGATAGTAATAATTTATATTAATTGTGATATGACTCTAACGATGATTCCTCCACGCTGTTCCCCTCCAGGTTCTGACTTGGTGCTAACCTACTACAATGTTTACTTCGGGTGGTAGCGATCCACCTATATAACGAAATTTAAATAGTAAAATGTATTTAAGAAGTTATATTAACAATTAATAATCACCACCCTTTATTAGTGTAAGTGGGTCGTGACCGCAATTAATGTATTTTTTTATTAAATTCAGCTCCGCCCCACCCCAAGCCAGGCTTTGTATGTACTGTATCTACGGATTTCGATTAAAAATATGCGTTTTACCTAAATATATATATTTTTTTTGAAAAATATTGGTATTCTGTTCTGTTCTGTTTCTTAAATTATACTGAAACGGGGTCAAAACAAAAAATAGGTGGAATTTTCTATCTCTGATTCTAAATTGGTACGGAAAATTGGAAATAAAAATTCAAGCCTTTGCAAAAGAATCTGGACTCAAATGAGAAATGTATGAGTTGAGTAAACACTGTTTTTTCCCTTATATCTACCTACATCAAAGAATAAGAAAGTTGAACTGACAAGATAAAGCATAAGCATTTTGAGACGAATCCTCGGACTTTATAGGTCAAGAGAACATAAAGGAATGTGACTCCTTATTTTAGAAGTGCCAATAAGCCACTATGAAATATAAGTAGAATTTTCGTAAGTCAAAGGAACATTTATATTTTCAATACTCCGACATTTAACCGAGACTCGTATGCATTCAAATATTGGGTAACGAGTACGATATCGTAAAGTCTTCACCACAAATTAATTTTATAAAATATATGCCCAGTTTTCAGAAAACAAAAGGTTCTTCTTTTGTTTTCTAAAAACTATTACGGAATCCAAACCAGATGATGTGGTGTGCCCCCCATAGCTGATTTTGACACAGTCATTTTCCCGTTCAACTTGCATTGTACCTATTATAAATTGCTCTATTTCTGTATTTTTGTGTAACGTGAGAGAATTTTCATTATTTAGCTTTATTAAAAGCGTTCATTGATACAAGACCATTTCTACTAAATTAACAATAATGGAGAATTAAAAAATTTATGTAAATTGAGGTTGGAAACCCCTGATGTCAAGAAGTTACTTTAACTGTACTGGATTATGCTCTTAAAAACCACCACTGCAAAAAATCAGAAGAGAGGCATTGGGAAACTAATTACCGTTAAATAAAAACACACAAAAACAATCTAGATAAACTTACCAGTAATGAAATGTGTTCTACTTTTGCGCTTGTAGGTTTCTTAGTATTGGTGGCGTCAAATTAACGCTTTTAAAAGCCATATAATATTTCTTCAAATCTTATTAAATATGGCAAAATATTAATAATTCGGAACATCGAAAAGACAGTAAAATATCACTTTATGAATATTTCTGCCGGTTCCCCAAGCAAGTACCAAATATGTTAAAGGTATTTTTCTCATCTAACAATTGAATACGGTGGTAGTAGGATAATAAAACTTAGTAATTTACGAATGTTTTAAAATGTATAACCTCTGTTTGCGGTCCAAGCCAATAACATAACCTCTTTGAAATGATGTTGGGATCTCGTTGAGAGAGTAAGTATTTCGGATTTTACGAGTTTCTCATATTTTAAACGACAGGGAGAAAAAAAATAAAAACTGATCAAATTTCTTGCAATTATCAAAACACTGGAGCGCAAAAACTTAACTTAAACTTAATATAGTATTACAATTAAAAGAACCCTTGTAGTGTTGCCAAATTGCCTTGCCTTTCTTGAACGGTGATATAAATATTTTAAACTTAGCTCTACGTTACCAGTGACTGAGATTTACTGTTTTATATTATGGATTTAATGATGATGCCTTCGGCGCCTAACCTGGTGCTAACCCAGTACCGTTTCAACTAGTGCCTCCGCTATACCTTCTTTGTGTTTAAGGATGATTCCTTCCATACCTAACCTGGTGCTAACCCGGAACCGATTTACCTTCTGTATCTACGATGGAGGCCAGCTCGGCTGGCAGCTTTTATTTTGTACGGATTTTTAAGTTATAGCTTTAATGATGAAGTGACTCGTGTAATATCAAAACCGAATAAGTCCACTTTTTGGCAAAAATGAGATAACGAGAATTTATTATTCCTAAGCACCCTGGACATATAGTGACAAAGCATTTTGTTTCAAATCCGAACAAAACCCACTAAAATTAGGTGCAAAAACCTGGTTTTGTTTCAAAACCGAATAAAATACTCGAGTGTTAGTTTCAAAATCAAACAGGTCCAAACTGACCAATCGTATAAGGCGACTCAGTAGTCAGGTGATTACGTCGCTGCTCGCTCTCATTTTGCGGTATACAGTAGGTGCCATTGAAGGGTGTGTTTTTACATTGAATTAAGTTTAATAGTATTTGTTTACTTTGTTAGTGCATAATATATTGTGTTTTCAAAATGGACTCAATATTTTATGTTGAAACAATAAAACGAACAATGCCAGAATTAGCTACAAAATTTGCAAATCCGGAAAAAGGGAAATGCAAGCAGCAACAAAAACAATGGTTAGTGTGACATGTTTTTAATATTTCTTTCTTTTTAAGCAAGATTGATACTGTTTCAGTTATAGGCCTTCTAGATTACCATTGTATCCAAAATGCGGGCATATTACAAACTCATATAGGTGTGTCTCTCTCTATGGAGGATATCCATTTTTTCATAGGAAGTTTTATGACCACTTACTGAAAACGGAACAAGATAATTTTATGTTAAAGTAGTGTCATGTCGTGGATACTAAACGTAAACGACAACGTAAAGAAAACTCAAGCACACGGCGAGTGTGGTAATAATAAACTTATTTCCGTATGCAAAAAAACTTTTACAGATATTTTGGCTGTGGGAAATGCGCGTTTGTATGGGGTATTATCTCGTTTTAAAAGGTTTAGAAGGGAGAAAGAAATGGCGGCAGAAAATAGAGGAGGTGATAGAAAAACAAAAATGTTTAAGGAAAATATGGAGTCTGTTGGGAATTTTATCGAGACATTTCAAGTTATAGAGTCTCACTATTGCAGAAATAGGACCAACCGAAAATACTTACCTGCTTCATTAAATATTGCAAAAATGTATCGTATGTACAGTTACGAACATTGAAATAGTGATAGACTATTAGTAAAAAAGAGCTTCTTTAGGAAAATCTTTAATACAAATTTTAATATTGGCTTTGGCTCTCCTAGAACCAATGTATGCTCTATATGTCTACAACTTGGTGAAAAAAATTAAGATTGAAAAAGACCCTCAGACTAAACAAGAATTAATAACGGAACGTCACGTCCACAAATTAAGGGCAAAGGTATTTTTCAGTCTTTTAGAAAAAGAGAAACCCAAAAAAACCAAGTACTTCCAAAACTTCCAGATCGGTCAACCTACTACAGCCGTCAGCTGTATATTTATAACTTCACGGTTGTTTTGGGACACTCCCATGCTTCACTTTCTAAAGAAAACGTTTTTATCTATACATGGACTGAGAATGAATTTCATAAGGGCTCAAATGAGATTGCAAGTGCTGATTTTCATACTTTTTCGAAGTTAAGTTTCGAAAATAAAACGACTTTGACAGTGACTGCAGACGGCTGTGCCGATGCCGGCCAAAATAAAAATTTCACCTTAATCGCAATGTGCTTTTCCTGGCTTGGTCACTATGCACCTAAAACAATTCCAGTTATAAAAGTTATTTTTCCTGTAGTCGGCCACTCATTTCTTCCGGCTTGTAGATTGTTCGCTAGAATTGAGAAGATTATTAAAAAAGAGGAAACCATTGTCTCAAAAGAAGAATATCTTAAAATTTTTAGAGACCGTGGCACAGTTTTCTTCTTAACTAAAGATGTGCCTCTGCAAAATGATGCATGCAAAGAATGTTTAAAACAAACAATGCAAGCAAACGGTTTATTATCGATCGAACAATACAAGGCAATATTACTTAGAGGGAAAAACTCTTATAAATCCGACGTTAAAAATGTTAGGACAGTGTTTAAAAAGGGAATGCAAGATATTTTTATATATAAAACCTAAGGCAGTAAAAACTGGACAAAGCTTTCGAATTTACAACACTACAAAAAAGTTATAGATTTGTACACTACAAACGGTAAATGCAAAGAAGAAACTCCAGAAGAAGATATATTATGGAAACAGACTGAATTTATAACAGATTTAATCGTTTAAAGTTTCCTTCGGATGTAACATTACCTTAATGTTTTTTCATTTTTTATTTTTTGAGATTTTTTTTTATATTGATATAAATTAAAGAATATGTTTTTCGCTTTAAAGTTTTTACATGAAAATGTATAATTTTTAAATGATTTAAGTTATTGTCAAAAAGCAGTAAGTCCATAGGTGAATATCAAAAACAAATAAATTCGTTGTTCGTTATTAATAAATCTTTTAATTATGCTAACTCTTTACTGTTTCACCTTCTGCTCCTAATGACAGCGTTTCAACTATGCAACAAAATATTATTAACATCCCTAATAAACAATAATGAATTTTTCGCTAACAAAATGAAGTTAAATTTGGCAATATTGCTTCTTGAATACGAAGAAATTGCCGATTAATCATGGAATGTCAAATATCAGTTAATTTTTTGTTTTAAGAGTTTTTTAATCGAATCACATCAACATATTTTGTTGATACTCTTTTAAGAGTAGTTCCTTAGAAACGTAAAGTAAAAAACAGTATACCTATTATATAATTTCCAATTTTAACATAATTAGAGAAAAGTAGACGTTTATAACCAGTGCTGAACAAAGTTATAACCATATGTTATGCTTTTTTTGCAAAAAGTGGTTCATACGCAATTTTTTTTTTGCTGAAGTGTGTTTATTTCGAGGTAAGCTCTACAGTGAATCCAAAAAAAGTGAGAAAATTAAAAATATCTAATATAATAATTTGTCCAAAATATCAAAATGGGTACCTTGATATACGTGGTTTGCTGACAAAATATCTAATACAGTAGACTATATTACTGATTATAGCCTCTTTGACTAATATTCCCAGTCATTTACGTTTTTTAGTTATTAAGTTTCATTACCCGTTTTTGATCTTCTTCTACTTGTCGTAAAAGTTTGTATAGACACATCATTAATATATTGGAATGACTCGGCAGGCCGGGGTCTTCTACCCTTAAGGACCACACTGCCACTTTTATGCATACTATATATTATTATTAGACCTATTGACAACAATTAATATTTTGACTACCTAGTTTTGTCCGGGACCTGGGACATAATATGAAAATATGACTTTTCTCATTCAATAAAATTTGTTTCAGTTTTCTAATCCTGTCACTTTTATTCATAGAGTTGTTATTTCTTGACACATTGGTAATTAAATTAATTGAATTTTTTCTACTTTACTAAATTTAATTTGAATTTTCTACCCTTTCCGAAACCTGCTGCTACATTAATTCATAATATATATTATTTCCAGATATCGGGGTAACAGCCCCCTATAAATATTCTGGCTTGCACTACGATCCGAGGGAGTCTACTTAGGGAAAAATATACTTTTTTTCTTATTTATTAAAATCTGTTTAAGTTATCTACTCTTTAGAGATTCGCTGCACTTTTTATTTATACTTGATATTGATTATAGATATGTTGGTAAAAGCATCCTATAAATAGTTTGGCTTGCATTGCCGTCCATGGTGTCGCTACAAGGGATAGATTTTAATAATTTATATATTTTTTCCTCATTTATGAAAATTTCTTTGTCTTCTACACCTTCAGGGGTTAGATTTTATCATACTAGATACTATTTCTAGACATTTTCAGCAATTAATATTTTACACAAGTCATAAATGTCTTTATCACAAGGATAATTATTAAATGTGTAGTCACTGGACAACGCATCCAAAGCAAAAATTGGAACATTTATGTGAAAACACTACTATAAGTCAAAATTCCGAGTTAGAAGTCGGAATTCCGAGATAGAAGTCGGAATTCCGAGTTAGAAGTCGGAATTCCGAGTTAGAAGTCGGAATTCCGAGTTAGAAGTCGGAATTCCGAGATAGGAGTCGGAATTGCGAGATGGAAGTCGGAATTCCGAGATAGAAGTCGGAATTCCGAGTTAGAAGTCGGAATTCCGAGATAGAAGTCGGAATTTGTTACAAAAATAAAAATAAAAAAATTGTGGCCCTTCTACGCTTTCGTAACAGACAGACCTTTCTCTTTATTATATTATATTACTTTCTGAGGTACGTACTTTGGAAATAAATTTAACGACATTTTAAAAGACACAAAATTAAAAATATTAAACTAAATTTTAACTGAATAACTTTTATATGAAAAAGTTACTTTTTTTAGTTTTGTATAGTTACTGAATTTGGTTGACATTAATAATTTGATTATTTTCTTAAATTTCGGCTCTCATTTCTTTTGAGTGTATATAAATATGGAATTGTTTATTGGTATTAGTTTTAGGAGTCGTACCTTAACTATTTATTATAATGTTGCCACAGAGCTATATATAGTACTAAAAAGTTAACCCTCAACGAAACAATTGAAACATTAGGGCTGGACGTTGAAAAATGCATTTTTGGAGAACTCAATTTAAAATGGAAATTGTCAGTCGATTTCTATTTTAAACTGCTGTCTTTTATGGTATTGATTGAAACGCTTTAAAGTGATGACTGTTTGGCCAATGGAAATTATAGTCATCGACATAATGATAAATGAAAGGTATAAAAGTATTTTATCAGTTTGTTTTTAAACTGTGAAATATTTTATAATGGTTATGATACTGGTGGGTCTGAAAATGTACAAGTTCTAACGAATTTCTTTTCGGTGGTACAGGTTCGAACCCCGCTCGTACCATAACTTTTGCTGTTAATAAAATATTTCTAAAAAAAATTAAAGGTATGTTAAAATCTATTTATTGAGAACACTCTCTTCCATAGCTTTTTTTTTGTTTTTGGCTGAAGAAATACTAAACTACAGGGCGATCGAAGGCACATACGAAGTCATTTTATATTATAAACGGCATGAAAGAATATTAAAAAGATATCGCAGAAAATAGCCCAACCAAGTACAGAATTTTTTTTTTGCTGAGATGTAGAACAGAGAACTTACAATGAACTTTTCTTAATATTACAATATCTCATATAAAATTCGGCAATGTAAACCATACGTAGACCGTAAATAAAAGTATAATTTAAGTACTATGAGCCTTATACTTAGAGAACCAATTTTAAACATAGAAAAATTTCATAAGAAATTCAATCACTGCGAAAATCGTCTTACAGAAAACAAAACCAAATGATATTTTCAATAAATTTAAATCGTGTAATATACAAAAAAGTAGAAGACCTTTTTCAAAAAATTAAACTTAACAATAAAAACAAACAAGTAGCAAAAAATTCCGCATACATTTTTTTATTCAGAATACAACTTTCAGGTATTAAAGGTAAGTACTGGTTATACCTAACAATCGTAACTAAGGTAACTATAAACCTGCCACTGTTTAACTTGTTAAAACTTCGAATTCACTAACGAAACAGAACCAAAATGTTGCCTCGCGGCGTGTTTATATAGCCTTTAGAAAAAGATGGATGATCTAGAAAATTCTAGAATAATTCAAAAGAACTAAGCCCAACAGAACATTCGAGAAAGATTCTTGACTTTCGAAGTCGTTACATGGATAAAAACTAAGGTTAGTCGACTGCATTAAAATAACAAATAATAAATACATGCACCTAAAACTTTACAAATGTACAACTAAAACTAAAATAGCAATAATATTATGTATTAAGTTAAGAAAAAGATGAAAATAGAGCAAAATCTTGTAATATTTTAACGCATTTTAAAACTAAACTGAAAAATGAAACAAATAAAAATAAACCACATACAATAAACTTAATAAAACATCAAACTTTAAATAAAACAATTTTCATTTAAAAGTTCTAAAAGGTTCTAAAATAAATAAAACTGTACAAATGAATTATGCATACTATATTACTAAAATAAATTAACTTTTACGATTGTGTCAGTCGATACTCGGCGTAAATTAATAACATTATATAAAATGTAAAAACAAAACTATTTTGTACTAACACTCCACTATATCTGTTGAAAGTATATAATGTTTCGCTACACAGTACCTTCTTCGGACGTTGCATCTCGAATGAATAAACTTAAAGAGTTAAGGAATATTTATATAATTAGGTCTAATACGATTCCGAAATTTTGAAAATATAAAAAGTCTGGGAATTCTTAAAAACTAGCCATAAACTTAAACTCCCAAAAATTAATAAAATAAATTATACAGAGGTGAATTGTTGAGTTCTACCTGATCGTCTAACAAAAAATTTGATCGTTTAAGGTTATTTAGTTATAGGGAGACCGGTATATTCAATATATCATACTTAATTTTTTTGTGTAAAATTTTTATCAAAGGTATAACCGGTTTCAGTTAAGTTTCTTTGTATAACTGGATTCCATTTTTCTCTTAATTAAACATTTATAGTGCTCATCTATTTTTTTATAAAAATATCTGCCTGTTTGACCTATATGTTTTGTCACAATATCCACAATTAAGTTAGTATACACTGATGATTGTTCACGTTCATCAGATTTTCAGATAAAGAATTATGGGTTCTATTTGTTATTCTAATAACTAAACCGTTTAGAAATTCATCTATTTTAGAGCAAGTTGGTGTAAAGTAGAAAAATTTAAAAATTATTGACTCTACCATCTTTTGCTCCTGATGAAGCTAATAAACATTGGCGAAATATTGAGCACTTAAGATAAAAAGAGTTTCTTCTTTTTTTTTTCCACGAACCGCTAGACCCGAAATAAAACCTCTTTGTAATTTCTGTACGGTCGAAAATACTTAACTTATATATATATATATATATATATATATATATATATATATATATATATATATATATATATATATATATAAATATATATATATATATATATATATATATATATATATATATTTATATATATATATATATATATATATATATATATATATATATATATACATATATATTCGACCATCCTCAATAGTTAACACCATGCCGACAACTTGAAATAAATTATTGTAATAGGTCTTTCATTAAGAGTGATAGGATTTTAGCTTCCAATAAAACAACAAAGGTTTAACATATCACTTTAGTTTTGGTTTTATTTCGAAGCTTAGGCCTTGCAGTTATATTCTGAACAGAATATCGTTCAAATCTCTACCAAGGTTGTGTCTGCACTGATGCACTCGATTGCTCCAATTTTTGATTACTCTGTCTAACATTTGCGGCGGTATGCCGGCGATAACTTGGCGAATGTTAGCTTCCAAATGATCCAAAGTCTGTGGATTATCTGCATAGACTTGTGCTTTGATGTAGTCCCAAAGAAAATCATCGAGGAGAGTCAAACCACATGACTGCGGAGGCCAATCAACAAATCCTCGTCGTGAGATGATCCATTTACCAAACTTATCCCTCAGCAAGTCGAGCGTAGCATCAGCTGTATGGCATGTAGCACCATCTTGTTGGAACCAAATCTCATCAATATTAATGTTTTGAAGTTCTGGCCACAGGAATTCGACTAACATGGCTCTATAATGGTCGCCATTCACGGTTACAACTCTTCTCTCTTCATCGCGAAATAAATAAGGTCCGATGATGCCGCCATGCCATAAACTGCATACAGTTTAGTAGTGAGTTTTTGGGTATTTAACGGCACTTCATGTAACACTTGTGGATTGTTCTCGCACAAATAACGGCAATTTTGTTTAACAAAAATGCGCCTCGTCGGAGAAGATGATTTTTTGGCCAAAATCAGGATCAGCTTCCAACTGCTGAAGGCTCCAATCAGCAAACTCCCGACGCATTCTGTCATCGTTTGGCTTTAACTCCTGATTTAGTACGAGTTTGTATGGATGTAGGTCCAAATCCTTTACGCAATATGCTCAAAGTTGAAGTCTGCGAAAGCCCCAGTTGTTGGGATTGTCGGGAAATCGATAAATTTGGCTGATGAGTAATACTGGCCGCTGCAGCAGCGATATTCACTTCACTTCACGCCTCACGTTGTCTTGTGGGTAGTTTGGTGTCGTGTAGGGTAAAATCGCGCTCAAACTTTTCCCCGGTGCGGGCGTATAACCTGCCGAGAGTAACGGTGCCGGCGGCGTCTCAACTCTCTGGTGAACAAACGATGAGCGCCTACAACTGTGCTCGAAATTGGATACTATATTTTAATAATTTCTAAACGTTCGGGAAGAGTCAAACGCGGCATGGTTGAACTGCAAACTATACTGGATAATTTGACACCTGTAACTAAAAAATATATATATTAGGTTCCAAGATATCTTTATTTAAAAAACTATCACCCCTATTGGAAGACCCTTTATTACTGTCACTGTCCAATAAATTTAATAAATCAATTGAATATTGTGCAAACTTCGATCATTTTATGGCGACTTGTGGAAATATCAGTTTGCAAGATTAACGGCCTTTAATGCTTGTACAAAAAATAAGTACAATAAGATAATTCAAAAAACTAAATGTTAGGAATGCATGACAAATTTATCAGCTAAATTAAGAAGTCAGCTTTTCCACGGGGTGTTTTGAATTTACGACAAAAAAAAAACAATGTATTGCTTCACCCCAGTATAACGTTATTTAAATACATTATTATTGTTAAAGCAAAACAGTATAATGTCAATATATTTCTCAAAAAATTCGTAAAAAAATAATAAAAATCGATATAAAAATAAAAAAGTTATAAAGGATCAAACAAGCCAAAAATTTGGTGTGGCGGTTTTTTCCGCCGGGGAATTAATTAGCCAAGTGATATATCTTATCTTATTCGAATTGTCCAATATAGAATAAAAATGTATGTAAAATTTTGAAATCAATTTTCACCTGTTTGTGGCATGAGTATGGAAATTGGAAGCTTAAGTGATTTGTTTTAAAATTTTAGCAATGCACATTATTGGTGTGTGTCAGCAAAAACAACCTTAAATATTGATACTTTTTTCTTTTTCTAAATAATTGTAACATATATTGTTCATGATAAACTTGACATATGACATGTTTTTGTATTTTCTTTTTTTTAACTATTACAATAGGTGACTGAGATCTGCCTCATTATTATTTTCTAGCGTCTGATTATACCCAATAAATTAACAAATAACCAAAATGTGTGTTACGTTCAAATATGTAAGAACAGTATATATATATATATATATATATATATATATATATATATATATATATATATATATATATATATATATATATATATATATATATATAAATATATATATATAAATATATATATAAATAATATATATATATATATATATATATATATATATATATATTTATCCTAATTTTTCTTGGTTTGAGGTCAATACATTAACAACAAAATTTAGTTTATTACAGACAAATTACAAGCGACTGAGCGACACTGTTACAGTAAAGATATATCAATTTAAAGAAAAATTAAAACATTTAGAAATTCCGGAAAATTACCAACTGATATCGCTTGATGTTGTTTCCCTGTATACCAGCGTTCCAATCTCATTGCCTACCAAAATAATTAAAAACAAATGGTCTGAAATAAAAAAATACACAGATATCCCTCAAGATGAATTTCTTAAAGCAGTAGAATTAACACTAAATTCCACATATTTTATATACGAAGATCAGTTATATAAACAAATAGATGGTTGTGCTATGGGAGCATCTATATCAAGCGTTGTTGCCCAAATAGTTATGGAAGATTTAGAGGAGACTGTTATAAGTAATATGGAATTTAATATACCATTTTTTTATCGTTATGTCGATGATTGTATTCCTGCAGTCCCATCTGGCCAAACAGAAATTATTTTAAAGCAATTTAATCAATACCATAAAAGACTACAATTTATAATTGAAAGCGAAGAGAACAACAAAATCAATTTTTTAGACCTAAAATTACATCATATAGGAAATAAAATTAAAACTGAATGGTACACAAAACAAACTTGGTCCCCTCGATACCCAAATTTCAGCTCTTGCCACCCAATGTCCCAAAAAAAATCTGTAATAATTGGTCTGACAGATCGGGCAATTAAGCTGTCCGACTCTGAATTCAGAAAACGAGCAATTAAAAAGGCTAAAGCAGCATTAAATCTAAATCAGTACCCTAAAAAATTAGTAAATAAATTATTCAAAAGTAGAATACATCAATATTACAATTCTGAAAATGCCCTTATTACATCAAATCTGCCTAAAACAAAATATATTTCTCTGCCTTTCATAAATGGTTTATCCCAGCAATTTCAAAACCTTTTTAAAAAATATAACATCACGACAAGTCACAACGCCTATAACTTATTATCAAAGAACTTCAGTAACTTAAAATCGAAAACGCCAATTAATAAAAAAAGCAATATAGTCTATCAGATCCCTTGCAATAATTGTAACGGTGTTTATATTGGACAAACAAGCCAATACTTAGAAAATAGACTGAAAAGTCACAAGTATGATAAAAAGAACAGCACCGCATTAACACACCATGAGATGTCCAAAAAACATACTTTCAACTACGAACAAGTGAAAGTATTAAAATCCTAACCTCAGTTAAAAAAAAGAGAATTTTTTGAGAACAAATTTTTAGGTTTGAAAAAGACCAAAACTATGGTCGAAACGTCACCTTAGAAATACAAAATATATGTTTAAAAATATGTACTAATTTTGTTGTTAATGTATTGACCTCAAACCAAGAAAAATTAGGATAAATATATATTGAAAAAAAGGTCAAAGAACACAAAGCAAAAAAAAAAAAAAATATATATATATATATATATATATATATATATATATATATATATATATATATATATATATATATATATATATATATATATATATATATATATATATATATATATATATATATATAAATTTTTAGGTTTTTAAATCGCAATCTTAATATTTAAAAATAACATCTTCCCCAGTTTGAAATTTGCTGCGAAATTTAACAATACTTATTTCAGGGTACGGAGTTCGGGTTTCGTTTGTTATATCTACTAATATTTTGATAATTTTACAGTTATGATCAAAATATTGGAGATTTTTTTGTCTCTACGCACATTTGACACATCAAAATTAATAAAAGCATTGTCACTGCAAGTTTCAGTAGTTTTAATGATACGCGGAGGCTCACTGAAATGTACGTACAGTTGTATGAATTTATTTGTTTTTTATATTATTCGTATCTTAAAACATTTCAGCATCTATTTTTGAGTTAGACAGTCTGTAAATTTGGTAATCTCATTAGCTGACACACTCATGTTTAATATCGTTTAATATTTTTAAAATCAATTGTTGTATGATGACTATTTTTTTCTATAGTAAACGGACGCTAACTTAAAATTAGATAGATTGGTGTATTCAATAAAGTCCAATGATAACCAATGTTTCAATAAAATTAGAGAGTCAATATTGACTTCAGATAGAAATAACACTATGTTGTTGACTTTATTGTGTAGACTCATTTTTAGGTAGAACCGTCAATGTGGGGGGATGCGCTGCACTCTTTTGTATATTAATCTCAAATAATTTGAATGAGATTTCCTAGGGAGATTTCTCGATGCCGGTTTGTCCTACGATTTCATTGGAGGAAACAAACCAGCTGCAAAATGCATCGCTGCTGGTACTTAATTAAGTATATTCGAAATTTGTTGTCCTTTTAAAATGCCGCTATCAATATCAATCTCAGGAAGATGTAAACTCCTTATTGTTTCTGATGGAGGTGGATACCCCATTGAAAAAAATCAGTTTCCTAATTCTAGCACTAAAGGAAATATTTTTGAGTACCACATTTAGGAACTCGGAACTTGCGCTGCGAAATGTTCCTCTTACTTCTGTTAATAGTGTAGGTTTACTTAATTACTTTCTATAATAAAACTATTCATTGGCAGGAAGAGTGGCTTTGCGACAGATGTATAAATGATAGTCTTAAGCCTTGTATTATAATGATATGCATTCTCAAATCCCGCCAACATCAAAACATAATCTGTGAATTTCCTGGAAAAACGTTTAATGTATTGTTCTTGATTATTGTCTCTATAGTGACTGGTTTATCTAAATTCTAAAATTGGTACAATTTTGATCATCATTGGGACACTACGAATACATGTTTTTTACTCAATATTACTGATGGGGATTATAGAGGTGTGTATGTTATCGAGCATTTACTAGGATCTGCATTAGTGGTTGTATAACTTTTAATATATATAGATGTTTTTATATTTGTAAGAGAGAACTGTCCATTCGAAATATAATCGGTTTTTGGTTTAACTCAGTCCTAAGGTCTTCTATTAAACAAAACAATGTATCAACGTGGATATCCAGTTTTATCCTCCATACATTTCCTAACACTATATATATATATATATATATATATATATATATATATATATATATATATATATATATACGATAGTATATTATTATTCCACGCACACCATGACAAGGATATAATCTTTGTTTGGAACATGTTCTGCATCACAGCAGAAGCAATGATCCATTTTTGTCAAATGATGATGGCCTTTTCGTTCTTATTAGAGCTCATCAGGCCGCCATAGACTAGTGAGCCCCGTCTAGGGCAAAGGCATAAAATAAAAACACAAAAACAGCTACTCCGCTGGCTAATACCATGACCGGCATTGAATTACACTGTGACTCTTGGCTTTCGTTGGGAGCATTAAATGATAGTATATTTTAATTCCACATACACCAACGTCACAACAAGGATATGATCCTTGTTTGGAACATGTTCTGCATAACAGCAGACACAATTATTCATTTTGTCAAACGAGCATCGCGATTTCGCTCTTATTAGAGCTCATCAGGCCGCCATAGAATAGCGAGCCCCGTGTAGGGCAAAAGCACAAAATGGAATCACAAAAACAACTACTCCGCTGGCTAATACCACGACCGGCATTGAAACACATATTATATATATATATATATATATATATATATATATATATATATATATATATATATATATATATATATATATATATATATATATATATATATATATATATATATATATATATATTTATATATATATATATATATATATATATATATATATATATATATATATATATATATATATATATATATATATATATATATATATATATATATATATATATATATATATATATATATATATATATATATATATATATATATATATATATATATATATATATATATATATATATATATATATATATATATATATATATATATATATATATATATATATATATATATATATATATATATATATATATATATATATATATATATATATATATACATATATATATATATATATATATATATATATATATATATATATATATATATATATATATATATATATATATATATATATATATATATATATATATATATATATATATATATATATATATATATATATATATATATATATATATATATATATATATATATATATATATATATATATATATATATATATATATATATATATATATATATATATATATATATGTATATATATATATATATATATATATATATATATATATATATATATATATATATATATATATATATATATATATATATATATATATATATATATATATATATATATATATATATATATATATATATATATATATATATATATATATATATATATATATATATATATATATATATATATATATATATATATATATATATATATATATATATATATATATATATATATATATATATATATATATATATATATATATATATATATATATATATATATATATATATATATATATATATATATATATATATATATATATATATATATATATATATATATATATATATATATATATATATATATATATATATATATATATATATATATATATATATATATATATATATATATATTTTTGTCGGTATTTTCTTGGGTATAGGTTAATATAAAACCAGTTCTATAATTTTACATCGACGTTTCGCTCACCATATTGAGCTTTCTCAAGATGAAAATTTATTTCCTAAAAAGACACATATATATAGTTAAAAAACATAAAATTATCAAATTTAACTACATTTTTTTAAAAAACATTACATCTAAGTTTTTCGGTACAAACAAACCAAGACTTTACAATATACAGAATACACTTAACAGAAAATTAAAATTTTTATTTGCTACGTACCTTGAAAATGACATGTTAATCCTAAACGGAATCGAGATTAACAGTGATTTCTATAGCATTGGAATGCTGTTAGTTTATAAGAAATGATACATTTTTTTCCTTTGTTTAAATTTTATATATGATATATGTTTGGGTTTCTGCTATTTATATGTACAGGATGTTATGTGAGAATAGCTTTTTCTTTGGAATAAACTTACTTAGAAATTAAATTATGATAAATTTGGCTTAAGTTGTTGATATCTTTTTTATCATTTACAGGATTTTTCTCTTTTTTAATCTGAATCATTTCTTTGATTGTTAGTTTCCGGTAATTAGTTTCTTGATCCAGAATTTGTGTTTCTTTAAAATTGAACTCGTGTTTTTCTGAAAGTTCGTGTTTGTGGAGTGCAGTAGAGGCATTTTTTGTATATTTGTGACCGTTTAATCTACTATCTAAATATTGTGTTGTCATTCCAATATACTTTTTTGAGCAATTTAGACAAGGAATTGAATACACCAAATTTGATTTTTTTTTATTTATTACCTTGCTTTTCAAAGGCGTGTAAAGACTTTTTAATAAATTATGAGCTTTATGACAGACATGTATATCATGTTTAGATAAGATGTGATTTATTTTTTCCGATAGACCGTCTGTGTAGGGCATTGCAATGTACTTTGTGTTTAGATTTTTTTCTTTTTCAGCTTTCTTTATATTGTTATAGAATAAATGTGTCCTTTGTTTAAAAATTCGTAATATGATTTTCTCAGGATAATGGTTATTTAATAAAGTTTCTTTAACTTTCTTTAAAATCTCAGGCCGATATTCTGGAGAAGTAAGTGAAATAGCACGATCGGTCAGACCTATTACGACGCTATTTCTTTTAAAGATGCAAACATCAACAACAACCTTTTTCAAAAACATTGAAGAGGCTTACGGAGATGGCATGGCAAATTCTCTCAGGAACATATCCAAATGGTACCAAAAGTTAGCTAAACAAAAAAATCGAAGGATTTTTCTACTAAGATGCAAACATGCAGACGTGACTCCAGCTTTCTTAAATTTTAATACATCACACATAACTTTTACAGGTACGTACCTTGAAAACAAATTCAATGATATATTAAAAAATACAAAACAAAAAATTTTAAATTTAACAGTGACGGAGAGCACAAAAATTATCAATAATATAAATTCTGAAATAAATAATCACATTAGCTATTTAAAAAAATTTTTACCTGAACATCAACTTAATACATTTTTAGATTTAGAGAATTCAAAATACGAAAACACTTTTAATTACACTAAAGCACGCAATCAAACAAAATTTACAAAATTGGTTTCACGTATACCAAATGACAGAAAAATAAATACAACCGAATGGCTAAGTAACATCTCTGACACTAACATCCCACATGATATTGCTGAAGTTCTGGCTTTGGGTGACCGTTTTTCTCTTCCAATAATAAATGAACAACATATACCAACTACCGAATATATCGCCTGTGTAGAGAGCATAATTCAAGAAAAACCAAATGAAATCAAAGATTCAATTCGCGCAGATGTTGTAAATGTTGTCACTAATTATAACCATAAAATAAAACATAAAAAGACAAAATACTCTAACTTTCAAAAAAACATACAAAAGAAAATAAATAAAACCAAACAATTTATAAAATATAATCCCCAAATTAAAATCCTTAAACCTGATAAATCAAATAAAACTGTGATTATGAATTCTCATGATTATGATACAAAAATTAAGGAATTACTTAGTGACAAAAATACATACAAAGAACTAAAAAGTGATTTAACAAACTCTTATCAAAATAAAAATAACACCTTTATAAAAAAAATGTTAAACAAAAAAATATTCACTGATACAGAAGCAAAAAACCTAATGATACATAACGCAGTAGCACCCAAAATATATGGTCTACCAAAGTTACATAAAGCTAACATACCTTTAAGGCCCATTGTATCCTGTATCCAATCTCCTTTTTATAAATTATCAAAGTATTTGTCTAATTGTATGTCTAACATAACTGGTAAAAATGATTATTTCGTTAAAGATTCCTTTGAATTTAAACATTTTATTGACAGGGTAGAAGTTCCAAATGATCATGTACTAATATCCCTTGATGTTGTCTCGTTATATACAAACATTCCAAATGAACTTTTATCGGAGATAATAAGACAAAAATGGGACGAACTAAAAGCACACACAACACTGCCTTTGAATGAATTTTTAGAAGCTATTAACATTACCTTGAATAACAATTATTTCCAGTATGCAGACAAATATTATCAACAATTAGATGGTTGCGCTATGGGTTCTCCTATTTCCTCCATTGTCGCACAATTGGTTATGGAATACCTAGAGGAGAACGTGATAAGTAAACTTGATTTTACATTGCCTTTTTTTAAAAGATTCGTAGATGATTGCTTGACTGCCGTTCCAAAAAATAATATTAACGATCTATTAAATGCTTTTAATAACTTTCACCTCAAATTAAAATTTACATCAGAAATTGAAGACAAAAATCAAATAAACTTTCTGGACTTAACGCTAATAAGAAACAAAGTTGATAAAAACATCAAAACTAAATGGTATACGAAAAAAACATGGTCAGGTCGATACTTAAATTTTAACTCCAATCATCCTAAGAACCAAAGAAATAGCGTCGTAATAGGTCTGACCGATCGTGCTATTTCACTTACTTCTCCAGAATATCGGCCTGAGATTTTAAAGAAAGTTAAAGAAACTTTATTAAATAACCATTATCCTGAGAAAATCATATTACGAATTTTTAAACAAAGGACACATTTATTCTATAACAATATAAAGAAAGTTGAAAAAGAAAAAATCTAAACACAAAGTACATTGCAATGCCCTACACAGACGGTCTATCGGAAAAAATAAATCACATCTTATCTAAACATGATATACATGTCTGTCATAAAGCTCATAATTTATTAAAAAGTCTTTACACGCCTTTGAAAAGCAAGGTAATAAATAAAAAGAAATCAAATTTGGTGTATTCAATTCCTTGTCTAAATTGCTCAAAAAAGTATATTGGAATGACAACACAATATTTAGATAGTAGATTAAACCGTCACAAATATACAAAAAATGCCTATACTGCACTCCACAAACACGAACTTTCAGAAAAACACGAGTTCAATTTTAAAGAAACACAAATTCTGGATCAGGAAACTAATTACCGGAAACTAACAATCAAAGAAATGATTCAGATTAAAAAAGAGAAAAATGCTGTAAATGATAAAAAAGATATCAACAACTTAAGCCAAATTTATCATAATTTAATTTCTAAGTAAGTTTATTCCAAAGAAAAAGCTATTCTCACATAACATCCTGTACATATAAATAGCAGAAACCCAAACATATATCATACATAAAATTTAAAAAAAAGGAAAAAAATGTATCATTTCTTATAAACTAACAGCATTCCAATGCTATAGAAATCACTGTTAATCTCGATTCCGTTTAGGATTAACATGTCATTTTCAAGGTACGTAGCAAATAAAAATTTTAATTTTCTGTTAAGTGTATTCTGTATATTGTAAAGTCTTGGTTTGTTTGTACCGAAAAACTTAGATGTAATGTTTTTTAAAAAAATGTAGTTAAATTTGATAATTTTATGTTTTTTAACTATATATATGTGTCTTTTTAGGAAATAAATTTTCATCTTGAGAAAGCTCAATATGGTGAGCGAAACGTCGATGTAAAATTATAGAACTGGTTTTATATTAACCTATACCCAAGAAAATACCGACAAAAATATTTCATAAGGTTAAAGAAAAAAACGAATTATATATATATATATATATATATATATATATATATATATATATATATATATATATATATATATTGGTTGGACACCAATCTACAGTTTTAAGTTAGCGTTCATTTACTGTAGAAAAACCAGTCATCATGGACGAACATCAACATCCATATATCTAAAAAACGAAATCGATTTTAAAAATAATAAATGATATACATGAGTGTGTCAGCTAGGCCGATTACTAAAAAACAATTAATAATAATGGTAAATATTTACAGATTGTCTAACTCAGAAATAGATGCTTATATGTTTCAAGGTACAAATAATAAAGAAAAACTAATAAAATCAGCCTCCAAGTGTCACAAAAACTACTGAAACTTGCAGTGACAATGCTTTCATTAATTTTGATGTTTCAAATGTGTGGAGAGAAAAAAAGATTCTCCAATCTTTCTGATCATAACTGTCCAATTATCAAAATATTAGCAGAGATAACAAACAAAACCCAAACTCCATACCCTTAAATAAATATTGTTAAATTTCGTAGTAGTAGTTATAATAGGGGAGCGCCTCCTCCTCCTCCTCCTCCTCTTCCTCTCTCTCATGTCCCTCATTCTTAACTTCCTCCCCTTTTATTCTCATTCGCATCATATTTTTAATTTTTTCTCTTTGTTCTCCCACATTTGATTTTGCATTCTTAAGTCTTATAAATAGGTGCATCATGATCATTTTAGTATGCCGAGGCACATTTACTAAGCTGTGCTCGAGTTGCGTAAAAAGTTATTTTTGAATTTTTCCACCAATTTTGTATAAAACAAAAAGAAAAAATGTGTCAAGTAATAAGTGAATTATGTGTAATCGCGAAAAATTAACTACAACTATCAGACAGTTAAAAGTTAAATATCTCAATTTCTTTGAAGTGATTTCGAAAGATGAATACACCAAGCTGTTTTATCCACTGAAACGAGATTATTTGGAAGCAATTGACTGTTGTGATGATTATTTAGAAGGAATTATAAGCCTTACTACGTTTTTCAATACATTTGGGAAATCATACTTTATAGGAGAATTAAGCCACCTAATAGAATTTATAGGAGAAGATTGCCAATTTATACCTGCTATTATTGCAACCCAAAAGAGGTTTCAATTATACGAAGATAAAAAACAGGTATTATCAAGGAAAGTTAATCCTATTCGCAAGAGACGTCCCCCTACATATTTAAAATATTATGTTAAATAAATGAAATGGCTGAGTTGCTGATTGCAGTTAAATTATTAGAGGAGAAATTTAGTAATCTTTCAAAAACCTATTTCTCATATTGTATTGCAAGTGGTCCGGAGTGGATAGACTTTTATTGTAATCAATCTGCGGAATTCGTAAAGGCTGCCCTCTGTTGCAACAAATACTTTGAAACATTAAATTTTTTTCAACTTATTCAAAATCTAAAAGATATTGGCTTTGGTTACTATTTAAAAGACTTGAAGCAATATATTGACGAGGATACTATTCTTCAAGAAATTGAAAAGGAAGAATAAATTTAATAATATTTACAATGGAGCAAATGGTTACTGAAATGTATGAAGAGTTTATTATATCTGCTGCATACTTCCAATATTTATCAATTGTAGGCGACGAAGACGCAGAAGCACAAGATTTGTCAGTATATGTTAATAATATAGATCGAATGGAACAATATAAATTAGCCGCTAAATTTTGTAATGAGTATTTAAAATATAAAAATGAGTATGAACTTTTAAATGAATTTAGAAAATTAGATTTAAGGTATCATATTAATTGTATTCAATCATGGTTGGTTAATGCAAAATAAAAAGGTAATTAAGTTTTTTTATATTTTTATTCATTCATAAAACAATTGTCATATAAAAATAACACATTTGTCAAAGCACACATACAAGGTGATTTTGAATGATAGAAGCATTTTGGTTCCATTAGCTTTAGCGCTGGTTGTTCATCTATTTCAATCACAGGCTTTTTAGAATATTTCTGTATAAAATCCTTTTTTTCGCTTCCTTTTACAAAAACAAAATCTGCTTTCTTCGTAAGTGTTTCAATTATTTTTGGGAAATGATGTAATGGAGTAAATCCATTATTCCAATGTATACAATGATAATTTTTCGTTAACCATACCGCCTGCTTGTGACAATCAGGTGAAAGAAACTCCATTGGAAAAGGCTTTTTAAAAATGTAATGAGTCATTTCATAACCATCAAAAGCTGCAAGCTCTTTCGGTATAAATTTATTTTTTTCATCCTTGAATCCTTGAATATCTATAACCAATCTCATATTTTCAAAGCAGCAAATTTTTTAATGAGACTTTTTTACTTGAATAATTTGCAATTTCTTCTTTCAGTTGATTAATTTTAAAAATAAATTTTTCAATTTGTAGTTGTAATTTTGATGTCATGACTAAAACTAAAAGCTTTTGAAAATTTCTTTAAATTAAATCGAAATATGAAAATAGTGGGGATAAAGTTTATAATTGTTTCACAATTTTAGTAAGAGGGTTGTAGCTAAATAATTTGTCATGTAAAATAAGACAATAAGCAGAAGTATCTTTTTTAATTGCATTGTGTGTCTCAAATTCAATTCTCATTACTACCGATCCCGTTTGAATTGTTTCTTTTTGATGGGAGCAATCAATATGTGTAATAGGACTAATGTTTTTGAATTGTTCAGGATTAAAAATGGGTTCATTTGGAACACCATAGTAAGACTGTCTAAAGTCGGTAAACATTTCGTATAAAGCAGAAAATTTGTTTTCTTCGAAATTTAAGTACAAATCGTGATAAGGATATCTTTCAGAATTTAAATATACTCTAATATTTGACAAGGTAATATTGTCAAATTTACTCATATCTTTAACAATTTTCCCTTTTCTGTTTTCTTGAAAGCCAATCACAACATGACGAGGAGCTTCTAGTTTACTAGTTGTTTTTACCGGCCATGTGTGACGGGTTGTTTCAACAAGTTCCCAACTCCTGAATCCTATCAATATATCTTTATTTGATTCTAATATTTTTGATAGAGCAAGTTGTTGTGGCATATCAACTAGAATGTGAGGAACTTGGAGTGTCAGGAGCAGTAACAAGGTGTGCCGGATCTTCTTTGAAAATAACACCATCTAAATCATCAGTTGATCTAATAAGAACCAATTCCTGTTTCATATTCATAATAATTTTTCTGTAATCTTCAAAAAATCCTAAAAGCATTTTTAGTGGTATGGATACGGAGAATTTTCCATCATTATCAACTAAATTGTATCACCTTCTTTCCGATGTGGAAACCAACCTGCATTTTCCAGTTTTAAACTTTCGTTGGTATTGTGAGAAAGGTAGCTTTTTAAGGTTGATGCTAATCCAACATTTCTTATTGAATCTATAGTAATTCCGTTTAGTTCATAGCGGATTTCTCTGAACAAAAAGGCTATACCATTGTTAATAAATAGCAATTCTTTCTTATATTTACCTTCTGTATTAGTTAATTTTCCTTGGATATAAAGTAAACTATCTGATGGTAGAGTGTAAGCATCGAGTTCTTGAATTGGGATCCTTATTTCATCATTGTAATCGAATTTTGAAGAAATATATGGTTGATATGTGTGAAGCTCAGAACTGACGATGGAATTGTCTACATAAAGCTTTTCGTTTACGTTTAATATGTTCATTATTTTAAAACAGTGAAACCCAAGGATGTGAGAAATTTACGATTATCTCGTCTTAACTTGTTGGTGTTGGATTTAATACTGAACTGTTGTTTAGGCTTTTTCTTTTTATAAGTTTTTACTTTGTTGATAGTGGTAGGGGCAAGTCTCATCCCAAGGGCTCTATTATATCTAACAACCATTTTATATTTCACTTGTTTGTAAATGTAACCTTACTGTTATAGTTTCGCCTCTAAAACTGATAAGTTCTCCGTCTTGATCAACTATTTTAACTGTTATATTGTTAATTGCTTTGACGCTAACTGGAAAATACAAAATGGGCAAAGGAGATTCAACTATTTTATACCCTGGAGCTACAGTTGGATAAAACTGGTGAATAATATGAACAGGTTTACCATTATTGTAAGAACCGACACAAATATTACAGTCAATACAAATAGCATTCACCTTAGTTATTTTTGCAACATTATCTGATTCTTCCTCTTTCATAGCTTCTAGTATCCTGCTATTAAAACCCAACATTTTTCCTATCGAATCTTCCTTGGTAAAATCAATTATTCTACTACACATTAAAAAAGTTAGAGAGTATTAACATTTGCTTTTAAAAGAAAAAAAATTTTTTCATTCGGAAATAAATCTTCTATACTTTCTCTTATGTATGTTTCTATATCTGTAATGTCATAAGTTCCGTCGGGAATAACATGATCTTTTTGGAAAACTAATTTTGAGTTTTTTTTTTGTCTGATTGCTTTCATTTTGACGGATCCTCCTTTATAAGGTCTAATAAATAGTCCCTTTCCTTTATATGGTCTAATATATAATCCTTTGCCTTCTTTAGAAGCATTTTCCATTGCAATATTATGTCTATGTATTTCTTCTAGTTGCTGTTTAGTTGCTTTAGCATCATTTACTGCCTTAGCAATTCCTGCCGCGCCTCCACCTAGTGCACCCAGGGCGCCAAGAATGGGAAACAAAAGAGGTAGAAATCCTCCAATTTTTTTTGGGTGTTCGAATGATAAGTTTTTTTCTCAATTTAAGTTTACCCCCTTTTGTATTTTTTAATCCCAAACCGAACTTTCTTTTACCCTTCATTATTCCTGCAACACTTAAAGCTGCAATTTTTTCACCAATAGAAGAATCTTTAGCTTTTACCCTATCCCAGGCTTTTTTTTCTAATATTTGGTCAGATATGTGTCTTTTTGATAAATCTTCAGTCTGAGAGTAAGATATATCATGTTCTTTGCAAGCGGAATCCAATGGATTTATACCAACGTCACCTCTAGTTAATCTTTTTTCCAAGTTGGTGCCGGGACCACAATAATTATATCCTGGTATATGAACTTCGAAAGGTAGTTTACTAATTAATTTATTTACTAAACCAGAGCCTTTTCTATTACGTGTTTTAATAGTTTTTTTCAACTTATGACGAACCACAGTCATTGAAGTTCTTTTTATACTAAAAGCACATTGACATTTTTCTGGTATAAATACTTTTACAGCTAAAAATATTTACTAGTGTGATTAAGAATGAGGATTTAAAAACAAAAATTCTCATTACCAGTAAATAATCATGACGAAAAAATTTTAAGTAAACAGTTGAGAAAGCATGGTGACTTATTTTGCGGTGGTTCAAAAAGAGGGCTTATAGTTGGTTGCAGTGGTAGCGGTAAAACCAACGTTATGCTTACACTGCTCGAGCATCCTAATGGAATTAGGTTTGAAAATGTCTATGTTTATTCAAAGTCATTAGATCAACCAAAATATGAATATTTAAGAAAGTTGTTAAAGCCTATGAAAGAAATTGGATACTTTGAATATGATAGCGATGAGAACATTATTTCACCTCATGAGATAAAGCCAAATTCCGTTATCATTTTTGATGATATTCCTTGTCATAATCAATCTATTATTAGGGACTATTTCACGCATGGAAGGCATAGAAACACCGATTGTTTTTTTATTTTTCAAGGATATTCCTCAATCCTTAAACGTCTAATTCGAGAAAATGCAAACTTATTAATTTTATTTAAACAGGACTGTTTGAGTTTAAAACATATATATAATGACCACTGTATATTGGATATGACATTTGATCAGTTTAAAAATATTTGTGCTAACTGTTGGATGGATCCATATGGCTTTCTTGTAATTGACAAAGATTGTGAAGTAAATCACCGCAGATATAGGAGTAAATTCGATTCCTTTATATATTTATAAAAGTAAAAAATTTGCAGTTTTATTTCATTTAAAACTTGTACAGCATGGATAAACGTTTAGCTCGAGAATTAATAAGATCGAGACAAGCCGTGAAGCAGAAATATCAAAGCTTGAAATTAGCTACTTCTACTGCTCAGTCCGAATTAGAACAAACTTATAGACCAATAACACAACCACTTAAACAGCTAATTTCAAGTATTGGTAAATCCGAACCATTCGATTTAAAAGAAGAAAGAGTTTCAAAGTATGAAGATTTCAAAACACCTACAAAGCTTTATAAAACATCAACTCCGACGAAAAATATTCAGAAAACAGGAAAAACTCCGTTACTCCCTACAGAACTACCAACATTTTTAAATGACAGTAGTATCACTTCTTCCTCTCCTGTAGTACAACCATTGTCATCAACTGTTATAGCAGAAACTTCAGATCCTTCTAGTGACACAACAACAAATTTAAACTTGTCAGACATATTGGAACTAACTAGAAAAACAATTCAAACCTATCTTGGTACACCATCATATAAAGATTACTTAGCAGATTTTCATGAATTACCCAGATCATATATTGATGAGGGTGTGAAAGATACACAACATAAATTTGACCATTATTATGGAATAGTTTATGACCTCGAAACGGATAAGTTTTCTTTTGGTTTAACACAGATACCGGTAGAAATTATTGGAAAAGACATTAAAGTGGGAGGAATAACGTACACAGGCACGCCAGGTTTATACGAATTGCTTTTCAAAAAAGAACCGAAAGGTTATAAGAAGGAAGATTTAGATAATTACATGAACATTCTAGCTAAAACAAATGTATATCGTAGGAATTTTGATTCAAATGAACAAGTTCAAGGAAATACATCACACAAATATGTTACAATAATAGGACCATATTTACAAAGAAAGGGGATTACAAAGACAAAAACCTTGCCAAGATTAGTTACAGCATTTAACAAACCAAAACCTCCGTTTAGAACAACTAGAGCCAAATCTACAGGAAAGGGATTAATTTTGAAAACAGATCAAATACAGACTATGTATACTGGAATAATGTAAACGAAATTGTTAATAGGCTACGTTTATTAATTTCATCAAGTGATGCGGAAAATAATGCTCATAGTAACGAGATTATCTCTATTATTGAAGAATTAAGAGAAGATAAAGTAATACTATAAATAACAGCTATCAAATATAATCATATTTATTGTTTAATGAAAGCTCAACATGACAGTTGATAAATTTGGACGCCATATTTCAAAACAAAATCAAGAGAGAATAAGTGACATTAATAATTTAAAAAGGAGATTAGGTGAAAATGAAACAAATAATGAAATCTTTGCTAAAAAGCTTAAGGTTTTTGATGAAAATTTTTTAAAGTATGAAAACCAGATTAAAGGATGTTATACCTCAATTGAAAACGTTAATAAACAGTTGCTAACGCTAAATCAAATAAGTAAAGATTTGCAATTATTAAATGAACATGTTAAAAAGGAAGACAAAAAATTAAGTGATGATATCAACAAAATTAATAAAATAATGGAAACAAATATAAGAGAAGTAATAATTGAAAAACACAAGGAAAAAATTAAACAATTAAGAACTTTTATAAAAAGGTTAGATGATGAAAAAAAAAGAAATCAAAATAGCATTCTTAACAGTAGAACAATTGACCAACTCACTTTGGAAGAAAATCAACAATATATTTCCTTGGAAAATATAATGTCCTGTGTAATTAAGAAATTAGAACAAGAATTAAATAAAACAGAGGAGGAATTCAAAAATAGTGATAATAGATCAACTACTTTCTTAACTGGAGAGATAAAAAAATCCTTTAATGCGTTAGAAAAGGAGATTACTAAAATTAGTAAAGTTTTAAATGAAAAAAGTTATACAATACAAATTGATAAATTGAATGAATGGGAAAAAACATATAAAAGTTATATTTCGAATTATTACAAAACATAGAAAGTGAACTTCCTTAAAATTGAATAAACAAGTTTGTTGTCATGACAACCGTTAAACAACAAGTCGTTAATGAATTACATAAACCTGCTAGAAAAAACTACAAACGCAGAAGGGTGGTAGTGAAAGGGTTAAATGATCTTTTTCAAGCTGATTTGGTTGAAATGTTACCCTATGCCAAATTTAATAAGGGATTTAAATATATCTTGATTACCATAAATGTATTTTCTAAGTATGTTTGGGCCGAACCGGTAAAATCTAAATCTGGAAATGACGTAACAGCGGCAATGAAAAAAATATTAATCAGTGCAAAAACTCCACCAAAAAACTTGCAAACGGACAGAGGGAGAGAGTTTTTCAATGTAAATTTTCAAAATTTGATGCAACAATTTCGAATTAACCATTATAGCACGTTTTCCAATTTGAAAGCGAGTATAGTAGAAAGAGTGAACAGGACTTTAAAGAATAATATGTGGAAAATATTTAGCATTCAAGGAAACTACAAATGGTTTAATATATTAGCGGATATTGTAAAAGATTATAACAATACAAAACATTCTTCAATAGGAATGAAGCCAAAACAAGTAAATAAAACAAATGAAAATAGAATCTTGAAATCTGCATTTACTCATGCTAAAACGTTAGATATAAAATCTCCAAAGTTTAAAGTGGGTGATCACGTACCAATAAACAAGCATCGAGAGGCATTTTCAAAAGGTTACACACCAAATTGGTCAAATGAGATATTCCACATTAAAGAAGTTAAGATGACAAACCCTTGGACATATTTAATTCAAGACGAAGATAATCAGGACATTCTGGGTGGTTTTTATGAGCAAGAATTACTAAAAGTAAAGCATACCGATGTGTATCTTATTGAGAAGATTTTGAGAAGGAAAGGAAACAAAGTTTATGTGAAATGGTTAGGACTTGATAAAAAATATAATACATGGATTGATAAAAAAAATATTGTTTAATTAAATTGAAATTAAATTTTAGTTAAATTTGTTTTATTTCTGTTCCTCACTTTATGCTTTAGCTGATACAAATTACAAAGTCTTAATGTGCTAATTAATTTCAAATAAAATTCACATTTAGGAAACTAAAATTTTATTAAGTAAAACATTAAATACAATTTTTATTAAAACGTGTCAAATATATTTTATTTCTATGTTCCTCAGATAATATCGAATCTAGAATAAGTTTACAATCATTTATTCTTTTTTCAAAACGGAGTCTATCCAAGTACCACATCTGAAAGTTACTCCTACGGGCTTGTATGTAAGCAAAGCTCCACTTCACTAACACATGCACCTTATTGTTCTCTTCCTATTTTCTTTTTGATCCATTTTCATTGTTTTCTTCGTAATATTTTCGTTTTGTTCCATTTTGCTTCAATTTGTTTTCCATTTGTTCAGGATATAAAGCAAGTAATTCCATCATAGTTGAAACATTTTCACTGTTAGGATTTTCTGTTGGACTTATTATATTATAAACATGCGTACACAAGTCGCCACAATGAGCTGAAATATTATTTTGAAATATTTTGAAATATGTATTGAATTCTTGCCTTTTAAGTATAGATAATCTATAATCAATAATTTCCTTTAATCGCCACAAATTGTCCAAAGACTCTTGTCCTAAGTATATGAAGTGTGGGCCTTTTGTAATTTGTAGAACAGGGGTATCATTTATTTTCTGAACCTGCAGATGAATGTTGTTTATATTCACACTGGTTTGATCAACTTGAGGAAAGTAGAAATTGTTTACAATAATTCCTTGAATTTTCTTCGGTTAGTGCGATTGAATATCCAGTTTTTCCACCAATTACAATTTTTGGAGAAAAATCATTTAAACTAATGCCAACAAGAACAAATTTTGACAAAGAATTATTTAAAAAATAAATTTTTGAATTAAGAAGCGTTTCCAAAGGTTTATGAACCACGGCTTTGTTCATAATGACTAAACGAGACTGAAACATATTGTGTTATTTTTGTACTTAAATATTCTCATCCCCACTTTCTTTAAAGTTTCGATTAAAATGGATTAATGAAAAAATAGATTTCCAGTTTGAAATTTGTAATAAAGATAAATAATTAAAATGGTAATGTATAAAAATAATGCAAAGTTTAATGTAACACTAATGATGGAAAAGTAATAATTTTTGAATCCGTCATAATAATTGGTACAGTTGGGGGTTAAAATTTGTAACTGATTATTTTTAAACTCTAACCTTTCTATCCAATTTGTATCAAAAATAGATCGATTTGGATAATGATACAAAATTTTAAAAAATTTACTTGCATTTTCATTTCCATTTATTCGTTCCATCCAACTAATTGTACTATTGTTAATTAATCCAATTTTCATAAATTTACAATATTTACTTAGAGTGACGTCTGTTTTATTAGAAAAACATATTTCACACTGTGTTACGCCAGGGGGATGATGAACATAAAAAACATTTTGGAAAATAAAATAAAGAAGAATAAATTGAGATCTACTGATAGTCATTAAAACAAATTAATAATTATATTTCAAATTTATTAACATTAAGCAGATACTTTCACCACGAAAGCAAAAGCAGTTGTAAAAAAATAACAATAAAATACTTAATTTAAATATATGTAAAAGTTCATAAATAAGGATATTAATAATACTATATAAAATGTGTAGCTTGAAGACTTATTTTGAATGGTTACAATTATTCGATTCCTATTTTTCCATAAACAGTTATTTAAATCACAATTCCTAGCAAATTTCTTATGCTCCACAATAGGATCATCATAACTTAACCAATCAAAAATTTCAATACCACAATAAAAACATTTACAAATATCATTGATTGAAGTATAGTAAAAGCCAGCTCCAGCTAACACTTCTGGTCTCAATTTTCCTTTCCATTTTTTAAAAGTGGAAAGTCGTTTTTCATATGTTTTAAAATAACTGTTATCAATTTCTTTGTCAAAAGTTTCTAAGCACATTTTGTGAAAGACTTATGAAGACTAACTTTGGTTTCAAAAACAACAAATTTAAATACCTTATAATATCTACATAAATATATCTAAATCTTCATGTTCTGCATTCCATTGATACAAAGCAATATCTTGGTGTCCCCAAGCTAATGTATTAAAACTATAGGGAATTTTATACCGCTTATCATCTTCGGAACTCAAAGCCAATTTATTAATTAACTCTGTAAAAATTGTATGTTGTCTAGATCGAAAAACATACATTGAACAAAAGGTTTTAGAATGATTTTCAACAACATCTTTATAATGAATAAAATCCAACTGCTTTTTAATTGCACTTTTTTTAACACCTTTTGCTTTTTTTGTTAAACTGTTTTCCGTTTTAATACAATATGCTTTTGCTCCAGTACCAAAGAAAGCAGTAATGGGTTCACCAGCATATTCATCTTTGAATTTTCCTATAACTGACTTTGTAATAGGCATTTCATGAATATTATTAAATTCATAATTAGATGTGTCAAATTTGTGAATATTTTTTATCATGTCAGAATAAATATTTGGAGTTGTAACTTCTAAAATGAAAGAATCGGTATCGGTGTATAAAAGTGAAATATTTTCCTGATAAAGAGGTTTTAAAAAATTATAAAAGAAATCATACATGACAGTTTTAGATATATCTAATATTGAGAAGCCTACATATATTGGTTTATTGTAAGTAACTTGAATCTTTTGCATTTGAATAGCTACCAAGTTTTCCAAAAATATTGTTAAGTCCTTGAAATATGGTTTTGCAATAAAATTCTCAGCACCATCTTTTCTTCAATTTTTTTCCCACTCTGTAACAAGTCTTACGTCAATTCTCCTATCAACATTTTCCATAGTCTTGCCATAAATACTATTATTTGCCAACTTGTAAGTATTACGATCAAATTCATTCTTTGAATCATTTCTTAATCTTGAATTCAAGTCTATATATTTTTTCAACCAATCAGATTGAGTAAACTGTAAAACTCTATGAACTTTAGTTAACTTGAGTCCATGTTCCAAACATTGTTTTAATAATTGATAGTGAATAACATATTTTGATTTATCATTTAAATTGGGTATTAATTTTATGCATTTAGAATTTGGCAGTTTAAAGTTTTCTGGACAAAACGGAAAATCGTTATGATAGGAATGTAGACTTGTAGGATATTCTAAATCAACTTCTAAAACATATCCCTTATTAGATTTTTTAGAAATATTCATAATATTTAAATCATTGATTTCTTTATCTGTTAACCAAACAAAATCTCCCGTTGGAATGTGCTGTGACATTGCATAACCATACAAATTTGTTGCATCATAATAAATTATGTATTTAGTTGGCTTTAAAGGATCAAAATTTAAAAAAAATGGGTTATTAGCTTCAGATTTTCTACAAATGCAAGAGCTCACACCACCGCGAACGCTTTTTTTGAAAAAGTGTATCATATCTGGATCAGTTAACAATTCTAACTCTATTCCAGTATAAACCTGGCCTCACACGCCTCCCATGATAAACCTGGAAAAGTGTAAAAATGAGCTGGAGCTTATATGTGGATAAACAAGTGCTTCTAAAATTTTCAAAAATATCTGCCAAAAGTAAAGTATCAGAGAGTAAGTAAACGTCGGAGTATTGACCAAGAGATTCACATTTAAACAATTGCCAAACCTTTACAGCTCTTTGGTATTCTGCATCACTGATGTGCTCATCCGTTAAAGTATTATAAAATTGGTCTTTCTGAGGTAAAGTTGTTTCTTCTAATTTTAAATAATCATCAATATAATTGTAAGGAAATACACCTTTTTGCCGAATAAGTTTAAATCTTTCTTCATCATTGAAAATTTTTTTTATTTCCTTACATTGTTCATCTTTTAAGCTTTCAGAGAGTTTTGATAAAGAATGGGATAGAAATTGAAAAGAATCAATAAACCTTAATGATATATTTTTTTCTTAGCCTTTTGTGTCTTTTTATCAAAATAGTTATCCACATGAATAAGCTTTTCAAATGAAATATATTTTTCCTTGTTTTGTGCGATAACTGTTAGTTGTTCTTTGTTTAAGCATAATTTTTTAAGAAATAGATGAGAATCATAATTACGCAAATTATGCAATATAACTGGAATAAAGTTAGGTATTCTGTAATTTATGTTGCAGAGTGAATGAGCTGGACCTCTATAAAGACCGGTTATATGACAATGATCTGCAACCCTGTCATTTAAAAGAGGTTTATTACAAATATGACAAACTTTTTCATAGTTCTGATATATTTTGTCCAGTTCGTTCAAAGGGATCATTTTTTTAGGAGCCTTTAAATATTTATTGTATATGTCATACACATCTCTTTCTAAAGAATTTATAAATAATGTATCACAATTTTGACCTCTATATTTTTCAAATTTAGAATAATTATCGTCGAAGGAACATAATAGGCAAATGAATGTGGAATATGTTCATATTGTTTTAAGGTGTATGAAGTATTAGGATTTTTATCAACATTGTCATTATTTAAAGGCTTTAAAATGCATTCAAAATCTGCATACACCACGAAAGGAACTTTCATTTGTTTATGATAATTTACAAATTTCAAAATATTATCATATGAATAGTTTCCAAACTTATCTTTTATTAATTCTTTAGAAGGTAGGTTAATTCGTAAATGATCACAATCATAGCTATTGTGTTGTAATAAATTTTCTTCTGTAGGGAAATATTGTAAACAACCATCGCAAATATATTTTTTTCCGTGATGTTTAGAAATTTGTGCAGAAACTAGTTTTGATAAATCTTTAATATAGCAATAATGAAAAGTTTTTTCATCATCATCACTTATTAACAATAAATTGACATGTTAATTTTTTTTATTCGATGAATAATAAAGTGGACCAATTACTTCATACCCCTTTTTAGGATTTATAACTTCTAATCCATATACATTAATAGAAATGTTATTTTTTTCTTCAAAAATCTTAATGTTCTTTAGCAACATTGGAAATTCTATACCTGACATATCCAAAACAGAAGAGTAGTGTGGGTAGGATGAAGTTTCAAAATCTAATCCGCTTGGATGGTGAAGAGCAGACACAACTGCCCAGGCGAAGCATTCGAAGCATGTGTCATCATTCCTAATGTTGATCACAGCTTGACGTCTCTTGATCTCTTGAGGAAGTTCGATAAAAGATGAGGCTCTCAGCGGATTGTGCTTGTTAACATTCATTTCCAAATGAAGTAAATTCATCAAAGCCCATCCTGCAACGTAAAAATTAAAAAATTACTTTTTTTGTTGCTGTTGTAAAATCGAAAATAAATTCTTTACCTGAATCTCTTTCTGCAAATTCGTCAGCTTTCTGGTCAATAATGGTGCAGTTTTGCTCTAACAGTTCTTTTTTCTGATATCCCTGGCAAATGACTTGGAACGGCGCATTAAAAGATTTGACATCATAGCTGTCGCTGCTGGGGTTAAAATAAAACCGAACAGTTCCATATTTAGCTTGATACATTTATGTTTCTGCAGTTCTTGATCTATTAGATGTGCAATTTTGTATTCCAAATGTTGAAAATATTCTTTCACATTTATGAAGTTTTGGTGGGAGGAAATCCTATAAGATATTATTCGTTCCCTGAATGCTGACTTGATAATTTCAACACCTTCCTCCAAGCCTATTTTGGAATTGTTCTTGTGCACACTAGATCGAAGATGTCCACCCCATAGACTTTGGTTTATATTTTTCTTGCATTCTTTACAATATTTTACAATATTTGTAGAATCTATAAATTAAGAAAAAAATATTTTACAAAATATAACATGAAAAATAAAATGTTCTTACCTTTAACAAGCTTTGGTTTTTCCACCAACTTTTTCAACATCCTTTCTAGTGAAGACTTTATTACATGTTACACACTTATGCATTTCTGAAGTTTTCTGGATAATAATAATAATAAAATTAATATTGTGCAATTCTATTTAGTTATAGTCAAATTTTGAAAAAAGCAATTGCATTTTTGAAGTTCTTTGTATAATAATAAAATTAATATTGTGCATTTTTATTTAGTTATAGTCAAATTTTGAAAAAAGCAATAGAAATTAATTGACTTTATGAATCCATTTCTTCAAATGAGTCAACTAATTTGTCAAAGGCCTGTTTAACATAATTCACCGTACTTTCGTCTCTCTTTTTAATTGTGATCAAATTAGTTAAATTTTGAATAGCGAAACCCAGACACTTAAGGTTTGCTATTTGTTTTTTATTTTTTTTATTAATTTTAAATTTTTTTTTAATGATAAATGATGGTTTCGAAATTGAATTGTGTTCAACTGGTGAATTATTAGGAGAAATATCCGCAGTTAAATTTGCTTCAATTTGTTTTTCTTGCGAATCAGAATTTACAATAGCATATGGTGAATTAATAGAAGATATAGCCGAACTTAAATTTTGATCAATTTGTTTTTCTTGCGACTCAGAATTTACAATATCATATGGAGTATTAATAGGACAAATAGCCAAACTTAAATTTTGATCAATTTGTTCTTCTTCCGAATCAGAATTTTCACTAAACAAAAAGGGAGAGCAAATTGGTCTCGGAGAATTAATTGGCGATTTTAATGTTAAATAATTTGGATTAGATTTTTGAAAACAAACAATATCCTCATAGCTAGAATTTTGAGTTTCGTCAATGTCATTCAGTTCTTCAAGAGTTTGTTTAGTTTTTGTTGTAATTAAGTCCGATTTGTTGTCAATAATATCATTAAGATCGTCAAGAGTTTCTTGTTGACTAGCTGTAAATAAATATTTTTCGTTGTTCTGTTTGTTGGCATTATTCTGAATTTGGCTATTGTAAATAATTTCATTCAAGTCCTGAATAGTTTGTTGTTGATTAGTTGTAAATACGTCTGTTTCATTGTTTTGTGGGTTTGCAAAATTTTGCATTTGAGTATATGTGTATAAGTCAAAGTCATTGTCAATAATTTTGCTACTCGATGCCAAAAAATTGTCCATTATGAAAAAAACCGTAATAACAAATAAAAATGCCACAAATGTACATAAAAATGTCACCAATATATATAAGAATTAAATCTTGCCAAATAAAAATGTTAGAAATAAAAATAAAAATTAAAAAATTACCAAATAGACACAATGTAAACACCAGAAAACTCGCGAGCTCTGCACAGTGTGAATGCAGAAATCAATTGCATTCGTCTCTTCGCTGAGGCGATTTTATATGCAAAAGTTAATCACATGTGTCCTACTTAAAGTTGAACGACAATCTCTAAAAACCACTTTCCCAAGCCGATCAACAACCTTACCCCCCCCCCCCCTCCGCCCTTCCCCCCCCCCCCCGGACCCCTGAATTTCCGAGACTCAAATCCCGGCTCCCTAATTTCGGGCTACCCTCTTCAGGTTAAGTTAAGTTAGGTTAGGTTATGTTAGGTTAGGTTAGGTTAGGTTAGGTTAGGTTAGGTTAGATTACAAAAGAAGAAAAGAAAAAAGGAGACGGAAAGAACAAGAAGAAGGAAGGAAAAAGGAGAAGGAAGGAAAAAGGAGAAACATATAAAAAAGAGAAAGAAGGAAGGGAGAGAAAGAAGATAAGGTGAGGGTGAGGGGGGGTTGGCGGAGTAGGGAGGGGGCGAAGCCCTCCTTGCCCCCCCCCCAGGAAACTGACAGGGAAAGGGACAGCAAAAAAAAAAAAAAAACTTAAGTCTTGCAGTTAGTAAAAGTGGTG
Source organism: Kuschelorhynchus macadamiae (assembly GCA_030620095.1). NCBI lineage: Eukaryota > Metazoa > Arthropoda > Insecta > Coleoptera > Curculionidae > Kuschelorhynchus > Kuschelorhynchus macadamiae. The sequence goes on from JAUTXW010004692.1 coordinate 406,057, forward strand.
GTCGATGGGATATATACTTAAGAACATCCACTCGACGATCATACAGTATCATTCGCTGTAATATCAGTTGTCGCTATTATTTAAAACGTATAACCAAATTTTTTATCAAATAAATCTATCTAAATCTAAAGTTCCTAACGATGGCAGAAAATATGATTGGAAACGCTGCCCAAATTGAAGAAAATAATGTGGAGATCGCCGCTCAAATTGAAGAAAGAGAAGAGATTTTTAATAACTTGGAAGGTGATTCCATCAGTTATAAACATTCATTTTTGGACAAATCATCTAGGCTTGTTAGAAGATCATTCTTGTTTAACATCGACATTAATTATATTGAAGAGGAGGAAGATGAGGAGGAGGAATATGATCAGGAAATTGACGAAGGAGTGGACATACATGGACAACTGCTAAATTTAGGAACCGAAGCTGACGTAAAAGTAAGCAAGTTTAGGGCTAGTGAATTATTTAATAATTTCGAAGAAAAAGATGTGTGTGTTATACAAAGCTACACTAAAATTGAAAGTCGAAGACTAGGAACATTTGCTATTTGCCTTCCGTGTAGTGCAATTCACATGAGATATTTACGGAGAGGGGAATCCGATCATGTGAGCTGCCACTACAAAAGAGCTTATGTTGTTAGTGCTTCTGATTTACATTGTGCTATTTGTAGGATACATCTTTTTCTACTAATTCCTGAACCTGCTTGCTTTTACTGCAATAAAAATAAAAAAAAAGAAATGGAAAATTATGTTGTTAAATATTAATATTAAATATAGTTTGTAAACGTGATGGGTAGATTAGTTTAACAATATTAATTTTAAATATAGGTTATAAACATAATGGGTAGATTATATCAAAAATATTAATTTTAAACATAAATTGAAAAGATAATAAATAGAATACGTCAAGAATATTAATTTAAAAATGTCAAATGTTACTATAAGCAGTTATATATTTTTCAGTGCTATATGCAAAATACTTCTTTTTATTCTAACATCTGACACTGTATTTGTAAATTAAATAGCTAATCATATGTAAAAAAAAAAGTGTCGATTATGTCAACTGCCACTAGAAGCACTCATATATTAGCATAACATTTTGTTAACGCTTGTTTCTGTATTCAATTGAGTTTTCTCTTACTTGATGCAAATTATATTAATATTATTAGTATAATTAAAAGGTAGTAGATTAGGCTATGCCGGTCCGACAATCCAAACCGTCATTTTTACATGTAAATTCCCATAAGAAAATTTAAGCTTCGATTTGCAAAAGTGGTGCCATTTTAGGGCGTGGCACTTTTTGTGTAAACCCATAACAATTGTTTTGTTATGTAATGTGAAAATTAGTATGTATTAAAAAACTTGTTAGATCATTGTTGTCGTTTCAATATAGGAAAAGGAAAAAATGTGTGTCAATTATTATATATATATTTACATTTACTTTTTTTTACAAAATTATTTGTTACCAGAGTTTTCACAAACACAAATTATAAAAAAAATATTATCCTCTTTTTAAAATTACAACAAAATGATGTCTAATTACATCTTTGAAGATTTATACCAAATAGTAATATCTAGTGCAAAACAAATAGCACAAAACACTTTTTTCTCTTCACTCTCAGTTTTGTTCAAATTTTTTAAAACAATCCCATTATTTTCTTCTCGAACTAATGGTATATTTTCTTCTTGAACTCCTGGTATAATTTCTTCGAGGCTAATTGTCTGAAGCGGAATGGATCGATTTCTTTCTCCAACTGATTCACTCATTTTATTTTAATATTATTATTAATAGATTTATTCAACAGATTTTTTTCTTTTAACAGTCACTCGTACCTTAACATACTAAAATGATCTTGATGCACCTATTTATAAGACTTAAGAATGCAAAATCAAATGTGGGAGAACAAAGAGAAAAAAATTAAAAATATGATGCGAATGAGAATAAAAGGGGAGGAAGTTAAGAATGAGGGACATGAGAGAGAGGAAGAGGAGGAGGAGGAGGCGCTCCCCTATTATAACTACTCGTAGTAAATTACAAACTGCCGAAGATATTATTTTTAAATATTAGGACTGGGATCTAAAAACAAGAGAATTCTTTTTCATAGAGTGAAATTCGCAAATTAAAACAAAAAATCATCAAAAAGATTTTCATAAAAATATTCCGCTTTTTCCAATTGTTTCATTGAATGAACCACAGGAAAATAGACTCATAAAGTTCATTCAAAAAATGTGCCTATGAGAATTTAGAAGGGGACCAAATCGTTTTAAATTCCAATTATATTTCTTGCTAAACCTCTTGATTTTCATCCCTGTAATTTCAAGATTTAACATAATATTTAGCACCTCGTGTTCTAAATATGATAATAAATTAATATTATTAATCCACCAATTTTTAAACAAGGAAATTACGCAACGTACTGACAGATGAAAGCATGCCAGCACATATTATTTATATTAATGGAATAAAGAGACTCCATGAAATTAAGTTTTCACGTGAAATCACGTAGACTCCTTTAAACTCACTTGTCGTGACACTGATGTATTACTGGTTGAAAGGTGTTAATTGCCATCACAATTAGGTTTTGACTAAATATTAAACGCCCCACATAAGGTAACATAATACCTTTTGAACATCAAGTTATATACTTTGTCGTTAAGCTCGCAGTATCTCCATTTTCCTACACACATTCAATATTTGAAAGTAATATAATTAATTTTTATTAATTATTTCTGTGCTATGTTATTTACTTCAGTGCATTGCTTTGTCAATAACAATATTTGTTTCTTGACATTAAAGCACATTTTGAATTATTATAAAAGCAGGCAGTTACTTTGCCTATATAACTCAATTTCTCCCAAAACTGATTGTTTTTAATATACATAATAAAATCGGATACCAAACCATGAAAGCAAGCACACTAATTAAATTACGAAATCGTTGAGCTTTTACTGGCTTTTAGTAACTGTAGCAGTATGTCTTAGTGCACATGTTCAAGCTCTTGATCAAGCAAAGATAGGTGAAATATTTTATGACATACGTACTGCAATCCACGCTGGCACAGCAATTTCGATTTATAGTATAGTATATATAGTACATTTTTATGAATCTCTGAAGTTGCTGTTTAGTTTGTTATTAATTAATGTTTATTTATACATGTTATTATTTAACGTCTTTACTTATTTGTTTCTGTATGTAAATCAAATACTAAATAATATAATTTTAAACCATTACCACTTCATGCTAACCTTAACCCTAAAAATTTTTGAAGTTAATTTTGAACCAGGCCAACAACTCCTAGAACAAAAGGACAAAGTTCTTACTTCTAAAATTGCTCTGATGTCACGTTCCGTAGGTGAACGATTAGTTTTTGATTGGCTACCGCGTCGACCAATAAGTGACCCATGGTCATCTTTGAATTTTGTTGCCGCCGAGTTTACTTCGCAGCAGCGTTGCCAGACTGGTCAAGATTTTTTTAATATCAGGATCTGTTTTCTTTTTAATCAAAGATATTTTTTTGGGAATATTACCAATCTTATTTTTTCCCTCGTAAAGGGGAAGTATTGCAATCAAGAAAAAATCAGAGATCTTTTCGGAACTAAACTTTTCAGGGTTCCTAGTTGCCTAAAACATGTTTTTTCAATTCGCGGCTTAGCTAAAAAATCATTAACTCAGAAATCAGGCCTGGATTAGGAGGGAGGGGCTACATGGGTTATAGCACAAAACTACAAAGCTTTTTTTCAATAAAATGTAATTTAAAAGTGGCTTAAGTAATCAATCAGGCCCTGGTAAAATTCTAGTACAAAAACAAGAGTAATTTGAAGGTGAATTCGAAATATTTTGATAGAAATCCAATATGACGAAACAATATAGCGGCCAAGTGCAATGTTAAATAATATTACTGAAAAGCTGCCTATCCAACGTATCTCAAATTTTACACAAAAATCGGGTATTAGGTACATTCAAGATATAGAACAAAATGGCGCTCTAATAAAATATTTCTGCTGCTGCCTATCCAATGTATCTCAAATTTTACACAAAAATCGGGTATTAGGTACATTCAAGATGTAGAACAAAATGGCGCTCTAATAAAATATTTCAAAATAAAGCCTAAAAAACTACTTGGTAGAATAATTTTAAATTTTATGCAAGAAATAATTGTGGTATAATAGAATAGAATAAGAATTTTGTGTGATTGAGAGTGTGACGGAACAAAATAACGATAAACAAAATGATTGTAATCGTGGAAAAAACAGAGTTTTACATATCTCCGCGTTTTAACAATCATCGATGCCAAAAAATATTTAATAAAAGGAAAGATTTACAATAATAGAAGTTAGGTAAAGAAAATTTACCGATTTTTTTTTAATTATATTTGAAATTTCAATAAAGTACAGCGTATTACATATTTAAACATATTTTATTTCCTTTAAGTAAAAGCGGTGGAAATTTGTCAACGTCGCACTCCGTCTCAGCAAAAATTCTTCAACCTAACCTAGTCTTTGTGTTATTGTTTTGTGCCGGCCGGTTTTTGAGTTGATTTATTTCCACTTCTAGATTTCATTTGTGTTTTTAGTGGTTTTAATTTAAATAGTGATGTAAATAGACAGTGTAGCATTATGCCATATATGTGTTGTGTGCCTTTTTGCAAAGGATACTATTCCAAACACTAAAGCCAGAATTTTTCGGTTTCTTCGGGACGAAGAATTACGCCGAAAATGGTTAAGTGCTATCCCCTGTGACAATTTTGTTCGAACTGATAATAACCGTGTATGCGAGTGCCATTTCGAATATGAGGATTTTATTCGAACAATTTCACAACAGGATTCCAAAACTGGTGAGTTCGTTACAGTTAAATTATGTTTGACACGGTTAAAGGAAATTAGCGTACCTACTAAATTCCCGAATATTTATCAAAAAAAGTCAGTCAGAAAAAGTAAAAGACGATAAACTTAAAAAAACTTGATGAAATTTGTTTTTAACACGCAATTAAAAAAAGTAAACATGAATATATTCAGCATAAAGAAATAAGTGAATTCACAAATTTTGAAGAATAAAGGATACTATTTCAATGTTTTTGGGTTAATGAAGGAAGGTTTTTATATTAGTGACAGTCTTAAGATGGCTATATGTAAAGTAGAGCATTCTCCGGGCCCCACTATCACTTGGGCTGCTGTAATAAGTAACGACTACTACTATGACTCTATCTCACTGAAGATACCATTTTTGACAAGCAATCTGGATCAGGTAAGAAATTTACTTGATACAATTGATAATTCAATGACAAGTCACTCATTAAACACCGATCATGACAGTGTAAATCCCGAACACGACAATATAAATCCCGAAGGTGACAGTAATAATAGCAACTAAAAAAAAATGAAAAGTTTTTTCTCAAAAATCGTTTTTGTCTACTTTCATCTTTAAATATCTCTTAAAACAAGAACATTTAATTTATTTTGAAGGTTGCAGTATGCGTTCTGTAGAAACCGTTGTTAATATCTTACTTAATAGTATTTCAAATACACTTATAAAAAATTACTGTGGCAAGAAAAATGATCGGATGAGTAAAGGCTCAGGTAAGAGAAAACTTAACGTTTATTTAAAGTGATGCGGTAATTAATACTTAAGAATTTATAGTTTTGTTTCTACTTGCATGTAATATTACACTACTTACGACATAATTATTTTTTTTATATTTTGCATTAGCAGAATACGTGTACTTGTAGATTATAGAATAGACACCAATCTCTAAACTGTTTTCTAAATAAAATAAATTAATAAATAGATGCATATAAAAAAATTTATTCTAACATATCTAAAATCCTATGATGAATTGCATAACACGTTTCTCAATATTATAATGTATTGGGTTAATTAACTTTTGCTGTCTGGGGATGCTTAAAAATATATTTATTTCAGTGACTTTTTACTGCGATTTTTACCATGCCTTTGAGGTACTATATACTTATACTATAACCAATAAGCTTAGTAATGAGTAAACTAAAAATATTTAAATCTTAATAGGAAGGCTACCTAGACAATAACAGCCGTATTCACTAAATATGTTTAAATTTAGACCAGGTCTAACTTGACAGTTACAGGTTTAAGATGACATTTTCAACAATTGAACAAATAATGTTTCTAAATGTTACAATTACAAAATGACAGTGACATTAGCGAAACATAACTAGCGAACTAAAAGTTTTTAAGTACCATGGCAACTAAACCTGGTCTAACTCTTAAACCTTTTTAGTGAATACAGGGGTAAACGTTTTGTAACTATAAATATAGAACTCGTTTTAAAACTTCAACTGTTTCCACTTCAATATAACATAAATACTCGCATAAATTAATTATTTATATACATAAATATACATTCTTATATATGGCTGTTTTTCAACTTAATATCTCTTAGAAAGATCTTACTTAAAAACAGTAATAGTGTATGCCGCCTTGGCGCATACCTTCACGTACGACCGATGACCTCACATCCTAGCACTTTCTCCTTGTGTTCTAGGAGTTCTTGACCAGGCTCACATAAACTACTGCCTTGAAATTGTGTACATAATTTTGTACACAATAAGGTACATAGATTCTATATTAGACCTACAGCAGTACAAAACTCTGACCACCTTAAATTTAACTGTGACCTTGGTAATATTTTAAGACAGTTTTGGATCAGTTCCTCTTGACGTATATCATTGAAAATTAGTACATAACATAATACACGTATATTCGTCCAATGCAGATAAAAGATTTAATGATCTCAAGTAATCTCTGGCACAAATTTTCAGCCTATAGCATTAAAATTTTGAATAACATACATATATACAAAGAAAAATTTTCTCAACACTAATGTTGAGAAATTAGATACATAGTTCCCAAATATAAATTGAGGACCTTTCCCATAGTCTTATTTAAAAAAAAATGTATATATTGTAAGTACCATACGATAATCTCATGAGCTGCTGATAAAAAGTAAAACGAAAATAAATAAAAAAAAATGGGTAAATTTATTTTACTCACAACTTCTATCGTTATGCAGTTTCCCTTTTATTATAGTTGAAGTTATTTAGTAACACATATATATATACTGTCTTTTCAAACATTTTTATTGGGTGCCATTTTCTTTTATCAAATTGGATTCCTAACAATATTTTACCAGTTTTAGTGAGGTAAGTTGGTTAATTCATTTTTTTAATAATAATTTCTTTAACATTTCACTTCATTGTTCCGGCATATTGGATTTTTACCAAAATATTATTAATAACAATAATATTAATAATCCTGACATACACCATCTCGAAAGACATCTATATGGAATTTGGAATGGGAAAATGTAAACATCGAAAATGTTAAAGTCGTTAAGTGATGTAGCTCTACCCAATGGAGAAATAGTTCTAGCGATGAACCAAGGAGAGACCTACAAATACCTAGAAAGACCAAGCTGAAAGATCAGTACGTTCAGAAACTACAGTAATCTCATTACAGCAATTAACACTTATGCTGTGCCTGTGCTACAGTTTCGGAATCTTGGAATGGATTAACACGGAGCTAGAGGAACAACAACGAACTACTCGCCTAATGATGACCAAGTACAAGTCACACCACCCAAGGTCATCAATTCTCCGAATGGCCTTACCACGAAGACAAGGTGGAAGATCTCTTGTTCATTTGACCAACTTGCTTTCCTGGCAGCTGTAAAAATTAAGAGATTTCTTCACCAACAAGGCACAAACATAAAACCTCCTCCGATAATGACTTGAATCAGCCACACATAGGTAAGGAAGCATTCAACAGGTCGCTAAAGAATAGATAACTATTCCCAGAGACAGAAGGATTTGTGATCGCAATACAGGACTAATTTATTAACACACGAAATTTATCATCAAAGACCGGTCCGTTGAATCCGATAAGTGTCGAAATGTAGCCAGAGGTCAGAAACTATACAGCATATAACAACTGGCTGCACTTATCTAGCAAACACGGACTACCTCCAGCGACATAACTAGGTGTGTAACATCATACACCAGAAGCTTGCCAATAAATACAGACTCCCGAAACCTTTGTGCCCTATTACAAATACCAACCAAGATCAGTGCTTGAAAATAATGCCTTCAAACTGTACTACGACCGCGCAATTATCACCGACAGACGGGTGACGAATAATCGGCCTGATGTGGTACTGTTAAATAAAGAAACAAAGACAGCTTATTTGGAAGATGTCGCTGTACCCAACAATAACAACGTGTTGGATAAATATCAAGAAAAAAGGCCAAATATACGGAGGGGGCGTGCCATCGAGATACAGCAGATGTGGCGACTGAATAAGGTTTATGTGATGCCGATCATCGTATTATCAACTGGACTAGCTCCAAAAACACTAGAACACAACCTGAAAATCATAGGACTGCATACTAACACCTTCATCGACATCCAGAAGGCAGTCCTGCTCAGTACTTGCTATATAGTGAGAAAATTCTTACAGGACAACACATAGAACTAATAGAAGCCAGCCTACTCCTTTTGATGCATGCATCCGGGACGGGCGTCGAACCCAACATTTGTTGAGAATATGATTATTAATAATAATAATAGTAATAATAATAATAATAATAATAATAAATGGCTTGTACTCGGCATTAGAACACAACAAAATAATCTTGTATAAATAGATATATAACAAAATTGCCAATAATGCGAAGTTTAGCAAAGAGCTCTTTACTTAACCTTTAAAAGGATATATATTTTTTAATATGAAGAGACATATAGGTACTAAATAGTGTCATAAATAATTAGGTAAAGAAGTAAAATAATATAAATAAAACGTAATAGGCAATAAGTACCTTAGTATTTATTGTATATGTCTTAACGCATACAGGTAAGGAGCACACATTAAAATTATCGGAAATAATGTGAAATTCGTTGAAGTAGACTAAATATATAGTCGAAACGTCGGCTCTTGTTTAAGAAAAAAAGGATTTTTATTTCTGTCCTAAACCCGCTACCCATATATTCTTATTATCGGAAATTATTATATGTTGCTTAGGTACAAAAAGTATTTTTAACCCTGCCTATGAAAGACTTGCAATGCAGTATATTGCTTAAATCAATCATTTACTTCTTTATAGTCTTTGGAAGTATTGTACGAAAAGCATGTTATTGTCAGCATAACGAAACGCTGTCTTATCTAACAAGTATGATGGAATTCGGGTATCGAAATTTGAAAGCGTGTAGCTGAAACAAATATAGATCAGCATTCTGCCTAGTTCAGAAAACTTGAGAGATGTATTCAAACTTGTGTAGAACATAGACAAATCTTACGCACATATTAAGGACTTTTTAAAGACGATATTTAGTAAATACATCCAGACATGAAAAGATTTAAGGGTGGCATAATTAATTATCGGCATAATCAGTGTTTCACAAAGTTTCTTACATAATTTAAAATTGATTAGACTTATATTAATGTATAGTAACAGAAAGACTGCATAATATTTTTTAATTGCTTGTAAAACATGTTCAATATATCACAACCTACAGTCAATTCGAAGTCCGAGATTTTTGAAGGATTCTACTACGTCGAGCAGATGACCATCAATACTCAGCTTCAGCTTGCATGTGAGAAAAGCTCTTTTAGGTCTATGAGAAAAGCATACAACTGAACTCTGCTAGCATTGAGGCTCAAATTATTGTTTTTTGCGTAAACAAAGATGGAAGCCAGGTTCCCATTTAGAATTCGCACAGCACGATCAACATCATATAGCTTAAGGAAATAGACAACTTGATATCGTCGGCAAAACATAACATTTTAACTTTGTTAACAGGGATTTGCATGTCAGCCGTATAAATTGAAAACAGTATAAGTCTAAGAATAGAACCTGGAGGTACTCCAGATGATATGTGTGCCCGGCCGGAGAGCTTATTTTTAACCCCTACCTTCTGATGTTTAGCGGATAGATAGCTCCTAAAAAAATTTACTGCCATTTTGTCAAAACCGTAATACTTAAGTTTTGCCACCAACAACGCATGATACAATGTATCTAAAGCCTTGAAGTAGTCCAAAAAAACCAAGGAGCTTTCATCGTCATTATCCAGAAATCTAAAAATGTCGTCGGAAATATCAATTAAAGTACTCTTTTCTAAATCCAGATTGGAGTCGGGGAATATTGTTATTACTAACGGTAAATTCACAGACTTGGTCATATATTATTCTCTCAAAAATATTTGATAATGTAAGCAGAAGGCTAACTGGTCTAAGGTCTACATAATTAGTGGGTATTTTAACTTTTGGTAGAGGTTTTATGTCTTAAAATTATCTGGAAAGTAGCCCGTCTCAATGCAGCACTACAATGTTATATTATTTTTGCATTCATGCCGTTACAGCCTGTCGCATTCGAGCTTAGACCCGATATGATCTTTTGACCTCTTTCAAAGGTTGTCAACTTCAATTGAAATGAGACATGTGGAATAAAACGAGATCGAAGAAATAATTTTGTTTCATTGGAACAAGAATTCTCCGGAGTAAATATTAATTTGAAATAGTTATTAACCAGCTTGAGGTCGCATTGTTTACCAGGTCACCTCCATATGACCCTTAATTTTTGACTAAATTTGAAGGCAATTTGATAAGTAGTTTTTAAGCTATGCCGCGAACGGACTTGATAAAACATATTTTTTTGGCAGCATCTAATGTCGCTATAAAGTGTAATTATGTAAAACCTAAAGGGTAATTTTTTTCCCATTACAAACATTTTATTTTGCCGCCATTTTATTCCGCTATCTTGAATTAGTACCGAAATTTTTCTAGTTTATCTCTATACCACAGTTAGTTATGACACAATTTGAAATCAGTCCATTTTTTCGGGCTGACTTTTTAAATACTTTATTAAGCCGCCATTTTGTTCTGCCATCTTGGAATCATACCAACATTTTGCCAGTTGATTCCTACATAATACTTGATGTCTGCGCATTTGAGATAAATTGGATAAGAATTTTTTTGGTAATAATTTTTTAAGATTTCATGAGGCCGCCATTTTGATTTACCACATTAGATTTTTACCAAATTGTTACCAGGTCGCCCCCATGTGACTCTTAATGTTTGATCAAAATTTGAAGTCAGTGGGGTAAGCAGCTTTTTAGCTATGCCGCGAACAGACGGACCGACAGACCGACGGAATTGAGAAAACCTGTTTTTAGGCATTTAGGAACCCTAAAACGTAAAGATTTGAAAAAACCTCGGAAAGTGATTTTTTCACGGTTACAATAAGTACTTCCCTTTTACGAGGGAAGTTTTTATTAGAAAAATTCATAAAACGAATAAAAGTCTTAAAATCCCGTAAATATGTAAATGTAAATAATTTAAAATTATTACATCAGAGATAATAAACACGCGTTGAATATAGCTGATTTAATAGTACATTACACACCAAGCATTGAGAGCGGAAGTTTTAAAACGAGGAGGTACTTAGCACGAAGCGCTAGCCGAGTGCAGAAATATATCGAGTTTGAAAACGATCACTTTCACACGAATAACGTATACTATTTTCGCTACGACCACAGAGAATCTTTAATAAAACTTTATTTTTATTTTGATGTACATTTCAACACAACTGTTGAAAAAATTGTTTCAACATTAGTGTTGAAAAACTAAGTGGCTTATTGTTTTGATTCTAAATAAGTTAAAAGTAGGCTTTGCTTTTTAAACTTTTTTTTTAACTTACCATCTTTCAAATACTGTCGTGTGGAAACTTTTTTCCACACACGTGTTGAAAATTTTCTTCAACACGCGTGTGATATAAGGCACTATCTAGCCAAATTAACAGTGCTTTTTACTTTGTCAGTTTCATAAGTGGTCGTAGAAGAAAGCTTTTCGAGAACGCTATAAAGAAGATGATATGTTGCATTTTGCGGCAAGCTATTACAATCCGTTATGCTTGCCAGCTTTCGTCGTATTCATAACATATATCATAATTTCAAATTATCTAGTATACACATATATACCGGATTTTTTTATTTTATTCTTTATAGTAGGTACTTAAACTTATATGATTTTTAATGAGCTTTTTAGGTATTATTGATTTTTTTTAATTTAGTTATAATATATCATTGAACTTGTATTTTAACGTTACTAAAATATATATACTGCAATGGTTTAGCGATTTTGTTGTTACAAAAACTTTTAGAACTATATTAATTTTAAAAATCTTTAACCAGAAATTGGTTGTGGTCGGTTGTTAACTCACAGTTCTCCTGCAAAATCATTCTCTAGAATATATCCCTTCCGTGCTTTACTGTCATTTGTTTCCATTAGGTATTTGATATGTCTGACCGAATTAGGATGGGCATTCTGTATTCTCTCTCTGTGTAAAGGAGGAGGGTAGCTTGTTAAAGCCACAGCACCCATGTCCCATTAGATCCTTTGTAGATTTTACCCCTTGGGAACACTACCTATATCATAATAGCCAGTAAGAACTAGCAAAAATAGCAATATACAGGGTGTTTCGAAATAAAAAAAATTCTTAAGGGGGTAACAGCCCCCGAAATGAGTGAGCCCTTCTAAAAATGGATCTGAAAATTGTCCTACATAGCATTAAACACACAATTTTTAGTTGAAAGTAGAAACGAATATTTAATTATGAACTGAAACGAGAACGGTTAACGTAAGACAATTTTCAAATTAACTTTTCTCGAAAACGGCATATCCTAACGAATTAAACCAAGATTACCTCTTTTATTTACCTTCTAGAATATTCAAAATTGTTATCATTTCGAATCGTAAATTGAAAAAATCTACGCAGAAAAAGTTAGGACGACTTTTCTTTCTCCCACTCCCATTTGGGACGCCCCTGATTTAGTATTGACTAGTTCGACTCGTAGCGTATAAAAATTATTAAAATGCTCATAAATTTCATAATCTAGTCTTTAAACGTTTCGAAAATATTTAGGAAAACCATTTTCGGGGCTGTAGCCACCTAACGAAGCAATTTTCGATATATTCTTATACGAAATTTTAGTCTTCTCTTATGACATAGATTAGTTTGTAAAAATATTGACCCTTAATTTCGGGACACTCTGTATAGTTATACTTTCTTACACAAAAAGCCACTTCCAAATAGGATATTAATCGTACGTTACCTTGGATTGAAATAAAGTCAGGTCCAACAACTCGTGGTAAAACAGCTGGAAAGATTTTGTCTACAAAATGTCAAAAAGGGTTTAACTAAAATGAGGTTTTCCTGCCGAGACTTATAACATCGATATCACTGTTCCACTTCTGTAGCTGTAGCGTTACTGAACATAGTTCAGAACTCTTTCCTGAGTTTTTTTAAACCTGATGTACCTTAAACCGAGATTTACCGGTAGACAATGATTATATTAGTACCTTTTGAATATTTTTTGTCCTCTGAAACGGTTCCCAGTGGCCATTAATTACCCAATTCATCTTCGAGCAATCTCTCCCAAGTTAATAATAATAATAATAATAATAATAATACATTTATTGTTCAACCAGATTTACAATATAGATTTAATTGAAAATACACTAGTTGAACAATGGGCCTTATGGTACTCAGACATCCAACCGCATTGGCCAGACACTGTTCAAGCCCTAACTAACTTAAATCAAAACTAACCTAAATCTAAGTCGAGATATTTCATTTATTTCTACTGAATGAAAGGCACATGCGAAGCTTTGTAAATACAAAAATGAATCAAAAACTAGCAACAATTTTTAAATTATCAGGCGGCTTAAGTCGTTGGTGGGGGAGCAGACACGATCACAAGCATAAAAAACAGTACTATTGCAGTCGAAGGAGACGTTCTTTCATTACTTTTTTAAATTTACACGTAGAAAAATTCAAATCTATATTCTCTATTGAATTAATAAATTTAGATAAATTGTACGAAAATGACCTCTTAAACATCTCTTTTCTATGTTGTGGTACTGTTAATAAATGTTTTCTACGTAAGTTGATTTTATGAATATCGTGTCCAAAGGATACTTTCTCAAATAAATAATTCGGCTGTTTAAACTTAAGGATCTTAAATGTAAAATTATACATATGCAAACGGTACCTATTAAACTATTGCCAGTTTAAAACTGAGTATTCTAACCTTCCATGCAATACCCAGGGACGGACATATCACCGGGCAGTTCAGTGCATTGCCAGGGAGCCCAGAGCCCAGAAGGGGCCCACGCATGCTTCATTATTTACATTTTACTATATTTTATATTGGAATAAATAAAATTTTATTAAAAGTAATTTTAAAAATTAAATTAAAAGTAATAACCGGCAACATTTAATGACATCACAGTATAATGAATTCTGATATAGATAGTATCGATAATACAGCCCATGTCTAATATTCATATAGTGGATTTGGCATTTGACAACACTGAACCTACTTAATGCGATGGACGAAGGCGGTGCTGTTGTTAAAATCGGTAATTTCCAGACAGCCATAGACATCGTGTGATTTCCAGGCAGCATTTTTATTTACTTTGCAAACATTTACCTTTTGCCTTTTGTGTAGGCAAAAGAGAGAAAAACAGGTAAGATAATAATAATGGATATAATTTTTTTATATATTGTTTTATATTTGGCCAATGTATAAATATTGTAAATATTGTAATAAGATATAAGTCCCCTATACTAAGTGCTTTGGTGTTTATATAACTTCAGTAATATTTTGTGTTACATCAGTTGTTATTTTATGGGCTATTTTATATTTGTCTTACTTAAAGAAATTGAATTGTGTTATTATTTAATTGCTGCGTTATAAAAAAAATCGTTAATGTACAAACCCCGGCTTGGTTGTGTTTGTGACACCAGTGCCGACTAATTTAATTCTTTGAAGAAAGAAATCAAGATTTTTTTGGTGTTCTTCGAAAGGAAAAACTAAAAGTAAACATTTTTTAAAACTCTACTTGAGCAGATAAATATTTCTTACAATATTTATTTGGAAAATTGAAATAGCCATTTTTCTAGTTTATTAGTATAGGTTATTCTATTTTTTTTTATTTTGTATTCACTCAATTTCAGTAGCAGAGGTAGTGACCACCTTAGATGCTTTAAATCGGTGCGTAAGTCAAAAGTAAGGTAAGTACTACTTTTGTTGTACCTACGTTAGTTTTATTAAGTGCATATTATTTTTTTAGTTTTGAATTTTGAATATCAGCCATGGATAAGTCTAAACCTAAATAAAAAGTGGTGTAGAGAAACGTAAATTAAAAGAAAAAAGTCTTCAATAAATTAATAAATTGCCCAAAATCGACAAATATTCGCTCACAGCATTCTCATGGCCAGGCGAGCGCAAGTAGCTCATCTTCATTACAAGAAAATGAAAATATTAGTTTAGATAATAAAAATACTGAATATCCAGCGCAAATCCCTTCTCATGAAACTTTAAAATAATGTTAATGATAAACCAATCCAACTACCTGATGAAATGGTAAAACCTGAAGATTTGAAATGCCTAAATGTTAAAAACGATTTAGGTGATTATGTTAACAAGGAGCTTTGTCATGATGTCAGACGATTAATAATCTTTTTACCCCCCAATAAGCCCAAAGGATCTTTCCCAAAAGGTAAAAAAATCGAAGCTTCAATGAGAGTTATTATTGGTCAAAAACAAAGTACGGTACGGTACCTCGGGTTTAGCTGTCATAGTCAAAAGTTTTAGATATAGTTCCTTGTTGGTTATTTGCGAACGGTAACAAATAGTGGCGTAGTGGAACAAGGTATTGGAAGCATCTTTCCTCTAGAATAGTTGAACATAGTAATACCTTTATACATATTAAATCTTGTAGTATTTTTGAGTTGTGGAAAAACAATTAGACAGTTGATAAAGAGCTAGACGAGAAAGTGAAATATGAGATTTCCTCTTAGAAATTAGTTTTGGAGCGATTATTTCGCATATCTTTAGTCTTAGCAAAAAATTGTTTATCACTTCGTGGTCACCGCAAAAATCTTGAAGATGAGAATTTAAATGGAATTTTTTTGACTTTTGTGCAGTTGTTATCCAATTATGATGATGTTATGATGCAAGTATTAAAAATGCCAGCTGGATCTGTAAGGTATTTAAGTAAAGCTACACACAATGAGTTAATTGTTTTTCAAATTTTGTTTTAAATAAAGTTGTATCAGAAATAAATTCAGCTCCTTTTTTTTCTTTTGTTGGATACAACACAAGACATTTAAAAAAAAATCAAATGAGTGTCATTGTCAGAACGGCTCAAATTATTAGAAACACGAATAGGTTAGCCATTAAGTTTGAAATTAAGGAAAGTTTTTTGGGATTCTACGAATTAAAAGATCAGTCTGCATAAGGTATGACAGACGGAATTTTAAGTATTTTAGAAGATCTAGATATTCCAATAGCTAATTGTTACGGGCAAGGGTATGATGGAGTAAATGTAATGAGTGGGGCTTACAACGGCGCGCAAGCAAGTATTTTTGAAATTCAACCTAACGCAGAATATGTACTCTGTGCCAGTCACAATTTTAATTTAGTAATTAATGATGCAATGGATGGTTGCAGTAATATAACTGATTTTTTTCGTGTATTGCAAAGAATTTACAGTTTCTTTGGATTAATTACTGGGGAGTCAGAAATTACTTTGAAGAAGCTTAACCCCACTTGTTGGTCAGGAAGAATCCAATCAATAACAGACAAGACATTAATGAAGCTTTGATTTAAAAAAAAAAGTGGCCAGTTTTGAGTTTGTCTTTATTACCGTTTTTATGTTTAAGACTTAAATCTTGCATCACAAACCATACAGAAAATTGATATCGATATTGCTGAAGCAACACTAGTTTTAAAAAATACAGTAACACATATTTCTAGTTTAAGAGAACAAAACGCCTATAACAATATTAAATCTGAATCAATAGATCTTGCAATACAGTGGGGTATAGAGCCCTTGTTTCAATTAAAAAGGCAACCAAAAGTACCAAAACATTTTGATGAGCTGATTTTAGATCACCAATTTAATAATAGAGAACATTATTTTAAAGTCCGTTTATATTACTACATACAATTTCTAATCAAATATGGCAAAGGATTTTGGCTATACGTTGTATAAAATAATATTTTGAATTTTTAGAACCTAATAATATGCTCGAAAAACTAAATGAAAAATTGATGCAACAATACCACGCTTTATTTAAGAAATACCGGGACATTTTTTCTAATTTCCTTATAAACCAATTTACTATGTTTCATGAACTAGTCCAGCCCGATCTTAAAAAAGATATAAAAATTAGGTACTTTTTGAACTAGTAATTCAAAAATATTCGTGTATGGAAGTTGATTTTTATGAAGTTTTCACTATGTTTTTATTATTTTTTACGCTTCCTGTAACAGTTGCCAATTTGGAAAAATCTTTTTTTTGGTTTGGTTATTGGCAGGAAAGATATTTTTATAAATTAAAAGTCTTAAAAAATTGTATTAGATCAACAATGAGCAAAGACAGATTGCGTAATTTATCAATTTTAAATATTCAACACGATATTACATCGAAGTTAAATTTAAATGAGTTAACTGATCAGTTTGCTAGTGCCAAAGTCAGAAAAAGGCCGTTCTGGATTTTCTTGAGTCATACATTTTTAACAAATAAATATTAAATAATAATTACCTTTGCTTTATTAATTATTTTCTCAAACTCAGAAATCTATTAATTTATTTTTAAAATACACAAGGGCCCACAAACATATTTGCCAAATTCTCGCTAACCACTCTAGTCGCGAAATTATGACCGCTGATGACTCCAAAGCTGCAGCCTTTAGTGCACTCCGGCAGCTTGTAAAATTTCATCGCTGGTGATATAGTCCTTGCATGGTAAAGTGGACACACCACATTCATATTTTTCCTGGGCGGTAAAACATACATAAGGTTATATTTATTTATTTGCCTTCAAAAAGCCTTAAAAGGATATTTACTATCATAGTTTACAATGTTTCAATAACCCGAACTATTTAAGTTCCTTAAAAATTTGTTTTTACACTTTTATTAAATAGCCCCAGACAACTGTGTAAATAAGGAGGGTATTGATACTATAATATATGTATTTAAAATTAGAAAGTTAATGCCTGCACAATAAAAAAATATAAATATTCATTTCAATTTAGAATAAAAATGTGCAATCTAAGCATAAATGTAACTAGAGTTCTTGATGGCAAGTCATTCATTTTGTCATATCCGATGACACTCAAAACTTTGCAAATTTAAGCAATCTTAAGGAAGTTCTTCTCATTGCTATAAGCCTATGGAATCTTATAAAATAAAGAATTTATTGAAGTTTTAAGGAATAAATTAGTATGTAGTAAATGTAGAGTGTGTTCGACACAATACATTGTTATAACTTCAGCAAATCAGTCAGCTCTTGTTATCAGAAACCAAAAAGAACTTAGATTAATATTGATAATTTGAAAAAAGTGATATTCTAACTGAGCATTAAAACGATTTAAAAAAATACATGTCAACTATGACTGCTTTCTATCAGGGAGTGCAGATATAGAAGAAGAAAGAAAGAAAAGACGTTTATTATGCAATTATTATATAAAGTATACAATACAATTGCATAAAGTGTGACATTCGCTAGGCGTTCTTCCATCCCACGTACTCAAAAAAATAATATTCATGACTAACGAACCCAATATAATATGGGCGGTACCTAATAGCGATAACAGATTTGACGTTTCATAAGGTTATAAGGTTAGAATATTTAGCAGGATCAGCAATGGTTATGATACTGGTAGCTTTGAATACGTACAAGTTCTAATGAACTGCTTATTAGTGGTACGATAGCGCAATTGGTTAAACAATGGACTAGTGATCCAGAGGTGCGGGTTCAATCCCCGCTCGTAGAAATATTTATTTCTAAAAATATATTTCACAGTTTAAAAACAATAACAAACATAGAAAAAGACTTCAATTCTCGGTCTCAGTAAATTTGATAATATATATATATATATATATATATATATATATATATATATATATATATATTATATATATATATATAAATTATGATTTTACATTTTACAATAAACATGACACAAGTTTAGCCCTTTAGAGCATCATCAGACCTACAAACAACAGAGAGAACCTTAGTAAATAATCACACTCACAAATCCTAAAACAATAACCTACCAATAGGATAAAACACATTAAAGCACAATAAAACAAACAACTACTTATACATATTTGATTGACACTTAAATGAGGTCTACGTGAATAAACAAAATAAAACATCAAAAAAGATTCACGTCTTTAATTGAGATCGATCCGCCTGAGTGTGAGGCCGAAGCACCACAGACCACTGGACTACTCAAAGAAACTAGCCAAAATCTCTCACTCTATAAATTAGTGAATGAAATGAATGTTGCCTACAATTATTATTACATTAAGTTGTTAAATAGTAGGGTTGGTTCGAAATTAAAAACAACGTTAACGCAAGTCAGAAGAGGACTTTTTATAGCTTTGGTTATTTCCATTTTTTCTAGGTCAAGCTTTTTCCCCTTCGGACATTCATGTAAAACATTAACGCCAGAAATGGAAAATTCATGACCTGACTCTAACAAAGGATTTTTCAAAATCTGAAACAGTCTCAGTTACATCCGTATTTCTGAATTTGTTGACAAATCTCAAATGTTCTCTCACCCTTGTGAAAATTTTTCTACCCGTTTGTCCCACATAGGTCGTAAAACATTCGCTACAATTTAGCGCATAAACCCCAGATCTGGATAATTTATCGGTTGTGTTCTTTGTCCTTACTAAATGTCTCTAGAAAGTATTTACTCTTTTGAATGAAATATTGATATTTTTAACATTTTTAAAAAATTTAGCCATTTGGGAGAAATACTTCCTAAAAAAGTAATGCACTTGAAAAAATTTGTCGCATCCCTAAGTTTTAAATGTATGACAGTATAGGACATTTTGTACTTGTTTATAAATTTATAATATAATTTGGTGATAGACTCCAAATGAAGACCGTTATTCATAGCATTCTGAATTATAATATTACGCTCCTTATTAAACACTTCCCTTGACAGTGGTAAATTACACAACCGATAGAAAAAGGAATTGAACTGCTAACTGAATAACATTATTCGTGGACGATGTTTTCCGGTAAACTTCAACTTCTATCCTTCTGTGTTTCCTAGATAGCAAAAGGTCAAGAAACGGTAGTTTTCCTTCATCTTCCATTTCCAATGTAAACTCAATTCTAGGATGCAACGAGTTAACGAATTGTAAAAACTCTTGTCTGTTGCCATTCTACACAATGCAAATATCATCCACGTATCTTTTATATGCAGTTAGGAAGGAGGCAAAATAACTTTTCATTATCCTGTTTTCCAAATTATTCACGAAAATATTAATAATTTATTGAGACCGAGATTTAAAATCTTTTTCTATATTTTTTACTCGGTTTGTTATTAAAACACCTCTCTTTGAGAAATATGGACAATTTCTTCGGATTAAAAACAAACTGATAAAATATTTCTATTCAACCCAACTCTGTTGATGCATTTCTTGAAATAGTAATTGCTTGTATTTTCTTTTGAAAGAAGCATATGGGTTATTAATAATTAAGTTAAAAGCATCAGAGTTAAATAGTTCTACTTCCTGAAAGGCAAACGAACTCCTAAACTTAGCTGTGTGATGTTGAGGTATATTAAATCTAACTATATTTCTAAGATGTAGGTCCTGCCTGGCAATTATATGATTCCAGAGATATTCCGGGCACCTAGACTTAAATATTTTAGAAACCAAAGCACCAAAATGAAGTATGCGATATTTATATTTTGGAATGTTATTTCGAACATATGTTGGGGTTATATGATCGAATTTATTTACACAATACACAAAGCGAATGCACGTATTTTGGGCTAATTGAATTTTTCTTTGGAATTCATGGCTTAATTAATTAAAATAAACAACACTGCAGTAATCCAGAAGTGGATAAATTAGTGATTCAATCAACATTAGTTTGGTTTTTTGGGCAAAATGTATTTGAAGGGATATAAGCTCTATAATTTAATATACACTGAGGTAAGTTTTTCTTTGTACGTAATTTGAAATTTAAATTTACTTCGCCATTCCGAGATTTCTCGCAGACTCAACAGATGGCAACAAAGTACCATCAATATGTAAATCCAGAAAGTTATAATGATAAAATTTATTTCTGACTGTAGAGGACCCCAATATTAAATAGTTGCATTTCTTCGCATGCAATCATGATCAACAGACTAGACGAATATTCTTTCCAAATCTAAATTAACTTGTTGCATAGCCCAGCTGGACTCCTCAGGGGCAAAACCAGCTAAAAGCTATGTGTCATCCGCATAGAGTTAGACTGCACAAGACCTAACCTGTTTAGGCAGGTCCGACGTGTACATATTAAATAAGAGTGGAACCAGGTCACCTCCCTGAGGTACACCTAAGTCTGTCAACACGGCCCCAGATCTCGCACAATCCAACTCTACCAGCTGCACTTGAAATGAAAGGTATTTAGAAAACCACAAACACCCACTAGTTCAGAGAAACCAAAAAATGAAAACTTAGCAATTAGCATTTGGTGATTAATTAGGTCAAATGCCTTGCTATAATCAAGTAAGACCCAGTAAGATACTCTACCATTTCAAGTAAAAACTATTTCCGTCATGTAATCTCGCGGTCCTCAGAGAACCACCGGGTGAACTGCCTGGCGTATGCTAGCAAAGTGATCACTTATAGAGTTTACTCCTTTTAAATTGTTTTAAATTTCATATCCAGCCTTGAAGTGAATATTCCATAAATTAATTTTAGACCACAATTTTTTAGAATTTTTATCAATCATCAATTTTTTATTTCTCGAAAGTCATATAGGCTTTTTTTTTTTGACTTCGGATTGCAAAAGATAGGTAATTTTTAAGGTCAAGATAGTAATGTTTATGTGCAATTTCTCGTATTCTCTTATATTTCAAATGCTTTATTTTTTAATTTAATGATTTCTTTAACTGTCTTAGTAATGTAGGATTTATATTTTCATTTAGGGATATCGTAGAAACATTAAATAAATAAGGAAGCATCAACCCTGTGTCTGAATTTATCTAAAGCATTTGATAGCGTAAGTCGCGAGCTGTCAGGTCATATTTGACTTAGAGGAAGCAAAAGGCAGTTGAGAGTGGTAAACGTGGAGGATGGGTATTACCTGACATCAGTATGTAATGAGAGTTGTCCTGCAGGGTCACTATTGGGCCCCCTATTGTATATTTTGTACAAAAATTATGTAGTCGGTACTATTCAAAATAGCATCTTACTTTCTTCTAATAATATATAAGAGCTACGTAGAGCAGAATGTGAGGAGTGTACAGAAATTATTGGGAACGTAATGAAGAGTTTAAACAGGTAGTTTTTCAAAAACAACCTCTTACTAAATGCACCAAAACGCAACTTGTATCGTTTGGCATTCGCACATAGCACAGTCTATTCATTGAAAATGAAAAGATTAGAATTAAATAGGTGCAAAGCCTCTCTTCCTTAGCTTAGTACAGATAGTTGACAAAGTAGATTGAAGAGTGCATGTAGGTTAAACAGCGGGAAATGTAGCACAGTATTCTTATCTCTCAGGGTTATCTCACATACTGTTAATTAAAATGGGAGTCTATCAACATTCTTTTTTTTTATTGAGTCTGGGGGAACTCAGTAGAAGCAAATTCAATCTTCATTTACCAAAAAATATAAATAAGAACGTAGAATCGTACAAAAATCCGTAGCATATATCGTTACATAAAATAATTCTTTGGTGTAAATCTTGTCAGATTACATGTGAAAATAATTACTGATAGAGCTAAAAGAGCCAACAAGCCAGATATTATTTAAGACGAAAAGATGGAAAGAGGCAAAGGGCGCTGCTTCGTCGTATTTATACCAAACGAACACAAATGTCCCAAACCATGGCCAGTAAACTAGCAAAATATATTGACCCAGAGAGTCAAATTCGATACATCCAGAATCAATTGTACTTGCAGCATTGTTATTTTATATAAAAGATCTTAAAAACTTTGTCATAAAACCCTAAATGTACAGATCTCCTCAAAGTTTAGTAAGTGAAATCTAAGAACTCGTCATCCTCATGTCCAGATTATTATGTCATCTATAGAAGGCCGATAATCCTACTAAAATAAAATCAAAAAAATGTATTAGATATTAATAAAAATATAATGTTACTGAGACTGGATTGCACATATCAACTAAATTTCTGGGGAACATTTCCCGAAGCTGCATAGAACCGCTATTTTCTAAATAACACAAACAGCCTAATGGCTTCGTTCATTTAAATGTTTGTTTTTCCAGTAGTTTTTCTGCCACTGAAAAGCAGAGTGCCTTTGGAATTTATTTGTAAGCTGGACAATCCAAAAGACAAATAGCAATCGAATGGTTCGCCCATGTTTCATCGAGTCGATGGATCCCATGACAGGAACAAATAGTAATTAAAAAGAGCCAATTAAGAGCGTGTAGCGGAATGTGTTTGTTTGGCGTGTTTTGCATGCGGCGGCGACAATTTATGAAATAATACCTCTAATATTCGTAGGAAGCAAAAACACGACAACACCTGTGGGAAAACATGCATCGTGCCATTTTAGGAAATAATGAATATAGGGAAGGGTTGGTTTTAATCTAAATGTATTTTTTAAGTTGTAGTGCCATTTCCTGGAATTAACATTATTTAATTATAATTTAATGAAACTTTATTCGATTAAGACCAAAAGTCAGAACAACAATAATAATATTAATAATAATAATAATAATTTTATTTCTACAATTTAACTAGTGTACATACAAAATACAAAAGTAATTAGAGAAAACAACAAACTAATAATTATTAAACTAATTTGTATAAAGTAATATATACATGTCAAACTCTAAAATAAAAATTACAAACTATATAGAAGAATATACAAAAAAGACAAGACACTCAGCATAAAATATTTAACTCAAGAACTCTTGCACAGTATAGTAGTTCAGTTTAATTAGAAGATTTTTTAGTTTACTTTTAAAATTTCTTAAAGTAGCAGCTTTTTTACATCATTAATTAGTCTATTAAAAAATTTGCAACCATTATAGGCTATGTTTTTTTGAAAAAACGTCTTATGAGAAGCAGGCAATAATAATTCTTTATTTCGAGTATTAAAATTATGTAAAGTGCGGTTTGATTAGAAGGGGTCCTTATTCTGATAAACAAATATACAAATTTTTAAAATGTAAATTCCTGCAACAGTTAAAATTTTATATTTCTTGAAATATTCTCAGTAAGAGTCTCTGTAAGAAAGTCCAAATATAATTCAAATTGCATACTTCTGCAATAAAAACACTCATTGCACGTTCGAACTTGCTCCGCAATGGATTATGCCATAGGATAGACGACTGTGTATGTTTGAATAATATATCGATAAAAGAACATTTTGACTGCAGTAATTAGATAAAGCTTTTAGTGCATAGCAATTCTGTCTTAAATTAACTGAGAGGTTTTCAATGTGATCCAGCCATCGTAGGTTTTCGTCAAAATTTAGGCCCAGCATTACACATAAGTTAGATGATTCTATAAGACAATTATTGTCAATTTGCAAATTGTGCAAGTGATTTTGCTTAGTGTTTGAATACACAATAAACTTAGTTTTGTTTTCGCTAAAATTTAGACGGTTTTTTTTTTAGACCAAAGTAAAGCATTTTTATAAAACTCTCAGTAGTAGTTTTAAGTGAATGAACATCGTTCTTTATAACAACAATATTGATATCATCAGCATATGACACAACTGTTACACCTGATGAAGTTTGCTCCAAATGAGAAATCAAATCATAAGAATAAATTAGGTAGAGCATTGCACCTAGAACCAAGCCCTGTGACACTCCTTGCTCTATTAGTAAAGAATTACTTTTAGCCCCGTTAACTATAACATATTGCATACGTCTGTTCATGTAAGACCTCAGCAACTTCCCTGCGTGTCCTCTAATCCCATATCTTTCTAGTTTAAGCAAGAGAATGTTGTGGTTAACCATGTCAAACGCACGAGAAAAATCCACAAACAGACCTGACACAGAGATTTTTAGCAACGTCACTAACTATTCAGCGCTTTCAGTACTACGTGATTCCGTAAAACCGTGCTGAGAGTCACTCAGTAGTTATTTTTTTTCATAAATTTGAATAACTGATTTTTAATATTTATTTCAAAAAGTTTGGATATACTAGATAACAGGCTAATCGGTCTATAATTTGAATAGTAATTTTATCCCCCTTTTTATAAAGAAGTATGACAGTGGCCAACTTTAACTGGTCCGGGAAAATCGCAAACTCAACAGAGATATTTATAAGTTAACACTTTGCACAAAACAAATTTACATTTGTTTAGCAAATTATTGGATACACCATCATGCCCTGAAGCATTAGAATTGTTGAGATAAGTGATAAAATTTAAAATTTAA
Source organism: Kuschelorhynchus macadamiae (assembly GCA_030620095.1). Taxonomy (NCBI): domain Eukaryota; kingdom Metazoa; phylum Arthropoda; class Insecta; order Coleoptera; family Curculionidae; genus Kuschelorhynchus; species Kuschelorhynchus macadamiae. The sequence continues at coordinate 431,527 of JAUTXW010004692.1, forward strand.
AAATAGGGTACTGTACAGATGACACACATCGGCGCACAAAGACAATTCAATATTATTGCTTATTAGTAAATTATAAAGCTAAAATTAAAATTATCTGCCATCACATTATTTGGAACCAATTCGCCATTATTAACAATCCTAATTTCATTTTTGGATCGATTTTTTTTTGTAAGGTCTTAATCAACTGCTTGTGATTTATTGTTTGAATTTTGAATATGATTGTCGTTTTGTTGTATATAAAATAGTTTTAATTTTTCTTTATAAATATTATTAAGATATTTGGTGATATCTTTATATTTTTCATCTTGTTTTGATAAATGGGTATACAGTGTCACTTTATCTTTCAGCGAAATAGCTCCGGTGTTAGACTAATATTTTTTGAGCTACTATTTTTGTTGGAAATATTAATTTTGACTAAAGGGAAGCACAAGTCATAATAATAAAATAACTGTCTAGAAAAGACCTCAAATGCAGTGTTTGGAAAGTCCCGAGAGTAAACATCAATCATTTTTCTTCCCTTATAAACTCTATAAAGTTATTTATATTTTTATTTGAGAAATCTAGTTTAAGTGCATCTGTTCTAAACTCAATTTCCAAAAATTGTGAGAAATGATCCGATAAGCCCAATTTACAACGGAAGTAACAAATACCTTATCGATATTGACTAAAAAATTCTCAATACAGTGCTGCAACTTGAAGTCACTCTAGTAGGTGATAGGAGAGTGGGTTCTAAATCAAAAGTTGATATTAAGTCCATGAAAATCGACACTTTGTTCTAAAAAATTACAGTTGAAGTCTCCCCCAGTGATCAAAGTATTGTAAAGATCAAAAAATTTTGAAACCACCTTAAAGGTTCAGAAAAAGGTTAAAATCTCCACCAGGTGGTCTATACATACGATACAATAGTGGAAATCTATACTATTATGTAAAATGTAAAAACAACCATTTTTAACCGATTTCAAAAAAGGAGGAGTATGTTTTTTGTATGTACATAGATTAATTCGCGATGGTTCGACCAATTTGAATAACATTTTCAGAGAATGTACAGGATGTTACCGGAGTGGTCTCATAGCAAGCATATTGAAAAAATGTTAAAAATGGCTGAATTGGGCCATTTTGAAAGTTTCCGCACGATGTTAAATTGCATATGCAGTAAACCCAGTGGATATTTGGTAAGCTTGACTTTTACAAGGAAACTCGTATACACAGAACTAAACACAACGAAATAAAAAATTTTGAAAAAAAAATAAAACCGACTTTAAAAAAATGCACTAAAAATGAAAAATAATTTAAATGAGTATAATGGTGTTATTAGACATGAAAAAACTCAGTACATAAATATATTTTTGGGGTTTTGGTAAAAAAGAATAAGTTTAGCGCTAACTTTAGAGAGTAAAATTTATTTTTCATTTTTGGTGCATTTTTATGAAGTCATTATTTTTTTATACTTTTTTTTACAAACACTACATAGTGGAAGTGTTTGTTAAAACTAGTTGTTTTCACATTTTACATAATAGAGAACAATCGTTTCAGCAAGAAGGTTGGAGTAAAACTTTAAATACGAAAAAACATTTGGTTTCGATGTCTACGATGGGTAACAAAAAATAGATCTGAATTGAATATCTATTTCTATTTCTTTACATTATTTAATTTCCTTGTAAAAGTTAAAGTAGAGCCTACATAGTGGAGGTGTTTGTTAAAACTAGTGGTTTTCACATTTTACTTAATAGAGAACAATAGTTTCAGCAAGAAGGTTAGTGTAAAACTTTAAATACGAAAAAACATTTGGTTTCGATGTCTTCGATGGGTAACAAAAAATAGATTGAATTGAATATCTATTTCTATTTCTTTACATTATTTAATTTCCTTGCAAAAGTTAAAGTAGAGTAAAGAACATAAAGTTTTACCGAGAGTATTGCATTTCAACTGGCTCCTATCAATATAGCTGCAAGAAATTTTGTGTGTAAAAACAGGGAACGTTGTGTTATAAGCCTTGAAGAGCAATAGAATGACCACAGGTCCTATACAGAAATGTCATAAAGTGCTGGTAGACGTATCTCTAACTTTCAATTCATTTAGGAGCAGAGGCACCAAAGAAACTGACGAATTGTCCATGACCCACGGCGGCTTTTTTGAGATTTTTGGTTTGAATTTTCGAAAAGTTACAGTACAAACACATACAAGTCCCATCGCCATCATACTTTTTATTTGTACGACCTCGACCGATGGTACAAAATGACTCTAAAAATAAAATTATGAAAAAGTTGTTTCTTTGATAACCGAAAATAAAAAAAGAAGGGATATTAATCTCAAAGGGCGTAGACTTACTGCATAGAAATTATGGAATGTTTCTGGACACCGACAATGCGTTTGTCATATTTTAATGAAAAATATGTCTAGACTTATTAGTATATTTTCTTTATATATTGTGGCAACCATTTTTTATGTTACTGACATTTTTAAATAATAAATATTTATTTAAACGCTTAAGAAATTTATTTTATTTGTACATTTACATAACGCCCCGGTTTCACCAGAAATGACTCCACTTTCGATTTTTTAAATGGAACGCTCTGTATATTTTTACATTTTTGGCTTCCTGAGACAATTCTGAATCCGAATGTGACATTTTAAACACTTTTTACGCCTACTTGATTTTTTTATAGCCATTTTTAAAATTGCATCTAGGCGGCTATGACCAGACGCAAATTAATCTAAGGACCTGAAATGATGACAGAATAATACAATCGCTAAGTTTTAGTGATTAGTCTGATAGCTAGGAACAAGAGAAATTGATGAAATCAAATTTTTGTGTCTAACTATTTTTTTTCAAATAGCGACACTTTTTAGACAAGCAATTTTTGAAAAGAGGATTTTTTTGCGAATCTAGCGGTACTAACTTTTTTGCAACTAGATTAAAAATAAGCTCAAAAATTAAATATTACTAAGAAAAATACTCGATAATCAATTATTTACTTTTATCAAGTGTTCCATGGATAGCCATGCTGGATATTAAGTAGGATTTTTTGTTTTGACAGTGACACTTATCTATTCTTTCTGAGTAGACATAAGATTTACTTATTTTTCTTGATTTGCAGTATTATTTTTATTTTCAAAAGTCAAAATAATGTATACTTAAAGTGAAAATGTTAATATGTTATTAATATTCGGAGAATGTCATAAAAATTCAAGGAATGCTGCTGAGTTATTTGCTCAGAAATACCCCGACCGGCAACATCCAGTCCATCAGTATTTTCCACATCTCGAGAATCGTTTTAGGCATCAAGAAGGAAATCAAGTGGCGGAAGGCAGATTTATTATAAATGAAGAAACGGAGATTAACGTTTTTGCTATAGTTGAACTTGATAAAACTGTTTCTTTAAGAAAAATTAATCACGAACTGGGTTTAAGTCATGAATCAGCTAGAAAAATACTAAAGAAACACGGATATCGAGCTTTTAAGTACCAGTTACACCAACATTTGTATCCTGAAGATGGCGATAGACGGGTATTGGTTTGTGATTGGTTGCTCCAAAATTGTAGAATTTACCCAAATTTTATCAACTCTTCTGACGAATCTAGATTTACTAATAATGGCATGTTTAACAAGCAAAAATCAACATGAAATGAGAGTAGGAAATTTTCAAGAAGTTTGGTGCCAATGTCTGGGCTGGTGTCGTTAGTAACAGAAGAATTGGGCCAATTTTATTTCAAGGCCAATTAACAGGGGTTAGGTACTTAGGTTTTCTCCAAAATGAAATTGAACAATATCTTAATGATCTACCTTTAGAAGTTTTTATTATTTAATTGAACATTTTAATAATAAAGTTATTGCAACCAATGGCCCAATACGTTGGCCCGCCCGTTCAGCGGATCTCACTGTTCTCTCTGTATTTGGGGATGTTAAAGAAAGAATCTATGTAACAGCCCCAGCCACTCTTGAAATCTTAGAAGAAAGGATTGTACGTGTATTTAGAAGTATTACGCCTCAAAGGCTGCACAACGTGTTGAGAGAAGCAAATGAACGAGCGGAAATGTGTCGTGAACAAGGAGGAATGCACTTTGAACAACTACAGTGAACTCGAATATTGTGCTTTTACATTTTACAGCGTTATTGAAGTTAGTTGAAGTCGATTGAGGAGACACCTCTTTATGTTAAGCATTGAGGAAGATTCTATCTGCACGGAGTGTCAGGAAGAGGAGGAAACTCTGCTTCACTTCCTGTGCAGATGTGAAGCGCGAGCGAGACTGCGACGAGATATTTTCGGCACTACGGTCTTGCATAGGGACGAAGTTAAGGATCTTGCATGGAAGGATATACAGACTTACATAGTAAGGACAGGCAGATTCAAGGATGTACACCTGGTGGCGGGTGGTGGTTGTGGGAGGAGCTGGGGTAGACTGAAAGGGCCTTATAGGCCTACCAGTCAGGTCCCTAGACCTCCCCCTAACTACTACTACTACTACTACTAGTTAAAGTTATATTTTTGATTAATTCTCTGAACTATTTGTTAGCCAAAGATACAGATTTGCACGTCTAAATTTGTTGACGATATCTGAAGAGGGGCAGCAGAAAACTGTATAAAAATGCTTGCGTTAGGCGCATAGGCGTGCATTCTTTTCATCCACAGAGATAGGCTGGGCAGACTTTATGTGACATTATGCATAGATAGATCCAACGTAAGCAATTTTAATCAACCAACTGTCACAATTAAATTAAAAATCCTACTTAATATCCAGCATGGATATCCATGGCACACTTGATAAACGTAAATAATTGACTATCGAGTATTTTTCTTATTAATATTTAATTTTTGAGCTTATTTTTAATCCAGTCGCAAAAAAGTTAGTACCATTAGATTCACAGAAAAATCCTCTTTTCAAAAAGTGCTTGTCTGAAAAGGGTCGCCATTTGAAAAAAAAAGTTAGACACGAAAATTACTAATCTAAAACTAATCTACTAAAACTTAGCGATTGTATTAGATTAATTTGCGTCTGGTCATGGCCGCCTAGATGCAATTTTAAAAATGGTTATAAAAAAATGAAGTAGGCGTAAAAAGTTTTTAAAATGTCACATTCTGATTCAGAATTGTCTCAGGAATACAAAATGTAAAAATATACGGAGTGTTTCATTTAAAAAATCGAAACGAGAGTCATTTCCGGTGAAACCGGAAGTAACCGGAAAGTGAATAATGTGCGAAAACTCTCTTCTTTATATACCATTTACCTATACAAAATTTCGTTTTGATACATCAAACACTGTAAAAGTTATGGCCTGTCTAATAGATTCGTTGACACCCGTAGATATTAGAACTCCTCTTAAAACTGTTCTAGTATGTTACACCACATAAAATTTACATAAGCAATGCACCACCGGTGGCCAGGCACGGCTGTTGCAAAATTTAGAGTGTTACGTGTTGTTGCAGTATGTTATAGAGTGCATGGTGCATTAAGTGCATCTTCTAAGCGCTTCGTCCTTGCACATAAATTTCAATCGATTTTCGATTAGCAGGTCCTAATATCAGTACGGCATCTGTACAATTTTTCTAGTCAGAATATAAATAGCGCCCAAGATTAACGCTCGAAGTTCATTGCTAAACTAAATAAAATCAGTCCGGAGATTAATCGGGCGCGGTCGGTAATGCCGATATAAATAGATAAATATTTGCACATGTTTTGGTATAATTGGTTTATGCGTAAACGGGCGCTAACATTCAGCTGTTTTCCTTCTGACACAGTTTTTCATTTTGCCGCCGAGCAAGAGGTAATTTCCCATGTTAATTGCTCGCCTCGTAAACTTTATCAAATAATGAACTGTAATTTTAATTCTGTTTTCGTGAAGTCGCAAACAAAAGAGATAATCCATTTTCATTTTAGGTTTATTGATACCAGTTTAGCATTTAGGTTAGGTTTTATTTCGAGTCTAGCGGTCCGTGAAAGAATAGGTCCAATTAGATTTATAATTTAACATTAAAATACAGCCAAATATATCACAGTCTAATTTAATTCAATTGTTATAAACTATTTCCATCAATCATAAATACATACTGTATACTATCAGACTCACACAAATACTTTTAAAACAACCCGTATCCACCAATAGTGTCTACAATGTAAATATAATCAAAAAAATTAAATGATATATATAAAAAAAACAATAGAATGCTTTAACCGGTGTATCACTTACGTCCACACCGCCAAGCAAAGCAAAATAACATCTTTCTCAAGGTATGTACTGCACTATTTTAACTAAATGTTTTTAATAATTTTAATGTGTGCCGTTATACCTAATTGTTTTTATTTTTTAACTTGCGTATATACACTTTCTGTATTTAATTTTTAGATATGCAGAAATAAATATTTTGAAAAAGCCTGAAATGGCGAAAAAAAAAGGCGAAACGTCAATTAAAGTTTTTTTGTTTCAATCCACGAACCTAATCCCAAGAAAGTACTTGATATATATATATATATATATATATATATATATATATATATATATATATATATATGGAAAAATACAATGTGTTTTCATTCCGGGTGTACATCCGTTTACTACTGTCATTCTGAAAACAACGGTTTTGCTGACGTTTCACCCAAATCACATTCGGCATTTTCGAACCTTTCATCCTCACGTCCGAATAGAGACTGAAGTGTTAGTGAATGCGACGCTCCTTTATGCCACCGCCAGGAGCCGAAAGGTTATATCTAAGCGGCCGTTGGTCGTTATTTATGTTTTCCGGATGTTGCTGTTGCACTAATTGCGCGAGATTTTTTTTTGTGATTTTAGATTTGTCGATTATTGTCTTCCATTCCAATGGTAGTTTTAAGGCTTCGTCCCTTTTATTTAAGTCACCTTGTTTTTCAATTTCTATGGTTTCTCTGATTAACCTGGTCTTATAATGATCTTTATTGGCAATACCCCCGTCGAAATTTATTTTGTAGTCGATTTCCTGATGATGTAGGAATAGAGCTGAGGTTGTTTGTTTATTTCTGATGCTAAGTTTATGCTCTTCTACTCCTACTGATATTCGCCTGTTACTTTGTCCCACGTACATCTTTTCATAGTCCTGGCACTGAATGCTGTACACTCCGTGGTTTTCCAATTTGATTTTGTCTTTTGGGTTTCCAAGTAGTTTACCTATAGTTGTTTGTGTCTTGTGAATTATTTGTATGTTCTGTGTTCTAAGAATTCTTCCGATCCTGTCTGTTGTGCCTTTTACGTATGGTAAGACTACTTATTGCCTTCCCGGTTCATGTTTGTTGTTCCTTGTTCGGAAACCCTGTGCATTAATTGCTTTCTCTATGCTGCGATTTGTGTAGCCATTTTTCTTTAGAGCACCAGATATTATATTAAGCTCGTTTTGTCTCGTCTGTGTTTCAATTAATCGCACGAATCTAGATATTAGGGTATTGGCCACAGCTTGAATTTTTGCTGTGTGACGTGTGATCATGCACTTAAATATATGTCAATATGTGTTGGTTTTCTACACATGGTGTATTCTAATTGTCCGTTATTGAATTTTGTGACCAGAACATCTAAAAATGAAAGTTTTTTGTTTTCCTCTAACGCTAGGGTAAATAGTATTATGGGATGCATTGAATTTACGTGAGTCAGACATTTTTGGAGCTCTGTATGACCATGTTGCCATATAATAAATATGTCATACACATAACGAATCCACAATTTATGCTTCAAACTTGCTTTCTCAAGAGCTCCTGTCTCGAAGTATGTCATAAGTAAATTCGCGACTACTGGTGATAGCGAGGACACCATTGAATGAAAACACATTCTATTTTTCCATCCGTGAAGAACTAAGAATTAACACTATACACCTCTATGGGGAGGAGATCTTGAAGATAAACAGAACGTATGAGAAACTGAGAGGTAAGAAAACTAATCTGTTATGTGATCTTATCTTTCAAATTAAGTGTTCTGACAGCGATTTACTTCCTACATTTGCACGGTTGTCTTATCATACTAAAACTAGAAAACTAACACCATACTTCGAAATGCTAGTAAGGCATTACTAAGAAAAAAAAACTATCAAACCAGAAACTAGCCGAGACAGAGAAAGAACTTTTATTGTTACACCTTAAACTAAGTAACTACAGTCACCCTTTTTATTGTGGAATCGCATAGAAACTTTGGCTTTTTGACGAACAGAATCAAGTAAAAGTATTAAGACTGATAAACTTTCGACAAAGTATGACAATCTCCTAAAGTCAAGTCAGTCACAAGTCTTATCAGTAGACGTCGATAAATTAGTGTGTAATATATCATGTTACACTCTCTCGAAATGTGAAAAATCCGTACTAAGTAAGGGCTTTAATTTTGCGATATCTGCTAAGGAAATCCCTAAAGAGGAAATAATAGCAGGAGTGGAAGCTGTCCTTGACTCCTCTGAAGAACCGAAAGCAAACGCGGTTCAACAAGAAGTTGCAAGCATTTTAAGATCAAGTAAACCACCAAAACAAAACCTAAATGCCATTGAACAAAGGACCCTAACAAACCTTCGAAAAAACAAAGACAATCACAATCCTCCCAGCAGATAAATGAAACGTAGCCGTAGTTATGAATACCCAAAACTAAATACAAAAAATGCAGGATATCCTATAAGAAAAAACAACTAAAAATAAAATACAAAATTCACCAATAAACCCTGAAATACAACAAAAAATCACACCACGGGAAAAGTTGAGCAGATGCCCTGTAACACTAATTTTGTTATATAGTTTAATCTTTAAGTTTAACATTTATAATGTACTATTTTAGTGTTAATTTTTAATAATTGATATGTGCGCTTTATTTAAATTGTATATCGGTTTTATAGTTTAGTTAGATTACCCATATCTCAAGCGAAGATTTCATGTTATACCGGATTATATTATAATGATTAATCGGTATATATAGCGCCACCTACAGTAAATGTAGGTGGCGTGTGTTTTGCCTCCTTTATGCAAGTTTTGGCCTTTCGATAATCTTGTCAAGATGCTGCTTTTCGATTTCAAACCTCTATTTTTCGGCCAAACATATCTCTTCTGTTGTTGTAAATAATACAATACAGACAATTAATGCACCGAATTTTTATTTGCATGTAAGGTCGATATTTTGTATTAATACTCATATGTAGGAATTTATGTTTATGAAGCACCGTTACTTTAATAAATATTTCTATTTTAGATATATATAAGATTGTTTTTAGGCCAATACATGTTTATTACTTTATTTTAAATTTACCCTATTTTAATTGTATCCTGTTGGCCCTGGATATCTAACACATAAGGGCAATATCAGTACAAATTCTTTCAGTTAACTTTGGCCTATAAACACTTAAATTTCTCGATTTAAAATCAATATTCATACCTTTTTTCTTGGATTAGGTAGCAGTTGCATATTGGTATAACTAAATCGGTTCTGTGTAGTGTTTTGAAAAACCAAATTACTTCCTTAAATATTTCCTTTTTCAATCATTTTCTCCTGATTGCATGAGTATTTAGACCCTTTTATGTCCTGAATTATTACTCGACCATTTTTTGTCTTCTGTGAATTGCCTAAAATATTTTGTTATGAATAAATCTCTTTTAATGGTAAAATAACAAATTTATTTATATTGTATTGTTTGGAAAATTTCATCTAAATTAAGTCTAGGTACCTTTTTGTTGTCAGAGTTTTTCCACTTTCCCATAGCTCTGTTCTCTGTTTTAGTTGCAAGCTGATTTTTCGGGATATCCTTTTCAACTAATATTCTAATTATCCAAGTTAGGCCCTAATAAATTGGTGGCGCTCACCTTTTTAACTTTTAATTTTTCCCACGCCCCCCACTCTCCGGGATAAAAGAGCTTAGGGCATTGATATTGTACGCTCGGTTCACCACGTACTTGTATCTTGATACTTTTGCTTTTCGTTTAATTAACTTAACTTTTTTTTCATTCAGTAAATTAATAAAATAAATTACTTCTTATTTTATTATTAAAAAATAATAAAATAAAATAATAAAATAAAATAAGAGCGTAGCAATCTTGCACCCTACGGTTATAAACCAGAGCAAGGGTAGCAGCCCTAAACTCTATGGTTTACGAAAAATACACAAAGCAGGGGCCCCCATCAGACATATTGTCAGTGCTGTTAATTCGTCGCTACAAAAAGTGGAAAAACATTTTGCCGAAATTATGCAACCAGCTGTGGAAAAAACTGGCATCGTTCTTGAAAAAAACGATATCATAGCAAGCCTAGATGTCAAGTCGTTGCATCCCAGTATTTCCATCGACGAAGCATTGGACAGGATTGTTATGAACGAGGATTTCCAGGCACATATAATACAACTCTCGGAGCATTGTCTTAAAGACACTTATTTTTAATTCAACGGGCAAATGTATAAACAAATAGATGGTGCTCCAATGGGTTCCTCGCGAACACCTGTCGTCGCCAATTTATTTATGATATATTTCGAGATAGATGCTCTTGAGAAAGCAAGTTTGAAGCCCAAAATATGGATTCGTTATGTGGATGACATATTTATTATATGGCAACATGGTCATACAGAGCTCGAAAATTTTCTGATTACGTAAATTCGATGCATCCCAGAACACAATTTACCTTAGAGTTAGAGAAAAACAACAACTTTCCATTTTTAAATGTTCTGGTTACAAAATTGAATAACGGACATTTCAAATACACCGTGTATAGAAAACCAACACATACCGAGAGATATTTAAATGCAAGACCGCATCATCATCCAGCACAAATTCAAGCTGAGGCCAATACCCTAATATCTAGATCCGTGTGATTACTGAAACACAAACGAGACAAAACGTGCTTAATATAATATTTAGTGCTATATAGAAAAATGGCTTAACAAATCGCACCATAGAGAAAGCAATTAATGCACAGGGTTCCAACAACAAACAACAAAAATTATGAACCAAGAGGACAACGCGTAGTCTTGTTATACGTAAAAGGCACAACAGACACGATCAAAAGAAAATTCTTAGAAAACACAACATACAAATAATATATAGGCCACAAACAACTATAGGTAAACTACTTGGATACCCAAAAGACCCAACAAACAAACAACGTCAGCTCTATTCTTACATCATCAGGAAACCGGCCACAAAATAAATTTCGATGGGTTTAGAAAGATTGCCAATATAGATAATTATAAGACCAGCTTAAAACAAGGTGATTTAAATAAAAGAAACGAATGATTAGAACTACAAACAGTACGGAAGACAATAATCGACAAATCTAAAATCACAAAAAAACAAGTGCAATTAGCGCCACAACAGCAACATCCGAGAAACATAAATAACGACCAACGGCCGCTCAGATATAACCCTCACCCCGGGCGGGGGGTATAAAGGAAGCGTCGCATTCACTAACACTTCAGTCTCTATTCGGACCCGACAAAAAAAGCTTCGAAAATGCTAAATATAATTTTTGCGAAACGTCAACAAAACTGTACTTTTCAGAATGACAGTACTAAACGGATGTACACCCGGAATGAAATCACATTATATATATATATATATATATATATATATATATATATATATATATATATATATATATATATATATATATATATATATATATATATATATATATATATATATATATATATCATTCGTTAACTGCCAACCGAACTTTTTTTCTAGATATTCGTTCCTGGTCACTAGTTTAATTTTATCGCCGAACGTTGTATTTTCAGATTATTGATTTCTTTTTCTGAATGTTCTACATTCTAAATTCTTATAAAATATCCATTGTTTTTGTAATCTTTTAAGGCCGATAGTTCGATACTACTATTTCTTAGCAACTTCTCTCTTAGCTTAGGTGGAAATGATCGAATTTAAGTAAGCCGTGCCATAATCATATTTATTTTACAAGATTTCCTTAGGGCTTCTAAAAACACATATTTGCATGTTTGAAAATTTATTTTATCAGGGAAAACTTTGCAATAAATGCATCATCTAATGCGACGAAAAAGAATAAATAAATTCATCACTTCCTTTTTGTAGTATTTAACCTCTTCCCATTTTCTCATTACTGACTTCTTTTTAGTTGAAGCGGAACGTTTTACGAGCTAGAGAAACTTTAAGGCTGGAGGCTTTTCTCTCATCCTCTATCAACTGTCCGTCACTAGTAACAATTAGGTGCGTTTCGATTTAAATAAAAAAAATTCTAATGTATAAAAAAACTAAAAAAATAAATATCAGTTTTGAGAGGCTCAGATTCAATTCTACTTTATACCCAGAAACAAAATAAACTATGAGTATAAAGGTGTTTTTTTCGTCAGAAAAGTAAGCCATATTAGCATCACAGTAACTTTTTCTATTCTGAACATAGTGTGGCATCTCGCCGACAATCGGAAATGTCCAACAATTTATTAGGGTCCTTCCTAAAAGAAATGTACATGTTTTAAAGAATTACTTTGCTGTCCAATAAAACAATTAAATTGCCATTAGGAAATTCCCGGTACCTAAACTTCGACCCTTCAGGTCAGCTAGGCAGAGAAAGAACCAAACTGGTGAGAGGATTAACTTTTTGGGTCTTCGGGTGCACATCGCTTGCTCGATAAAAACGACAATGGAACGAGATACCCTCGAATCTTGTATTCCGTAATCTTTTTATATAAATATTTCACTTGTACATAGTTTATTTTTAGTATATGTTAATTTTCATAAACGTGTTAAACCAAATACGTTTTTGTCTGTGCATAAAATCGAACTCCCCACAAAGTGGTGACCTCGACGTGATTTTCGCCAAAAAGTGGTGAGTTCGCGTGCGCGCGAAGAAATTAATCAGTGAAAATATTTTCCGATAAATATGCCTACGGACGGCGCGGTTAGCGCTACAGGTAGTAATCGTGAGGAGAGTGTTAATGCAGTTAGCCAACATACACTTCGTATCCCACAGTTTTAGCCACACAAAATCGCGCTTTGGTGTAAATTATTAGAAGCTCAGTTTACCTCAGCCCGGATTTTAAAAGATGACACGAAATTTATCATCGCTATCGCAAACCTTGGCGAAAAATATATAGAACAAGTGGAAGATGTCGTACTTAATCCGCCGGAATGTGGCAAATACGATTTTCTTAAACAAGAGCTAAACAAACGGCTCACCGAATCGGACAGTTCGCGAGTAAGAAAACTGCTGGAAAATGAGGAAATCGGAGACAGAACGCCATCCCAATTTTTCCGCGACATGAAGAAGCTTGCAACTCTGTCAGTTCCCGACGACTTGGTGCTGACACTGTGGAAAAATCGGTTGCCGGTAAACACGAAACGCGTTCTGGCAGCTTCCGCGGAAGCTAGTGCAATAGCCTTAACTGAGATGGCTGACCGCATACATGAAATACGACCAGAAACTGAACGAATCGCGGCAGTTTCACAGGGAAACGAAATAAATGAACTTCGAAACGAGGTTAAACAGCTCAAGCTAGAAATAAACTCAGTCATGCAAAATCGCCGTCGGTCCTTTTAGCAAAACCAGAACCGCGCAGTGGAACTCGCGAGCGTAGTGCCAAAAGTTTCAGCTGAAAGACTAGTTGCGAACGCGAAGCCAAACAAAGTGATGGTTTATGCTATTACCATCAGAGATTTAGAGTCTTGTGACGACGGTGCTACATCCCGCCGCATTGTAGTGAGTGATACATGTACAAAAATTGCGTATCTGATAGACACAGGAGCTAATTTGTGCGTGTTTCCCCGTATTTGCTTAAGTGGGCCACAACGACTGTCCGAATACACACTATTTGCTGCAAATGTTACACCTATTTCAACCTACGGCACTATCGCATTAGAACTTAATCTTGATCTTCGCCGAAAATTTAAATGGCGTTTTGTTGTAGCCGATGTAAACTCTCCCATAATCGGAATGGATTTTTTGTGCTATTATGGACTGCTTATAGACCCGCGGAACAAGCGTCTTGTGGATACAGTGACTGGTATCGCGACAAACGGAAAGTTCGCGGACGTGACTTCGCCTACCGTAAAAACAGTGTTTGGACAATCGGTTTATCACCAGTTGTTGGCAGAATTTCGCGATCTAACCCGGCCGCCGGTATTTCGAAAAGAGACAATTAAAAGTAATGTAAGACATCATATTCAGACGACACCTGGACCCCCCGTGTATCACAAAACGCGAAGGCTCGCAGCTGACCGTTTAAAGGAGGTCAAGGCTGAATTCGACCTAATGATCGAACAAGGAATTATCCGTCCCTCGAACAGCCCCTGGGCATCACCGCTGCATGTAGTGCCAAAGAAAGATGGAAGTTTACGACCCTGTGGAGACTACAGAGCTTTGAACGCCCGCAGATATTCTCCACCGCATATAGAGGATTTTGCTCAACGGTTGCAAGGTAAGAGGGTATTTTCTAAAATTGATTTAGTAAGAGCATACCATCAAATTGCTGTCGCGGCCGAAGACATCGAAAAAACTGCAATCACAACCCCCTTTGGTTTTTTCGAAGCCGTTAAGAGATTTGTAGACGAAATCATACGTTGTTTAGATTTCGTATATGCATTTATTGACGATTTTTTAATTGCATCCGAAAATGAAACGCAGCATTATGAACATCTAAACATTCTGTTCAAACGTTTAACAAATTTTGGCATCGTAATTAATCCGTCAAAATGCGGATTCGGTGTTAGCGAAATTACATTTTTAGGTTATACAATTAATGCTCACGGTATTAAACCTTTAGCTGAACGTGTCGAAGCAGTCCAAAATTTTCCTAAACCTGAGAATATAAAACAGCTTCGTAGATTTTTAAGCATGTTTAATTTCTACAGGAGATTCGTTTCGAGTGCTGCCAAAACTGTACAGCCTTTATGCGATTTATTAAAAGGCGCGAAGGAGGGTAATGCGCCAGATATATGGTCCGACGCAACCGAGAAATCATTTGCTGATATAAAGAGCGCTCACGCGAATGCTACTATGTTAGCTCATCCAGTGCCTGGCGCCCCAATCAGTATTGTTGTAGACGCATCCGATTACTCGATAGGAGCGGCGTTACAGCAATACAGTGATAGCGAATGGCAACCACTAAGTTTCTATACTAAATCGCTATCAAACTCGCAGCGGAAGTATAGCGCGTATGATCGCGAATTATTAGCAATTTATAGTGCAGTCAAACGTTTTAGGTACGCAGTCGAGGGAAGAAAATTTATAATTTTCACCGATCATAAACCGCTGACATTCGCATTTGATCAAAATTTAGACAAATGTTCCCCACGACAATTTCGATATCTTGATTTTATAGGGCAATTTACAACCGATATCAGATATATTAAATGATCCGATAACACGGTAGCCGACGAATTATCTCGCATCGAAATAATCTCCCATGCGGTTGATCATCAAACCTTGGCAAATGCACAAAAGGACGACTTTTAACTACAAAACTTTCTCGAACCCGAAACAAGTTCTTTGAAACTCAAAAAAGTGAATTTCCCAGATTTTCAGGTACAAATTTATTGCGATGTTTCGGGAAATACTGTCAGGCCATTTGTTCCAAAACATCTACGTCGCCGAATTTTCAATTCATTGCACGATCTTTCGCACCCTGGTATTCGAGCAAGCAAAAATTAGTTACAGGACGTTTCGTATGGCCCTCAATCAACAAGGATTGTAGAATGTGGACTCGTCAATGTTTACCGTGTCAACGGTGCAAAATAACAAGGCATGTTTTTTGCGCCGATTGGTGATTTTAAGGATTAAGCTGGGCGTTTTGAGCATTTGCATATCGATATTATTACAATGCAATACTGTCAAGGATTTAGGTACTGTTTCACAGGTATTGATCGTTTCTCTCGTTGGCCCGAAGCTATACCTATTGCTGATATGGAAGCTTCGACCGTAGCTCAAGCTCTCGTTTCCAATTGGATTGCCCGTTTTGGAGTACCTTTGAGAATTACACCCGATCAAGGACGCCAATTCGAGTCGCAACTTTTTAGGGAATTAAGTCGGGTTTTAGGCACAGAGCATATCCCCACAACCGTGTTTAAACCAAAACTCAAAATAGTAATCAAGTGTCACGATACAGACAATTGGGTCGAAATTCTTCCTGTTGTTTTATTAGGTATACGTACGGCAATGAAAGACGACCTACAAGCAACAGCGGCAGAGTTGGTATACGGTACTACAATTCGTCTACCCTCAGAATTTTTCCTGCCAAGCGAAAAAAAGGTAAGTTCTGAATTCGTTACACGGCTTGAAGAGAGTTACACGGCTTAAAGAGAGTTTTAATTAAACCACGACCAGTAAACCGACATGGGATAAAACCAACGTTCATTTTTAAGGATCTAGACACATCATCTTTTGTATTTCTTCATCACAACGCAGCAAGAGGACCAGGGCAACCCCCATACGATGGGCCATTTGAAGTTATACAGAAGGGCGATAAGAATTTTCTTATTAAAATTAAAGGTGAAAATTCTCGAGTTTCTATAGACCGTCTTAAGTCAGCCTATATGATGCTAGAAAACACAGATTGGCAGCCATCCGAAAATGATACTCCTGAAGAGGTTATTTTAAATGAGGAAAATGCATCCCAGCGCAAAGTAAATGAAGAGCGCGAACAACCCAACCGTTTTATCACGCATTCAGGTAGAAAGGTACGCTTTCCTGAAAGACTGCAGGCAGGTTTTAATTAATATAAGAACATATTTAGCAATAATTCGCGTAGGTTAAGCTAATAACTTTATTTAGCATTATCATAAAATTAGGTAGTATAGGTAAATAGGTATTTCGAAACGACATTATTTTACGAGCGTTATCACTGGTAAGGGGGTACTGTGGCATCTCGCCGACAATCGGAAATTTCCAACAATTTATTAGGGTCCTTCCTAAAAGAAATGTACATGTTTTAAAGAATTACTTTGATGTCCAATAAAACGATTGAATGGCCATTAGTAAATTCCCGGTACCTAAACTTCGACCGTTCAGGTCAGTCAAGCAGAGAAAGAATCAAACTGGTGACAGGATTAACTTTTTGCCTGTCTTCGGGTGCACATCGCTCACTCGTTAAAACGACAATGAAACGAGACACCCTCGAATCTTGTATTCCGTAACCTTTTTATATAAATATTTCACTTGTACATAGTTTATTTTTAGTATGTGTTAATTTTAATAAACGTGTTCTGTGCATCAATTCGAACTCCCCAGCTTTAGCTTATTCCGTCACTATACTTCGGTCTATAATTAATCAAAACAAATATATCTGGATAAAACCTTAAGAACTCTGCACACTTAACACAATTATTACCCACAGTCATGACCAGAATTGCTTATGGACAGATCATTGTTTATTTGATTTAAAGAGATGTTTATTATAATATATGCATTAGTGCTCCTAAATGCTATGAATATGTTGATATTTCAATAGTTTTAGGATATTTAAAAACAAATATTTCATGGGATTAACATATCATCACAGTATCGTATCGTTCTTCGCTCTTGAATATTTACGATAAAGGCAGTTGTATACCAAAATTAACATATGAGAAAACTGAATAATTATTTGGAACACGAAAGTAATCAGGGTTTTCCACGAAACAATTATGATACCTTTTTACATTTTTTTAATTTATGCTTTCCGTTAGAGTGTAAAAATGTTTGTAAAAAGGCACAAAAAAGCCCTAGATAAACAAGAATATTCGCTTTGTTTCAAGATATATGAAACACCTATCTGCTCTTGACAAAAATCTTGTCCAGAATTTTATAGCAGGTACTTAGAAGCTAATAAAAATTGCACGATTAATATTAACGATGCGAATAAAAGTCATTACGATTCATATAAGACCAAAGTCGCATGGAATATAATTAATAATTATATAAATTGAAATATATTGATAGACGGTAACATTAAAAAAATTACAGATGTTCACGGAAACTTAATAACGGATCCACAAGAAATATCAGACAAATTAAATTCTTTTTTTATTGATATAAACAAATCGGACACAAAAAATAAAGTCTTGTCTTATAACAGAACGCATATTACAAATAGTTTATTTTTGGGTTATATTGATGCACAAGTGTAGTTAAATCGTTAAAAGCAGATTGATCTTCAGGATCAGACAAAATCCCAGGTTTTATTGTTAAGAAAGTTGTGCATCTTGTAACTTAACCATTGTTATACTCGATTATCAGGGTGTTTTTCTAACGGTTTAAAAATATCAAAAATAACACCAATATTTAAAAACAAAGGTGAAGCAGAAAATATGTTAAATTATCCCCCAGTGGCACTCTAAAACCAATTCGGAAAAATATTTGAGAAATTAATTTTCTTAGTAAATTCTTAACAAAGCATAAAATTATTACCCCCATCAGCATGGAATGATCGTAAAACATACACAATTCATAACATTTACAACCAAGAACAAAAATATAGACAAAAACACCCTTGTAAGATTTTAAACCATAACTCAATCAATCAAATACTATTAAATTATTGTGTGTAACTCTGGGTTCAAACTAACAGGAGAGAGTCATGTGGGGACAGTGTACGCTAGATTCAATTCCTTGGCTTTTCTCTTTCGAAATTTAAGACCTATTGCCTCAGATGCAACCCTTTTTACTTCCCTCGTAAAAGGGAAGTATTGTAATCGTGAAAAAATCACTCTCCGAGATTTTTTCAGATCTTCACGTTTCAGGGTCCCTAGATGACGAAAAACATGTTTTCTCAATTCCGTCGGTCTGTCTGTCTGCCTGTCCGTCTGTCTGTCTACCTGTCTCCTCATCCAATTTATCTCAAATTTTGCAAAAACATCAAGTATTATGATGGAATCAACTGCTAACATTTTGGTACGAATCCAAGATGGTGGAACAAAATGGCGGCTTAATAAAATATTTAAAAATTCAGCTTACTTAATGAATTGATTTCAAATTGTGTGCGATAGCTAATTGTGGTATAGAGGTGAGCTAGTAAAACTGTGGTACTAATTCAAAATAGCGGAACAAAATGGTGGCCAAATAAAATGTTTGTAATCGTGAAAAAAATCACCCACTCTTTCAGGTTTTATATATATCTTCACGTTTTAGCGTCCCTAGATGCCAAAAAATATGTTTCATCAATTTCGTCGGCCCTTTTGTCGGAAAAAATCGAGTACGACAAAAACAAAACGGCGGCCTAGTGAAATGTTAAGAGAAAATATTATGAAAAAGCTACTTGTCGTATTTATTTCAAATTTTGCATAAACATCAATTATTATGTTGGAATAAACTGGTAAAATTTTGGTACGAATCTAAGATGGAGGCACAAAATAAAAAACTAGAAGCTAGTTAATGATTGCAAAATGTATGCCATAACTAATTGTGGTATAGTGCTTAACTAGTAAAACTAGTTACTAATTCAAAATGGCGGAACAAAATTGCGGCAGAAAAAATTTTTGCAATCGTGAAAAATTCACCCTCTAGATTTTACATATATTCACGTTTTAACGTCCCTAGATGCCAAAAAACATGTTTTATCAAATCCGTCGGTCCGCCTGTGGGTTTGTCTATGAGTTCGCGACATAGCTTAAATACTACTTACCCGATTGACTTCAAATTTTGACCAAAAATTAAGAGTCATATGAGAATAACCTGGAAATCTTTGAATCCAATATGGCTGAACAATGTTAAACATTTTTTGTTAGAGTGGTGTATTATTTGGGGTTAAGATCCAAAAAAAAACAAGTCTTTTTTTTTATTATCGACGTTTCGGAACTTAATTTGTGCCTCTTCAGGATACATATATGTCCTATATCCTGCAGGAAACCCATATTATCAGTCTTTACCTACTCCGTAGGTCCGCAGATATTTCCTAGATAATCAGTTTCTAAAAGGTTTTCGTTAATAAACCTCTTGTTGTTAAGTTACGGTGGTGTATTATTTGGCAACTTTATTGTTCCATCCTCAAGACACATATAGTTTCTATATCCTGGATGAACCCCATATTATCAGTCTTTACTTATTCCGTTCGTCCGCTGATATTTCCCATATATTATTTTCCCCATTTCCATGGTTTTCGTTAACGATCCTCTTGTGGTTATGTTAGAGTGGTGTATTATTTGGGGTTAGGATCCAGTAAAGAAGAAAAGGCTTTTTTAAATTGTCGACGTTTCACAACATTATGGTTGCATCCTCAGGACACATAGATTTAGTGTTCTGCATGAAAACCATATTATCAGTTTTTACCTACTACGTTGATCCGCAGATATTTTCCAGATATTAAGTTTCCAAATGGTTTTCGTAAACGATCCTCTTGTTTTTATGTTAGAGTGGGTTAGGATCCAGTAATAAAAACAAAAGTCTTTTTTTAAATTGTCGACGTTTCGAAACTTTATTGTTGCATTCTCAGGACACATATAGATTTTATATCCTGTATGAAACCCATATTATCAGTCTTTACCTACTCCGTTGCAGATATTTCCCACATATTAAGTTTCTAAATGATTTTTTCTAACGATCTTCTTGTGAGTGGTGTATTATTTGGGGTTAAGAAATATCTGCAGACCAACGGAGTAGGTAAAGACTGATAATATGGGTTTCATGTAGGATATTAAATCTGTGCCCTGAGGATAAAACTATAAAGTTGCAAAACGTAGATATTTTAAAAAAAGGCTTTTGTTTTTTTACTGGATCCCAACCTCAAATAATACACCACCTTAACATAACAACATGATCGATAACGAAAACCAGTCAAAAACCTAATATCTGTGAAGTATCTGCGGACCAACGGAGTAGATCAATGCTGATAATATGGGTTTCAATTTAAGGTGGCGAAACAAAATGGCGGCCAAATAAAATTTTTAAAAAATCAATTTAAAAAAATTTTGTTCAATTGATTTTGCAGAAAAATGATATGAAAATGGCATAAACTGGTACGAATTCAATATAACGTAGCAAAATGGCGGTATATGTGAATGTAAAAACTACTTATTAAATTTATTTTATTATGCCCAAAAGTCAAATGTGGTATAGGTAGAAAGAAAAGATATTGGTAGGAATCCAATATGATGAAACAAACAAAAATGAACAGACAGTATGTGTAACACATATATATTGGGACTATGAATTGAACTAAATTGGGTCACATTTCACTATTCCTAACAAATGGAAAAAAATCACGAGGGAAGTACCGGGTAAAGAAGTTTTGGTTTTATTACGGACATATACGGAGTTATATGTTGGGGTAATGCGGCTACTGTGTCTGCAGCCTTCTCATGTCAAAAAAATATTCTTCGAATAATGACACGAGTTCCTAGAAGAACACATTGTAGAGAGCTTTTCATTAAATATAAGTTGTTTACGTTGCCATCAATTTATATTTACACAAGTGCAATGTATGTAAAGAATAGGGAAAGTGAATATTCATCATTCATATGATATCCACAACAAAAAAGTAATCTGTGCATACCGCAATGTAGACTACAATGTAATTATAATAGTCCTTATACCATGTTAATTCGTATTTATAACAAAATACCCGATGAAATAAAATCCACTTTCGTTTAAATTATTTAAGAAAAACTAAGACAATATTTACAAACCAGGGTTTTTTATGGCTTTAATAAATTTTACACTATACACTAACACAATTATTACCTCAGTCATGACCAAATTTGCTTATGGACACATCACTGTTTATCTGATTTAAACAAGTGTATATTATAATACATATATTTGCATTAGTGACCCTAAATGCTAAGAGTATGTTGATACTTCAGTAGTTTTAGGATATTTAAAAACAAATATTTTATGGGATTATAACATCAAAGCATCGTATCATTCTTCGCTCTTGAATATTCACAATAAAGGCAGTTGTATATCAAAATTAACACCAGGAAATTGAATACGTTATTTGGGACACGAATGTAATCAGGGTTTTCCACGAAATTCTATACCAATAACCCCTAACCACAAACTAAGTAATTGGAAGATTATCCAACGAATTCAATTTGTTTCAATTAAAACACTTTCTCCCAATATTGAAGTCAGGTTCATTAGGTTATGAATTTAAAATAATGAGTTCATTTTATGTTTTTATTATTAAAAGTCCTAAAACACTTGCTGGAATTAGCATAAATGCAAAAATTTAGTAATTTTGGAGTATATAAAGCCGATGTAAAAATAAAATCTGTTTTGCATACAGGTGCTGATCCAAAAACGCAATTTGAAGAGTGGGAAATGATATCCCACGATGTGCCAAAATTCAGGGTATGTCATGCATGTAAACTGATACAACACTTAGACGATTTTCAAATATCTGCTTGAGCCGAAAACATTTCTAGAGTATGTTTTATCTAATTTCAATGTTTTAAATAAAAAAATAGGGCAGTGTTGCCTAGTTTAGAATTTTAATAATTTTTTTATTTTTTTTAAATGCCCCCTGTATCTTCAGAACGTTTAATTTAATGTGAATAATTACTTATGAATTCCTTATCAATAACAGAGATGTTATCTCAATAAATAAAAGTAACATTTTTATTTCCTTATTTTACTTAAGAAGCAACAGTGAATTAGATTAATTGAATGAAAACAGTAATTATTCAAAATAATAACAATTGCCTAATAAATAACAAATTAAGCCTTTAACTCTATTGTTTCTACGAGAGTCAGCTGTAATCGTAGACGTAACAACAGGGAAACGGAATTGTTTTGATTTGAACGCAATTTCTGGGTAAAGGAAATTATATGAATATTTCCTTGTATTAGGAATAGTGAAGTTTGATCCAATTTAGTTCTGCACATAATCATTTAGTAACATATATACATTTTACATATACTGTTTTTTCAAACATTTTTATTGGGCGCCATTTTATTGAGGCATATTGGATTCGTATTAATGTTTTAGCAGTTTTTACCTACGCCACAGTTGATTTTTTGAAATAATTTAAAATACACTGAAAGAAGTTTTTACATATTTTTAAAACCGCCATTTTGTTTCGTCATATTGAATTCGTACTAGTATACCCCTATATCACAAATAATCTGTGTAGAAAATTTAAAGTCAACTAAATGAGAAGATTTTTGGCGGCCATTTTGTTCAACCATCTTGAATTGGCACCACAATTTTACGAGTTCATTTCTATATCTCAATTAATGCTTGCATAAAATTTGAAATTAATTTAATAAATAGTTTTTTCCCGCTGATATTTTAAATACGCTATTTTAAATTCATACCAAAAGGTTATTAATTCATTTCTAGGTAACACTTGGTGTTTGTGCGAAATGTGCCGTAAATTGTGTAGTTCTTTAGTAATATTTTTTCCGCTATATTGGCATTTTACCAAAACGTTACCAGGTCATCAAATGACCCTTAATTGTTGACCAAAATTTGGTCAATTGGGTAAATAGTTTAGTAGGTAAGCAGACAGACAGACGAGACGGTCGGAATTGAGAAAACAGGTTTTTTGGCATCTAGGGAGGCTACCAGTTCATCTCTATCTCACACTTAATTTGTGCACAAAACTTGAAATCAATCTAATATGTAGTTTTTTTAGGCTGCTTTTTTAAATATTTTATTACGCGGCAATTTCGG
The DNA here is from genome assembly GCA_030620095.1 of Kuschelorhynchus macadamiae. Classification (NCBI taxonomy): domain Eukaryota; kingdom Metazoa; phylum Arthropoda; class Insecta; order Coleoptera; family Curculionidae; genus Kuschelorhynchus; species Kuschelorhynchus macadamiae. Next base: position 455,058 of record JAUTXW010004692.1, read on the forward strand.
TTCGCCAATTCGAATCCAAACCAGTAATATTCTACGTGATACGTGATGTTTGTGCAAAATTTCAAGTAAATTTGATAAATAGTTTTGTAGTAAATATTTTTTTAACATCTCCCTAGGTCGCCCTTTTGTTTTGCCATCCTCATATAACTTTTAAATTTGCCCAGAATTGGAAATTAATCATCGGGTAAGTAGATTTTTAGCCATGCCGCGAACAGACAGATCGACGTCAGACAAACAGACCGACCGACGGACGGAATTAAGAAAACATATTTTTCTGACATCTAGGGCCCTAAAACGTAAATATTTGTAAATTTTACAATTCCCTTTTACGAAGGAAAAAAAAGGGGGGCGTACATTAGTTCATGATCACCCCGTAAATAAGAACAACTACTGCCACTGCGAAGTAAAAAATATATTATATTATCACAAAATTATGCCAGGATGACAGTAGTTTTAGTTGTCATATATTTACTTTATAAAAACTTATTTTTTATAAATCACAGAATTTACTTTTAGGTATTTTCTGGCCATGTACAAAATAGTCAGCAATATAGAATAAATCAAAAAAAAAAATCTAGATTCCAAACCTGTCGCGACAGAGATAAAATATTGACGTTTTATGGCTGTGCCGTTTTTATTACAATTTCTGTGACAATGCGATCCTTAAATAAGGGAGGAAATGAAAACCGTCAAGTAGAAAGAATTTTTATAAAAATACCCGGAAAATTCCATAGAGGGAATATACTTCAAAAGAAATTTCTTATCATATATTTTATCAACAACTCACGGTAAATTGAACTTTACAGAAAAGAGCGATTCTGTATAAAACTTCTTTACAAAAGGTTTCGGGAAAAAAATCACTGAAAAAGTTTTTATAGATTGAAGTAAAGAGATACGCGTTAAAAAATGGTGGTTTTAGTTATTCCCAAGTTTATTATTTCGTATTTTAAATGGAGAAGACACAAAAATATGATATTTAGATTTATAGATGGTACACATTTTTTTCAAATGAGAAGCTTGTCTCAGAAGCAGAAAATATTATAACCAACTTTGTTTTTATATCAAATAACTGGGATGATAGTCAATTTGATCTATAATTATGCAAGCCATAAGGGAAGAAAAGGAAAACGTTTTTATAATGGAGCATAAACATAATTAGAAAACTTTAGAAAAAAATATATAAAAATCACGATTTTTATATATTTTGTGTGGGGAAGATGAGATTTACGTCAATACGAACTGAAGTAACGAAAACGTGTTTTTGTTAATTGTGTTGTAAAGTGACAATTAAAACACCTGTAAACATTTCAGGCATAATTTTATCCAACTAAACAAGAGAAATAAGATATTTGCTAAATGAATTTGACATAGTTGGTTGCAGTTGGATTAATATTAACTATATGTGCTTAACCTCAAGTTTTTTAATAACAAATGGCTAATTATCATGTACAATAATTTATACAGTAATCTAAGGAGTGTTTATACTAGGATCAAATAAACACCGATTTTGGCCAGTGGTCGGAAAAACGGCCAAAACTCGTTCTGGCCACCAGAATATTGCCAGTGTACTAAATATCGCTTTCCGGCAGTTTAATGAGAACCAAAATGTGTTCTGGACCTCTTGCGATTACCAGACCGCATTCTGGATATTTTGCGATTGCCAGAACGAAAGCATTTTGGCATTTATCAAATTGTCAGAACACGTTGAGCACACAAACAAAAAATCCAAAGGCCAATGTAATATGAAAAGATATTTTTATTGTTTATGTAAGTTTGACATTCAAATTTTAAAAATAACATCAATTCTAAAAAAAACAGAAAACATCAAATCACCCAACAAGAAACGTTAACTACATAAAATTTTGGTGCCTTAAGTGGTGCATTTCTGTTGTAACATTTGATTTTACATACTACTCTCTTAGCTCTACACGGGCATACACGTCGACGCAATAGCGTTTTGCAGTTGCACTGTATAAAGAACTTTTTCGATCCAGATCCTAAACCAGAAGCAGTTCGGAGAGATACAGATGTTGACGGGACCGACAAAATATCAATAAAGATGGAGTGGGCTAATGTAAACTCATTACGGCAATACAGCCTTGGTAAAATTCCATCTTTCGTTCCCGAAAATGGATTAAAAATTATTTTAAATGGCTGATCTAAATTTGTTAACTACCAAACTGACAAAATCTAAAGTTGTTAATACTAAGTACAACAGCTAACACATTTCTCGGGGCAAGACTGCCTCTGTCAACATCAAGTACTCGTACGATAACAGTTCTTCCTACGTCAATAGGTGATAACTATGAATTTGAAAGGGCTATTATTTTCTCGGCTTGCTTTTTCAGTTCGCTCCTAGCTTCATTCCGTACATTACTTATTTTCTCACTTCGTAAACATCGGCTACATGTAATGCTCTGCTCACTCTTGCAATTTCCTTCGTTAGCTTTCCCGCGGATAATATGAATAGGTAAGCAACAAACAGAACATTTATGAGTATCTGAAATTTCTATTTTGCATATTGTACACGAATTTTTCTCTTGTGTATCTTCAGTGTGCGTTCTGTTTGCCAAACTATCTTCCACAACTAGCCGCAAATTTTCTTCATCTCTCGTCTGAATTCTTTTGATCGCACAAATTTTGTAGTTCATATGGACTTTTGGTTATTTCTGTATACAGAGAACAATTTTTATTGCTTTGCACAAATCGCAGTCCTTCAGACGATTTGGTAGTGTTTTGGTCAGCCAACCATGTAACCAACATGTCCCTTACATCTTCGTTCGATCTCTCTACAGACCCTTGACAAATGACGCAACAGCTATACGGCCCATATTTCAGCAAGATTTTTTACTATGCTGTTTGTAAATTCTCTGCCATTGTCACTTTGTAGAATCATAGGTACGCCCAACAAACAGAAAATCTCTAATAAATGATAGGCAACTTCTTCAACCGTCTTTGTTTTTAATGCTCCTAGCACGGTGAATTTTGTTAAATGATCCTGAAAATTAAGGATAAAACAAAAATCTTGGTCTGGCTCACTTTGCATGTCAATTAAATTTACTTGAAAGCGCGAATTCATTTCGTTTGTTAGAATTGACCTCACCACTAAATCTTTTCGTTGCACTTTCTTATTTAATTCAAGTAGCAAAGTAGTAAGTACACCAATTATTTGCTATGTTATGTTACAATATTTTCTCTTCAAAATCCATTACTAAAATAAATAAGAGAATATAATTAGATCTTATTTACGCTGAAGAAACTGCGAAAATAATTTATAGTTTAAAAAATTAAGAAACGCGCTTTTACCGCACTAAAAAATATAAAATAATGTAGCTTCTGATGTCCAATGTTCAACGACTATGCCAAAGAGCGTTGCAGCTGCACGGAGGGGTATTTGATGGATCTAGCTGGCCAAAACTGGATTTTCAAAAACCACATTCGGGTCAAAACAAACGATTTATAGGGAATACCAGGTAGGTCCCCCACCCGAACATATTGTTATCATGGCCTACTTCGCGCCTGTTTGCGGACGTTAACTCTAGTGATAGTTTTTAATTGTTCTCTCTGCAAAAAATGTGCTTTTAAAAATGTTTTTTTTGTTGCGTACTTAAGATTAATATTAGTTATGGATTATGAAGCTAATTACTTTTATTCTCATATTAGAATTTTAATTTATTATTAGTTTCTTATACGTTTTTTTCTTTATTAGGAAAAAGCCTGTAATTTTATTGTCTATATTAAAAGATAATAGAACTAGAAGGCCTTTGGTTACACTTCAAGGTTCGTCCTGGTATGTTTTTTTGTAGAAATAAAAAATGGACGGTGTTTACTTTGTCAAAATCATTTAATTAAAGTCCACTATGTCCCACTCTTTCAGTAATACATATTTAAGGCCTACTATGTATTGCGAAATTTAAAAAAGTACTGTATCGGTGTTATTTCCTCTTACTACTTTTTATGGTGAATGATGTTATAGTACCTACTAATTTTACAATATTTTGTTAACACGCTTTTATTAACTTCACTTGTATGTCACCCCCGAGGAGTTATCTGTATTAAAAAATATGTAGATACCTATATGAGATATGTAAAAGATATTTTAAGACTTAAAAGTATAAAATAAATCTGCCAAAAAGCGTCCCAAGCTTTTTGGCACTATCACTAAATATTTTTTAAGTCAAATACATTATGTTCTACTTTTTAGTGCGTTACAGACAAAAGCGTATTTTCCAATTTTTTTAAATTATAATTTATTTTTTACTCTTTAGTCTTAAAATATCTTTAACATATCTCATTTATATATATATATATATATATATATATATATATATATATATATATATATATATATATATATATATATATATATATATATATATATATATATATATATTGTTTGGCCCACTTCCTGATGTACATTTGGTCGGAAAATTGTAAATTTTGTTTGACCCAGACTTAAAAGTCAAAAAAATAATAATTTGAAGTTTAAAAAACTAAGAAACACGCTCCTGATGTCCAATGTTTAATAACTATGTCAAAAAGCATGGACCGCTTTTTGGTTACATTCCTTTGAGCATTATATATTACAGTATTGTGCGAATTAATGTGAACACTGGGAATTTCTTTATTATTTCAACTTGGCAACATTGCGGTGACAATTCTGACAGGTGTTTGTTGACATATCCCATAGCTTGTCATTCTGCATTATGTTATTGCTAATGTCATTCGTTTTGGAGGTTATTGTAACTAAGTTACACTTGTTTTGTGGTTTGGGAGAAATATCACGTTTTAGTTAGTGTTTTCGTGTTTGCGGCATCATGGACATCACGCCAAGGAAAAGAGAAAGGATAATTACACTTAGTCAGCACACATCCATGACGCAAAGGGACATTGCTCGTGAGTGTTCCGTAAGCTTGGGAGCTGTAAATAAGTTAATTAAACAAAAAAAGGAAACTGGATCAGTTGAAGTTCAACGGCAGGGGAAATGTGGGAGAAAAAGAAAGACAACTTCCCGAGATGAGATGTTTCTTTTGAGAAACAGCAAGCTAAACCCTAGAAAGACAAGCTATGACCTTCAGCAGGACTTGGAAAAGGCTGGAGTGAAAATTCACGACTCTACAATTCGCAGACGTCTTTTGGAGGGAGGAAGAAAAGCTGTAAGACCTCAGAAGAAACAGCTTCTAACAGAGGCTATGATGAAAAAAAGGCTAATTTGGGCAAAAAAATATGCTTACTGGACAGAAGAACACTGGAGAAATGTCTTGTTCTCAGATGAGACACACTTTTTAGTGCAGGGGTACCGATCAAAGTTCGTGAGGAAAGGTGTGGATGAAAAGTTTACTGCAGCTCACTTGGTTCAAACAGTGAAACATCCAGTCAAGAAGATGTTTTGGGGCTGTTTTTCATATAAGGGAACAGGAAAACTTATACCCATTGAAGGCATGATGAACAGTGAAAAATATAAAGCAATGTTAGAAACATGTTTGTCTAGAGAACTGGAAAAAGTTCAAGCAGTTGGCAAACCAATCTTTCAGCAGGATTCAGCACCATGCCATGTTTCGAAGAAGATGGTGAAATATTTCAAGGACAAAAAGGTTACCCTACTAGAGTGGCCTGGAAACTCACCAGACATTAACCCAATTGAGAATTTGTGGGCTATATGCAAGGCTAGATTGCTAAAAATGGATTGTACAACCAAAACTAAGATGATTGAGGCTGTCATTCAGGTGTGGTTTCGAGATGACAAAATTAAAGATAATTGCCAAAAATTAATTGATTCGATGCCAAAACGAGTTGAAGCTTTATTAAAAGCCAAAGGAGGACATATCCCCTATTAAATAATATTAAAATATGTATTTATAAACTTGTATTTTGTATTTTTTCTTTTAATAAACAATATTTAATGTAAATCTTTCTGTGTTCACATTAATTCGCACAATACTGTATTATTAAGTCGACACGTCGTACAGATAAGTATTTAAAGGATTTAGCTGGCCAAAATTATTTACTAGTCAAAATTCATTAGAAATAGGTACTAAGTTTTGATACAATATGTGTATATTAAAAAGAATATGTTTTATATTACTTTATAGCACATACATTGAATATATTTATTTATATATATATATATATATATATATATATATATATATATATATATATATATATATATATATATATATATATATATATATATATATATATATATATATATATATATATATATATATATATATATATATATATATATATATATATATATATTTGTATCTTTTCAATCGTCGTCTTTGTTTCAAAATGTGTAACCGCTACTTTTATGACGTAGCCAAAAATTCAATTCGGGTGGGGGGCCAAACAGTCAAATTTCAGAAAAATTAGTAAAAAGCTTGCCCTATATCAACATATTTTTAAGGTTTCGGGGGGGGGGGGTCCAGAACCCCAGGGCCCCCCTCGCTACGTGCCTGACCTTTATTTCTGTATGTATTTAATAGTATCTTTCACTTGTAAAAATATTGCTACGATCATTGCTATTACATACCATTTTTTGCAGACCATCATTGAAATGCAACTAATGGCACTAACACATATTCCCTCTTGCAACTTTTATGCACGCGCTCTAATCAAACACTAGATGGGTACTGATACTCCCAAATTGCGGGTAGTGGTGTGTTTTACAAGCTAAGACACGCACATAATAGGTTTTTGGACGGTTTGTTTATCTGCTAGATGCGTTCTGACAATGGCAAAAGGTCCAGAACGTGTTCTGGTCTACATAAAACCACCGGAAAGCCATATGGAATTTTGCCGGCGCTGTATTGCCGTAATGAATTAACATTGGCCTACTGCACTTTATTGATATTTTATCGGTTTCGACAACGTCTGCATCTCTTCGAACTGCTTCTAGTTTAGCATCTGGATCGAAAATAGGCTTTATACAGTGCAATTGCAAACGCTATTGCGTCGACAAAAAATGCACATATAGAGCTAAGAACACACAGTATTTATTATATGAAAGTTTACCGATTTTTTAAACCATTCATATCTGATAAGCCAATATTAGTTTTTACCTAAAATCTTATCATAGCTCTATATTTTTTGTAGACGCAGTAATTTCTCTACTTGTGAAACCACCAATGTAATATAATTTAAATGATGAAGTCTCAACCTATTTTAACCTCTAACTAAATTTGGGTTGAATAATATCAAAAAGATAAAAGGTTAAATTTAAAAACCAAATAAACTACTCTGCAATTTCTCAAATTTCAACTTTAATTTTAATATCCAAAACTTGTAAACAAAATGATTTATTTTCAAACGGTTTTTTTTACATTTTGTAGGCGTATGTTTTGTTAAAATTTGTATGAGACCTGAGTTTTAAGAGTTGCTTTAATGTGGTAATTTCGATTTAAAGTGCATTTTCTTAAAATTTCAATATATGATTTGTTCTTTGAAAAATAACATTTTGCCTAAAAACATACGTTTTTTCAATATTCCCCCTCTTTATTAAGCACTATGTTTGTAAAGACTCACTTTTTAATTGTTTTGGCATCCTTAGTCAACTTAAAAACAAATTATTACAATTTTGATAGTGATTTCCTGAGAGTCAATTTTACTTCAGGGGTATGCTAATTAACTTTTTCAGAAAAGTGATTTCGAAGCCGCACGGTATTTTAGTTTTATTCAAATATTAACCACAGCGGAGCAATTTTGTTTATCTTGGTTAGCTGAATTTTGTTAAAGCAGAATTTATTTTTTTTACAATAACATGTCGAGGAACTTCCTAAGCAAAAATTATATCTAATTATATTTTTGTTTATCACTAGCCTTTAAAACACCGGATAACTCAAATATCCACAAGAATACCAGGTGTAAATTAATTCTTAGCCAAAACTCTGATATGTAATATATCTTATAAAACTATTTAAAAAAAATCATCTAAACAGGGGCTTGAAAACGATTGTTCGAGATAGAGGATGTTGAAATGACAATATTTGTTTAGTTTTTTTAATAAACCTCCTACGTTCGTAGAGATTTTGAAATAAAATTTGGTACACGATATACTATGATTAATATCAATTAAGTGACTGAATAAGTTTTACAAAATTTTTCAGGATGTTATTTCTTTCTGGATTGCAACCCTTTTAAGCCTTCCGAACTTTTTGGGTTCTAAACTTTTTTCGATATTTTGCACAGTTTAGAATTTATTTAGCAAAAGATCATTCATGCGTACCTAATTTGAAGGTCGTAATGCAACATTACAAATTTACCACTTTTTTAAGCATTTGACCTTAAACTTATAAACCTTTAATTAGCTATGCAAGAATAGAGGGTTTTCTGAATAACTTCTGAATGGGGTAAAATATGGAAAAATTTAAAAAACTAAAAAGATACAGAATAATAAATTTGAATTTGTTGCCAGTGACGTTATAGTAAGAAAATGTATTTATGCGTATTTTTGATAAATAGTCCGCATGTACTCTATACCATAAATCATTTAAAAGTATCTAAAAATGTAGGATGTGTTTCAAGAAAAAAACCAAAAAATATTACATTTTAACGACTTGTATCTCAAATACGAAAGGACTGCTAACTTCTTTTTCTATAATCTGTGTTTCTTATTTTTATGAGAATAATTGCTTCCCAAAGTTTCAGACATGCATATATTTACACCCTGTATAGTATAGTTCAACACGAAAAAATATTTTTAAATATATAAAATATAGTTTTCGTATAACAACATGGTATATTGTTGGCTCCATAAACACGTATTTTTTAAATACAAACCTACATTTTTTATTCTTATATACCATTATATTGGTACCATTTATATAATACTTCTAAATTTGATAGCATATCTTGTAGAGTACAAAAGTTACTATAAAAGTGTTAAATTTATTTTGCTGCAACACCACAAATAAAATTAGTAAAAAAAGTAATTTTTCCATAATGTCTTTATTTCGATAATCTCAAACATTTAGCAAAAGTTTATGGACAAGTAAGTTTTATAATGAGTACTTTAGTTCTTTAGACGACATTTAAACTTTTTCATCTCTTACAGTTTCTGAGATCCAAATCTTAACCACAGAATTTTCAGGACCATATGTATATAAAGTTTATACTAATTATGGACACCCTGTATGCGAATGACTCCTGATAAAGAAAAACGTACTTAATTATTAAAAGAAAATTATAAGTTGCATAAATCAGTTTAAAAACAAAAAAATTACTCCGCCTATGGTTAATATTTGTTACGAAATTAAAAAATTGTTACAAGGTTCGAAACCACCTTCTCAAAAATAATAAAGAGAAATAAAAATATGAATTAAATAATTCAGAAGATTAACCTTAATTTAAGAAAATAAAAAAGATATGATAGGATTTGACAAACTTAATTCGTATGACCCTGAAGTAATTTTACTTCAGACACTCAGAAAACCAAAATTGTAATACATTTTTGCTAAGTTGACCTGAAGGAAGTTAAAACAATTAATAAGTTAGTCTTTTCAAAAATAGTGTTCGATGTACACGGTGTCCCATTTTGGGTACTTTTGCGGGGTATCTCCGTTGTTATTTTTATAGATTGAAAGTTGCGGTTTTCGTAAAACTAAAGATGCCGTGACAGGGCTAAATTGAAAATGTTTCATTTTTAGGCACCCCTTGTATCTCAACTATCAGATAAATTATCGAAAATGTGAAAACTGTTTCTTATATAACTTTTCCCGTAGAACTAAATTCCGCCTTCGGAAATAGTATACAGAGTCAGGTCAAAAAGTGATCAGACCATACTTTATTCTTTTAAATGGTTTATTTATACGAGTATAAAATTTGTCTTTTTTTACCTTTTCAAAAACACATAATAGTATGCACTTTTCTCAGAAACACGCAAATAAATGAGAATTTTCTGAAATTATATGCATAATTTAATAGTAGGTAATGAATAACAATAAGAAACAATTGAAAGTTACATATTTCTAACGAAGAATTGAAAACCTTGCATATAGGTATCTTCTTACATAAAAATACCTATTTAATAACAGCAAAATTGTAACGACAGTTTTATAGCATAAAGTAACAATATAACAAACACAAACATATAACATTCTTAAAAAAAAAAGAAAAAACAAATTTTTAAAGGTGATGTTTAAATTGACGACCATTTTCTCTAATGCAAAACTGGCACATTTTTGTAATTCTTTGAATAGCGTTAAAAAGAAATTGGTCTCATTTTTTCAATTTTCATTACTCTCTATAAAATATACTAGCATATCATAATTTTCATACGCTGCCATTATTCGAAGAAATTGATAAATATCAATTAAATAAAAATTCGAAAAGAACGTTTATAAACTGTTTTATAAACCAAAAGTCGATCCAAAAACCGATGAGATAGACAAATATTAGACATTTATTTTTGTTTGTTTTCATAAATAATAGCCATAGCCTACTATTAAATTATGCATTTACATATATGCATACTATTATATATTTTTGACAAGTTAAAAAAAAGACAAATTGTGTAGTCTATAAATATAAAGGGTGTTCCGTTTAAAAAATAAGGTAGGATCCGATAACTTTTTGACCAGACCCTGTATACTAATTCCGGCGGAATTGAGTTCTAAGGAAAAAGTTATATAAGAAACAGTTTTCACATTTTTCGATAAGTTATCTGATAGCTGAGATACGAGGGGTGCCTAAAAATGCAACATTTTCAATTTAGCCCTGTATCTTAAAAACCTAAAAGGGTAATAAAAATGTTGCTAACTGCATCTTCAGTTTTACGAGAAGGTAGCATATTGTCGCAAAAACCTGAACTTTCTATCTATAAAAATAACGGAGATTCTCCACAAAAGTAACCAAAAATGGGACACCCTGTACACGGAAAATGTCGGAATAAATGTTCATTTTTACGAAAACAAAAAACTAAAAAGTGTGATATTAAAAATATTGGTAATCAGATTTGCCCACAAATGACACATTTATTAAGTATATACACTCAAAAAAAAATTTCGATTTGAAAATTCTTGCTCAAATTTTGTGCAAAAAATAACAATTTTTTACCCCTCTTATAAACAAGATAACAAGCATTTCTTTATTCTCTTATTAAAATATAAGCCTGCAAAAAAACAAAAAACCTGTTCAAACCATTTTTAAAATGTATGACAATTTAAAATCAAGTTGAATTTTAATAAATTGGGCTTGTATTGCACATACATTGTAGTTATTTAAAAAAATGCATTTAAACATCAAATATTTTATATCCCTGATAGAAGTAATTTCCATGAGATCTTTATGATAATATGATGTTATACATAAATTAATTTCTAAAGCAGTTAAAGTCTGTAATTTAGACAACTTTTAATTTAATTTAACTGTAACAGTTTTGTAGGCTTCAAGACTATTGCAATATTTCATCTTTCGTTTAGAAACTGTGTGATAGAATATTCATATTAATAACAGGTGGTACTCCATCCAAATTTTGATGTAAACTGGATTCTCCTAGTATAAAACTATCCATCAAATAAATCAGTTGCATTTCGTATCGAAAATAAACATACATTTTTTAGCAATGTCTAAAAGTGAAAATAGTTTTAATAAGAACATACAAATTTACGTCTATCTGACATCTGGGGTATATTCCAGGGACTCTCTAGGACCTGACTAAAAGTCGAGATACTAGTGAAGATCACAACAATTGTTGAGACGAAAAGCAAGATGCTGGGACGGACAAGCAGTATAACAAATAAGGTGTACGGTTCATTATTGCTCTTTGTCTTTTATATCCAAACGGAACAAAATCGTAATTGTCAAGGAATTTACGTTTCAAAAAATTGGGTTTATATCGATTGGACTCATCTCTGGTAACTACTTCGTATTTTTTATTCTTTCGAATATTTGAGCTGCTGACCATAAGCTCGAATTCGTGGCCGTTTAAAAGTGTGTCTAATATGGAATCAATATATATATATATATATATATATATATATATATATATATATATATATATATATATATAATAATTAATTATTAATATTATAATATATTATTAATATTATAATTTTAAGCAAATCACCTTCACTTTGCATACAAACTTTTCATTTCCATCAGCAATAGCAAAAACTTTGTAAACGTAATTCTTTGGACCGCACTTGCAAGTTCTAAAATATAACTGATAGTTCCGGATCCTTCGAGCCATGTATACTACAAACTCTCTCCTAGGTAGTTTGAACCTCGGTTTGAACTGTCCTCCTTTGTGAGAAAAAATTGCAGGATCTGTATTTTAATAAAGTACTTTACCTCCTAACTGCTCTAAATAGCTATACAATTTTAAGCGAGCCTAGTGTGTATCCAGCAATACATGCATTGACAGTGGAAAGAGGATCGCAACTCTTTTCTTTAAATTCATAATTCACAACGAGAACATTTTCATTTACACGAGGTACAGTACAGTAGTTGGTTAAAAAGTTAAAATAATCCCCGCGGCTATTTATAATTTTAATTTTGACTAATTTTCAGGGTGTCCGAGTTTTCCTCAAAATCTATTAAGCACAACTTAGCCAGGGAATTCTTCAGAATTGACTGAAACTCTAGACTTATACCTTCGCGATGAAAAAGGCCTCGACATATTTATATTTTTGTTCGGTTACTGAAGAGTAACAGCCCTCCAGCTTTGTTGTTTACGTCATACTGTTCGATCCGATATTTCCACACTTCGTAAATATCCAACATTTTATATTCTTTTTGAACTTGCTTTTTCACCTAGACTATCAACCACCTTCCAGTTCAAGCTCGCTCCTCGTTGGAGTGAAAGCATTATTTTTTGGTTATATTTTCACCAGAGAATAAAGAATGATTGTTTACATAATTTTCAATTTTAGAACTTTCTTTCATATGCTTATGCAAATCGCATTACATCTCAATGCCTTCAAAACTGAATTTCGTGTAATGAATCATTTAAAAAGATTTAAAACAACGGGGGCAACTATAAAACTCGAAAATTTGATTAGTAGTCTCACAAAAACCGTCAATTCGTGTAAAAGCACTTTTTTGTCATTTGCGGCGTGTTAAAGAGACATTTCTTTCTGATTTTCTTCATTTTAACCATTGTATTACGGTTCTTGGCTCGATATCTCGGCAGCGATAACCCTATTTAGGGATACCGATCAGGTTGGATTTTAAAAAATTGCGCCTAAATAATTTTTGTTGCCTGCGGAAATTATTTTTAATCTCGAAATGTAAGCCTCTGTTAAATTGTCCACATCGGATACACAGTACTAGTATTGTCTCGCTGGAATCAAACTCTTTATACAAATATCTTTGTCTGTGTTTATACAGTCAACACAGCACTGCTTAATACATACAAATTGGATGTATGCTCTAGATATCCATATTTCAACAGCACATCTTTAGTTCTGGGCTTTCTGGTGTCTCGTGTAACAGTTTTGATTTCCTGGTACATGCTTCAGATAGTTTTTACATATATAATTTAATCTGTTCACAAACAGACGATAGTCTCAACGAGTCGGATTTCTTATGTTTATCGTAACAGTCCTACCCTCTAAACTCTAAAAGATCTCAAGCAATCACTACATCGTATTTTAATTTCAAATTGCAAAGCTTAACACTGTTAACAAGCTATATGTCAGCTCGTGATGTTCTGTCTTATATTTATTTTTATTATTATTATTTTATTTTTTTTATTTTTTTTTGTAGACCATAATTGTGCGACTATAAATCTCACTCAACATTATCTATTTTTACATGGTTTATACATATTTTATTAACATGCTGTTATAAACGCAATAAAAAATATTTGCTGGAGTGGCAAGTTTATTTGGCAGAGTATCTAACTAAACCGCTGGAGAGAAGAACTATACATGCAAATTTTTTGACACAATTCAAGTTCTTATATTTTTAAAAAGACCTAAGATATTAAGTTGCGGTTTTCGGCCTTGTCTAGCACCAAGTTTGGAGTTTATGGCTCAGGAAAACATACCTGTAGCGGACCTTAACAAATCTCTTGTCAAAATGTCAAAAAAACTTACATGGAACTAAGAAAACCAGAATTTCTAAAAAAAATCCTATATATAATTACTGTCCCTGTATAGCACAATATATGCTTTACTTGTATACTGAAAACCTGCCAAACTGTCAAAAAAATCTTCAGAGCCAATTTTGAAGGATTAGATTTTTTAAAATTATAATACCCTCTATTAACAAAAACTCCAAATCGATACTTATGATCCTAAATCCTTCAAAAATACTAGTAGAGAAAAAAAGCTAAACATTTACAGCCGTGAAAACAAATTTTCCCCAGTTTATTACCCAAATGTCCTAAATCGATATATTATATCGAGGTGTTTCACTAGGAAAAAGAATTACAGCTCTTAGGCCAGAATTTCTAAAGAAATAAAACGTCCTATATACACCTTCCCGTTTAACATATTATAGGCTTTACGACTTATCCGAACAGTGCAATAAAGATATTGTATTTACTGTTCCACTCACTACGTTAAATATACTACCATAAAAGCACACAAAATTTAAAAAATTTGAGCCCGTAAACTGAAAACCTGCTAAAATGTACAAAATCCCTGCTTATATAGCGAAAAATACATCTGTCCTATATCCAATTACAGGAAAGCATTTCGCAGCTCCAATTGATCCAAAAAAAGGTAATCGAGTAGCACTTCTATCAAACCAATATCGACATTATTCATAAATTGGAAATGACAGCAAATTTTCTTAAAGATATTTTACAAAGTTGGGGAAAATATTGCACCCCAAATTGCCTTGCTATTATATGAAAAAACTAAATAATTCTGATTACATTCGGCTTGAAAGTAAAGGTGCCCTTTAGAATTAAGTTCAAATTTAAAAAATTATAACTTTATCTACGATAAGGTCAAATTTTTGGCAGGGCCTTGAGGCGTCAAAGTGAAAAATACCTTAAAACTTCAAGACGCTGATTTATAATAAATTTTATTGTTAGTCAGTGCAGAATGCAGATAAAAAAGCACCCAGCAAAAATCAATTCCCGAGTGACGATTTATGATTACACATTGCTGATATACCCACACTATTTGATCTATATCTATTAGCCATTCATCGAAATCTTCCCATAGTCATTTTAATATAATTTAAAAGATAATAACCTTTCCCAACAGCCGATCGTATAATTAGAGACTAGCTAATATTTTAAATACATCTATATCAATATAGTCAATATTAATAGCGGTAAAATATTAAACCAGCTAGTTTTGGTTAATTTTTATGCACATACAAAAAGACACATGTAACTAGCCTTTTTCGTTAACTCTTTGTTCTCTCTATTGTTAAAACATACAAATTTAATTTTTAACATTTAACGCATTAAGTTATTTTTTTCATACTTCTAACAGTTTATTAGGAGCTTCCGAAAAATAAAAGCAGTGGATTTTCTTATTTGAAACTGTTTAAAAGCAAATATCAGGGTGGCTTTTTCAGGGCCAAAGGCCGCACTCATGTTTGTCAAAAGATTATATTGATTTACATCTACATCTGGTAAAATACTTTTCATAGTCTTCAAAATCAGATTATAAATAATACCTTCAAAAACTTTCCAAAAGTGTTAATTGGATAAAAGAATATCTTTTTTCAAAATTGTAGAGAATAATCCCATATTGTAGATCGACTTCAATTTAAATTTATGTTCAACTTCCTAAAATATTGATATTGCAGGTAATCAAGCTTGATAGTACTTTTTCTTAATTGTCCATGATCCAAAAAATTATACCTTGCGGTCCATGTCTTCTCTCTTGGTCTGATTGAAATGAAATGAAAAATTAAAATGTTTTAATTATTTATTCAGTCCTTACGTCTATTCTAACGATTCAATGTATAATGAAAAATAATAGGATCCCAGTTTTTACTTCTCTTTTATTTTTACTTGGGATTAGCCGGAGTTTGCCGAAGATATTCGTGTAGGATCGAGTAAGTTTTTATTTAAAGGAAAATATATATTGAAACTAGGATATATCAAAGGCAATAATATTTCTAGATTACCTCTCGAACATGGCCGAATATATTCGTGTAGCTTCAAGTACGTTTTCATTTCAAGGGAAACATACAGTGAAACAACTAATTATCCCAAGACAATAATTATGTTCTTTTTAGATTACCTGTCGAACATATACGAATATATTCGTGTATCGAGTAAGTTTTCATTTAAATTTAAATATATAGTAACTTGCTGAACTCGGCTCTAATTACAGGTTAATGCACCCTTAAAAAACATAAATACTTCTCCAGCTCTTATAGTTTATTATTTCTCTGGCAGTCAGAGAATGTACACGTGCTAGTAGTTAAAAATAAAAAAAATCGTGCTATCTAAAAACTATGTTAAAAATATAAAACGGAAAATGAAAACCCTTTTTTGTGTGCGTGAAGGACGCTCTTTCGCAACTTGTGATGAGAGATACTGAAGATCTAAAACTCACAGTTATGGTCGGATTTACATTCTGTTCTAAGAGCTTGGAAGGAGAGAAGGCTGGATTCGTTTTGAAGATGCCTCGAAAATGCACATAAACGACATTTTCGAACTTATACAAGGCGTAGCGTAAGTATTACGTTAAAAATTAAATGTGTTTTTTTTAACAATAAAGTATATCAGTTAACCCAAACCGAAACGTAAAATTAATATATTACTGTATTATTACAAAAACCGATTCATAATACAACTGTTGTTTCACTAAAAGGTAGTTTACATATACCAGGGAATCACATCTCTTATATTCAACGAGATACCGGAAAGCCTAAAACCAAAAATGTGCTGTATATACTCTATGATTTAGAAATTAGACAAGAAACGCTTTTGAAATATGAATCTCTAGAGCGTAAGGTCAACTTAAGTGTATTGAAGCAGCATTGAGATAAGTGTATAAACATAAAAATATTTGTAAAAATCGTGATTTTAGGCTTCAGATGATCAAAGGAGAATATCCTGGGTCGTCGTTCATGTTTCACTTTTTTGAAATTAGAAAGGAATTCAAAGATGTAATTGAATTAGCGCATAACGGCCAAGCCTTCGATTATCAGTTTATACTAAATCATATTTTGACGAATACCAATTTAACATCCGAGCTGATAATGAGAGGAACAAAAAAAAACTTTTAATGCAAATCGAAAATGTGAAGTTTTTAGATTCGCTCAACTACTATAAGAACAAATGATGACGACTACAAACGTTTGTGCTTTTACAGAAGCTTGCGCTTTAGCCTCCACATGAAACAAGGTATTTCGCCGAAATTTTTTAAAACTTAATACAATCTGTATCACTCCTACACAGGGTTATCGCTGCGGAGTTATCCAGTTAAGACCCACAATTCGATGGCTAATATGGGAAAAAATCTGAGAGGAATTTCTATTCAACACCCAGCAAAGAAAAGAAAAGTGCTTTTACGCGGGCATAAAATTGATGTTTTTTTGAAGCTACTACTCAAATGTTTAAGTCACTTGGCTGTTACTGACCCCGCTGTTTTTTTTTTAATATCAAAGAGATGATCCACTATACGATAACCCAGCAGAATCATTAAACTTAAGATACGAATCCACTGTGGCGAAACGCGAGCGGCTGAGGGAATTCAACAGGCAAATGAAAGAAAATTCCTAAATTGAAAAATATGTAGACTTTACTCTCTGCTGTTTTTCTTAATTCTAGAGACGCTTTTTAGGGGGGCAGAACCGGTAAATGCAATATACTTATTATAATACAAAAGAGAAAATCAGGTACCGTGACGTATGCAACCTATATCCTGGAATAAGCAAATATAAAAATTTCCCGGTTGGATATTCGCAAGAGTTTGCTTTAACCAAGTGTCAAATTTTGGATTTAAATAAGATAGATGATAAAATGTAAAAAATTACCTCGGCAGAATTTGTCTCACCCTGTATTACCTGAAAAAAAAATAACAAACTTACGTTTGTACTTTCCCGTACATGAAAGCAAAGAAACATGCTTTCAATTCGACGAAGAACAAGCCTTAAATGAAACAAAAGTGAAAGTTGAGGTGAAAAAGACAGTTGAAAACCGATATAAAATGTTGGATAGTTAAGGGTGAAAATACCGGATAGAACATTATGACGTAGGTAACAAAACTAGACGGATGTTTGTTCAAATTACGGAGACATTTCTAAAGATTAAACAAGAGGCTTCAGGTTGGCCCGGAGATTGTGCAGCACCCGAGCCAAAGGATACATATATTGAGGACTTTTTTAATCGCGAAGGTATAAGGCTAGAGTTTCAGTCAATTCTGAAGAATTCCGAGTTAAATTGTTTGGCAAAGTTGATAGCCCCGGAGAATATTTTAACTTTTTAACCAATCCCGCAATTTACATCAAATCCATACTTCCTATAACTGAAAATGCTCTCCTTAGTTATGAATTAAAGAAGAAAGTAAATGTATGTATTGCTGCATACATCTTAAGCCTCGCTTAGGATTATACAGCTATTTAGAAGTTAGGAGATATAGTTCTTTATTATGATATACTTGAACTTCTTCAACTTCAAGAATACTTTATTGCAAGAAAAAAAACATAAATTTTTATTGACAAAGCGTACTATACTAAATAGTTAATCAAATAATTAAAATAACAAACAATATAATACAATAAAATGTAAAATTGATAACATAAGTCAGAGAAAACCGACACTTAAAATCGAAAAATTATTAATTAATATATATTAAATTAAAATTAAAATATACCTTTAATAAGCACATAACATTAAATTAATTAAAAGTAAAATGCATGATCAAAATACAGAATAAACAAGAACTTAATAAAAAACTAACAATATTTAAAAACCATAATAAAAGGGGTCGGGTTATCACAAAATAAAATACTTAACTAAACTACTTCGTGCAGGTAAATACAGGATATAATGTATAAATAAAAATCACAGAACCGGAACAAGTAAAACAGATATAACGATATTTAACATAAATAATAACAAAAAAACATGTATGTAGTTTTAGACAAATACATCATTTTTTTAGTTGTGACCTAATAAATAATATAAAGTTTTAATATTCGGTGGCAAGTGATTAAAAAAATCTTTCTGCCCTCATAAATCAGAGAACTTTTTGTCAGTGCTTTGGTAGGTTTTGGCAAGGGTAAAGCCAAAAGCCGAGTATCCCGCTGGCATGCAGGACGCTGAATACTGTGCCGATTCTTAAACACAAGTGATACAGTTTCAAGAATAAACAAAGACCTGAGCATCATAATTTTTTGAGTAATGAAGTGAAGACTGAACAACTCTCTTTTGCAGCATAAAAGGTATGCGATATCTGAGGTGAGATACAAACAGTGCAAAATAGACTGCCCGCGCTATCGCTGAACCAACTCGTCTCTTGTAATTCTAACTACATAGCACCCTGAAAGTTTCTTACCCAATCCCAGAATGTAACCCTCAAAACACAGTTCACTATCGACATAAACCCAGAAACTTTCTGACAGTTCTTGCATGGAGTGGATTGCCTTCAAACTCCAAGTCATCCATGTCGCATCTAAACCCTACAATACTAGTTTTTTTTTACGTTAAAGAAAAGACGATTAGAATTACACCACTTCTTAATTTAGAATACATCATTAGTAACACATTTTTTCAGCAGATTAACATTCTTATGATGCCAGACCACTGAAGTATCGTCGCCAAACAGCGTGAATTTACCACTGAATTTTACTATAGACTGTGACCTGGCACCTGTGACTGTGACTTTTCAGAAGGCTCGATTGATAGGGCCCTAGTTATTTTTTAGAATTTGCAAGTGGGGGGCCCAAAGAATTACGCTTACAAAGTTTTTGTCACTGCATTCTGTTCCATATGGATATAAAAGACAAATATCATTAATATTTTGACTAACTTTCGTTTACTTTTATTTAATTTTTTTTTTGCTTTATTTAAACTATGTTTAAATTTTACTTAGTTTTGTTTAGTTTAATTTGTAAAGTTATTATATAAAATAAACATTGTGGTATTGCATTCTATTTATTAAATTTAACCACTCGCTTCCTCAATCGTAATTTGGATTTTTCCGTCCTGCGTCGACATCTTACAAGTTTTTTTCAAATATTTTTTCACAGGACGATAGAGGCGCTTAAAATCTATCCCTGATCTAAAGCATTACCTTCTTGATTACTTCTAATAGCTAAAAACTATTGAGTTTATTTCTTAATAGAGCAATAATGTTTCCGAATTTTGTTTTTTTTCCTGCATCGTCATCTTACATGTTTTTGTAAATATTTTTTCATATACATATAAAGCGAGCTTAGATCTATCGCTCACTTAAAGCATGACCGGTTAGCATATAAACATTCCTTACCGTCCTACGGTTACCTATCAAAAACAAGTTTTCTTATTGGTTATTACTTCACGACCTACCTTCCCTGTCGCCTGAAAATAGATCCGTCCATACTTTGACATTCGTTTGCTTAACCTTAAACTGCCGGCCGTGCTTAAAGTGGGTTGTGTTTTGAACTTGAATGTTTTCAGTTTGTTGTTTGTTGTGGGAATTACAATTTATTACAAATTTATTTTTTATTCTGTTTTGGAAAGTTTGGAATATGATGGAGACTCAAATCATTAAAAATGATAATAAATACGACTGTTTTAATTCGTTGCCCAGCAGTTTCACCAACATCGTTTGTTCAAATGAAGGAAATATTTTCAAAATTCGTTCTTCTTTGAAAAACATGGACGATATTAATCAATGGGTCTCTGATTATGGGAAAAATTCCTTTACGCAATGGAACGTTAGACGTTCAATCCCTCATGGTGAAAAAATTGTGTGTTCGTAAGTATCTGAAATATTATTATATTTTGTTTTATTGACCTTCACATTGACCAAATATCTAATACAGGGTATCTCTGAAAGATTGGTTTGAAGTGTGTACGTGTGTGGTAAACAAGTATGATTTCTTCCATTTCAGAAAGAAATTTCTATGCCATCATAGTGGCTTTATGAAAGTCAAAAGAAATGAAAACAAGAAAGGCTTATCAAAAAACTCATACTGTTCTGCCAATATTCAACTGACTGTTAAGCTTAACACAAAAAGGACACGAAATAGTGATCCTTATATTAAGGTATGACCAGTGAATACATTTTATTAGATTTTAAACTTAACTAGGTATACTTACACTAGCTATTTATATTATGGTAATGTTTTTTTTCATGATTTTTTTAGCAAGGGTTGCATGGTGTAATTACATTAGACAATAATCACAATCATTCACTTATGACAGCTGAAACTTTAAGATTTCTACAAGGTAGTCAAAAAATTAAAGACACATTTTTTGACTATTTTAATGATAGAATGACAATCACCGAAGCCATTAATTATCATGAAAAACTTTTTGACTGTGATGAGAACATAAATTTGCACTTAGCAAGTGGATCGCACAATCCTACTTACAGAACTGTACAAAATTGGTACCATCAATGGCGAACCATAAATTTAGGTCCCAGAACAGGAAGCCAAATGATACAGGTAGATAGAAAAGTGGAATTAATTTTTTCCTATCTTTAACTGTTTTACCACTGTAATCGATTAAAGTGAGTAAAATGGCGATTTTCAATTGTTTGTATTTTAGCATACCCTGTAGTTTATACTAAATATTTTCATTGAATAAAAATATTCAGCACTTTAGGGGTACTAAAAATATCACCTCAATAATTATTGTTACGTTACGAGTTATAAGATAGATACACAATAATTAAGTGGGGCAATTATTAAATATTTTTTTAACAAGATTGATATTTTGCAAATTTCTGTTATGTTTTTAATTATATTTTTGTGAGTCTTGGGTATATGTATAAGGTAAAGGATCTTTAGTTGGGTGACTCTTTGGGTGATGACTGTTGTAGTGGTTTGGAACAAGGGTAATTAAATTTAAAGCACTAAAATTTTGTTACAAGTAGATACATTTAGCTACGTTATGATAAAATACCTTGATTTTAAAAACATTTTTGTTAATGTTACTGTTAGATTTCGCACCTGATAGCAACTTTGCATGTTATTTTAATTAATAATAAAAATTGTAGGCATTTTTCGATTTCATGAAGCTTCCATATCCACTGTACAGGGTGATTCGTTTTAAATAGACACCCCTTATCTCGCTTATTTATGGATTTAGAAACAAAAATTAAATACAAAAGTTACTTGGAATGAGTTAAACTTTTAAAATATTATATTTGTAAATATACAGGGTTGTCACAAAAGTGCAGCAACTGACAACTTTGTTATTTTAAGTACAGTACTCTATTTTTTATTTAATTTTGGATTCTACGTAAAATTCTAAGCATACTTGATGTAGCATACCCTATACCTAACTTGAACTGTTTTTCCAATATGGCGGCCTGAAAAATTATATTATGGCATCTTTAAAGTGCTGTACTGGAAAACGGTTTTTACAGCGCAAAACGACTTTTACTATTATATCTTAGTTTTTTATACGCTCTTTAATAGTACTAATTTTTAGTTTATATAAAAAAGTAACATTTTAGAATTTTTTGAAATAGGTGCCATTAAAAAGCTTATAAAAAACTAAGAAAGGAAAGTGAAAATTGTTTTGCGATGTGAAAAACTGTTTTTCAGTAACAGCAGTTTAAAGACGACAAAATATAATTTTTTAGGTCGCCATATTGGAAAAACAGTTGAAGTTAGATTTAGGGTATGCTATATCAAGTAAGTATGCTTAAAATTTTAAGTATCCGAAAATGAAATAAAAAATGGGGTATATATTTAAAATATCAAAGTTATCAGTTTCTGCACTTTTGTAACATACCCTGTAAATTTACAAATATAATATTTTAAAAGTGTAACTCATTCTAAGCAACTTTTGTATTTTATTTTTTTTCTAAATCCATAAATAAGCGAGATAAGGGAGTAGTCCATTTATAACGAATCACCCTGTACATTTTTTATTTTTAGAAATTGCAAGAAAAACAAGCATTGTTTAAAGAAAAAGACACCTCAATATTATATGAAGAGGACCCATTTGTTGTTGTAATAACCACCCCTCTAATGAAAAGAGCTTTAAAACTAAAATTATGTAATGAAATTGTGTTCATCGATACTACAAGTGCATGTGATGCCGAACATCATGCAATAACATTTATCATGGCTCCATGGGCTGCAGGAGCAGTGCCTTTATCTGTTATTATTACTAAAGGGCAAACATTTGAAGCTTACAAAAAAGGATTTCAGTTAGTCCAGGATAATGCTGAAAATCATTTTAATCCGAAAATTGTTTTAACAGATAATTCACTGGCGGAAATTTCAGCAATTAATACCGTATTTCCATCCAGTAAAACTTTACTTTGTATTTTCCATGTCTTACAAGCTGTATGGCGTTGGCTATGGAATAGCAAACATGAAATTCCAAAAGAAAAACGTCCAATTCTAATGAAATATTTTAGAGACATACTATATGCAACTGATATACAAGATGCGATAGATGCCTTTAATAAAAATAATTTTGGTTATGATAATTGGACCAAGTATGTTCAAGGTTATTGGGACATTCGAGAGAAATGGTGTTTGGCATGGCGCAACGAGGAATCAAGGGGTCACCATACTAATAACTTTTGTGAAGTTTCAATCAGACTTTTTAAGGACAATATTCTTTGTCGAGTTAAAGTTTATAATATTATTGCTTTGTTAGATGTTATTGGTACAATATGGGAGGAATTTTACTCAAATAAATTAAGGAAATTTGCCAACAGTAGGTCTGCTAGCACTAGATTATACTTACAAAAAATTATGCAAAAAAGCACGTATCTTAAGGCAGTTGATATTCAAAAATTAAGTGATTATGAATTTAAGGTTCCGAGTGAAAAGAATTTAAATACTTTTTATATTGTTAATATGGAAGCAGGATGTTGTTCATGGCGACAGGGTATAGATGGAAAATTTTGTAAACATCAATGTGGCATTTTTCAAATCATAGATTTAAAACCAAAGTCTTTTCCATCAGTTAGCGAAGATGATAGGTATGTTATTGCTAAATTAGCACTTGGAGATAATGCTCCTCCTCTTTCATTTTACAAACCTTTCTTACTAAGTAGCGAAAATGGCCTTATTCATAATGAACTGCAATACAGTATGTACTAATAATATTAACAACAGAAAATATTGCCGCCCAATCGAGAAATATCGGAGAAGAAAGCAGTTTTTTTGATAGTACAGAAGTAGAAGAAATTTGTGCCATATTAAAGCTCCATAATCAAACATTCAAATCTTCAGAAAGTGGCGTATCTAAATTAAAAAACAGACTTCTTAAAATTAAGACAGAAGGACAATGGGAATCCTTTCTGCACACTGCTGGGAGTACATGTGTGCCTTTAAGGCGAAAGCCGAATTCTTCGATAAAGGTACAGCCAACAGCAATAATGCGAAGATCTGCAGGTATTACAAGGGGTAGTAAAAGATTACCAAGTGGAAGACCATTTAAAAATGAACCAAAGTGTAAGAAAAGGAAAAGGAATTTGGCCGAAAACATAGCAAATAACATTCCTAATGCTATATCACATGGTTTTAATCACTAATATCACAATCACACTAACCTTTTCTGCTGTATATTAATGATTTGTCAACGTTACCTATGCAGGGTCGACTTTTAAACGCATGTTCTTAATAAAAACTTTTGTGATGCTAATATTTAACTTAAAAAAAAACACAATGATTGGGTTTAAATGTAGTCTCGAGCCACTATAAATTCATTATCTTCACTTGTGATGAAAATTGTAAGTTCCTTGGTGTTACTATAGACAACATTCTGAAATTTTGATTGTATTTTGTTTTATAATTAATAACATTATTGTTCTTTTGCTTTGTCAATACCATTTCTTAGACAATAAAGCTTATTTGATTATTTGATCGATTGATTAAGATAAAGTTTTATTTTCTGATTAGGCATTGTTATCCTACTTGTATAGGTACCTATTATCGAAAATTATATGTAATATATTTAAATATTATTTGTCGTCTTGGTTATTTAGAAATTATAAATAAATATTGTTAAATGTATTTTCCAGTTGTGTTATTTGTTATCTTATGAGCGAAACTTTACCGCAGTGGACATAACAACTACCTATTATCAGTTTTAACAGCATAATACCAAATTTTTTATTTTCATTTCAAAAATATTCTGTTTCTTATAGAAATGGCCTTCCCCTTAAATATTAAATTATACTTAACATAATATCAACAAAACATAATACTATGGGTAAAGGCAATAATTATTTCCTTTACACTTTATAAAATATTAATAATGCATTACAATAGCAAACAGCTTTAAAATATTGTTGCTATAATAAATTTCTAGCGCGCTTTTGTTTTTAAATTTCTCGTAACCTTGAAACAACCAATAAGAAAAGAGATTTTTAATAGGTAACCGTAGGACGGTAAGGAATGTTTATATGCGACCGGTTACGTCACTTAGTTAAGGCCTATGACTATCAACTTTTTTAAAATCCTTATGTCACCATCCTGCCTCAAGCCTCATCCAAAAATTATGACTTTGATAAATTACAGTTAGTAGTTTTTGAAATTGACAGATGACATTCCACGGGATCGCCTAGCGCTTGCTTAGACCTATATAATAGAGGTGGTTCACGAATCGGCCCATTCCACTGCAGGAACACCCTGTATATTATCATTTCATTAAATGCGTTTGATCTTTAAAGGTACCCGAGAAAATTGACAAAGACCGTGTCAACCGCAGTTCCTCCTAATAGCTCAACGGTGTGTAAATTTTCCATCTTGCATCTTCGAAGTTAATATTTTCCTATTAAACTCTATTACTCAATGGTTTTGAGCTTAAACTTAAGAGATCCGAGTTCAAATTCTAAACAAGAGACTTTTATATATTAAGATTCAGCTGTAAATTTCCCTTGTGATGACGTGGACGTTTTAATAGCTGACTCAGCGATCGCAGGGTTATCCGAAATACTGAGGCTTTTAAAATAAATAGCTGTCCTTCGGTATTCGACTCTTCGATTAGGTCCCGCTGGTATCCGCTCCTTTTTGTTAGCTTCCCGAGGGATAACTGCTCCCGAGGATAAGTATTCCCAAGGGATAAGTGTTCCCGAGGGATAAGACGACTGAAGTAAAGTTATACCTACCAAAGACGGTATTATAAAAATATCGTGTTTCATATGATTTCGGGGTTTTTAATGTTTTTTAATCATTTTAATTTTTGACAATGTGTCCTGTCAGTTTTTTATAAACATGTACAGATAACGTTTTTTATATAACATTAGTAACATTCTAGCAAAATTTCATACGCAATGAATCCAGTAACATACTTGTTTATTTTATTAGAGGCGACTAAAATTTTTAACTTAGGTTCAACCCTCAAAAACTTTACAATAAAACATTGTATAAAAAGAACGAAATCATTTTTTTCATTAAAAAATTAAACCGACCTAAAAAAGACACTAAGAAGCAAAAAATATTAATTTATTCTATCTTGAAAATTTGACTTTATGAAGTCGGCGTCAAACTAATAAAGACAGTAAATAGACTTATACAATACATACATAAATGACTTTTGTGATTATGTAATTAAGAATTAGTTTGATGCCATCTTCATAAAGTCAAAATTTTCAAGATAGAATAAAATATAATTTTTTGCTTCATAGTATTTTTTGTTTAAAGTCGGTTTAATTTTTTTATATTTCGGTGGTGCTGCCCACCATTAGTACCTGTTTTGGAACATCGAGAAATAATCTCTCTAAGGGCTCAAATCTAAATAGATAAAAGCGAAGCTGACAGATAGCTTTGATGGCTTTATCCCTGTTTAAAAAAACGATGTTTTCAAACACTCTACCTAACACATTTAATCTAATTACATGCACGCCGCTGTCCATCAAGTACCTCTCTTAAGTCAATTTAACTAAAAAATTTACCCCGGCTAAAATACTATGCTCTCTTCAAAAAATGTAAAAAACTTAATTTTTAATAAATCCTCTAAGTAAAACTGTTTAATTTTAATAGATTTTCTAATTAACAGAAAATAGTACAGTTTGAGTTGTTGAACTTGTCGCTCGGCTAGTTGGTCCTCCGCATATTTTGTAAATACGCAATCTCTTATTAATATTATTAATTAACAGTTAACACTGCAGATTAAAATACTGTAAATGCCACATGGTAATTTAGTACTCCGATAATCTCAATTTAGCGTAATATTTATGTATATTGGATGAGTAAAATACAATAAAAATCAAAATTATGTCTTATATTATAGCTATGTAAGTATTTTCAATAGTCTATATCAAGATTCAAGTGGAATCTAAACAAAGAATGAAAGGAAGGCAAATCATCAGTGAAATATAATTCAAGACGAGTGAACGTCTTTCTTTGTGAAGTGAGTTTTATGTGGACTTATATTATAGAAGTGGAGACAATGGCAATTGTTTATTTTTAAGCAAGACAAGATTTTTGTTTTTCTCTGGTTAAGCAACTATGATTGATTATACATCAATTTTGTTGTAAAAAGTGTTGTTTAACTAGTAAAGTGAAATTTAAAACACAAAATGATTGAGTAAGAATATTCATAAATTTGTCAACTCATTTATTATTTTAATATTTGTGTATTTATTTTGCAACAAACAGTTTATTTCACCTAAATTCTAGAATAAAGAATGGGTAGATAAATTAAATTTACTTTTAAACATTTATTTTTGTCATTAGTATAAATTTATTTTCAATTAAATAGATGTTACATTGATTTTGTTTAAAACTCCGTTTTTCATTTCGTACCACAAGCTAAATTTAAAAGGTAATAAGAATTAGAAAAGAAAAAGCAGTAAAATTTTATTAATTTACTAATATTTTACTAAAACTAGCGCATATGAAAATACCAGAAGTAATTATCGGTGTTAATTTATATTAATTAATTTTTAACTGGTTCTTCCTGAAGGAACAGGAAACACGTTAGAAGAATTTGTTTTTTAAACTCTTATAAGTTGAAATGTTAAATAAATAAATTACTTTTCGCTCCAACCTGTATGATGTGGAAAGCAATAGAGAATTACCACATTATAATCTGCACTTGCGATTCGGCTAGAACTCACCGAAGCACTGTCTTCAGCACACTCGGTATAAAATCGGCAACCTGTCACGTAGGCTAAGAGAAATCCGTTTTGAGGTATCTTATGTTTAACTTAACGTAATTTCAGGCAATATTAGGGAAAAAATTTAAAACTCTTTATATCCGTCCGTCCAAAATATCGGTAGGGGTAAAGTCTCTATAAGCTTTTATACATTTAACTCCAAAACTGGAAGAACTACGTACGAGGATGTTGCCAACAGGGATAACTGACGATGTTGTCGGATTTCCAATTTACCAAAATATGTTTTTCTTATGAAACACCCTATATATTATTATTGGGTTATATTGGTATCTTCTTGTTGATCATGAAAGATTCAGAGTTGATATCTATACATTTAAAGCGTACTAAGAAAACTGACTGAGCCCCTGCCATTTATATATTGAAGTAAACTGTCTCTAACACATTGCCTCAAATGGCAGAGTTTTTTCGGCTTTCTTTAAATCTTAAGGTATCCAACCTGATATAAGTATAATCAGCAGCAAATATTATTGCAACAATAATATGCCGGGTTTTGCATAAAACTGAAAATCTGACAACATAGCCGGTGGATCGCATGTTAGCAAAAATCTTGTACATGGACTTTCAAAATGTCTTCGCCTTACCTTAAAACTTTTCGCGATAGATCTTTTGGCCACCGCTTATCGTAAATTGCGCCTGAGCAGACAGGTTTTGTTAAGGACACTCCTGAAGAAATGCTTAATGTCAGACAGCAAATCGAAAAGACTCGAGAATTCTAGTCCTGTCTACTACATCTAATTACCAAATAATTGTCAAAGTTGAAAATGTTTCATATAGCAGCTGAAAAAACCATGACACCGACCAAGGTAAAGAAAAACTAGCACTACTACACTCTAAAGAAAATAATGTCTTGCAATTCTATATCACTTTTTGAACAACACAGTCAAAATTAACCAACCAATAACCAACTTACCAACGTTTGTCATCCGCCCATGGTGACTGCGGATTTTAGTCAGGAGGTTTGGACTGCCCAATAAGACAGCGTCAGAGTAATTATTTATTGTGGTTGTTATAAGCAAAATTTTTGTAAAATGGGCCGTTGATGATTGTTTGGTTAGCACTACCATTTGATTATTGCAAAGTTAGTACTTACATTCAGCTAGGTCCTGCAGTTGTTGAAACTCTTGTGGAGAGAGTTTCTCCCACTGCAATGTTGACATTTCTTTCAGCCTTCAGAGGTGTAATGGTTGTGGGGAGGGGTAATTTGCGTTGGAGTGAATCAACTTGGATAAGACATCTAAAAGATAAATTATAAAATATTAAAAATTGTATGCAAAAAAATCATTTAATTTTAGAAAAAGACGTTATAACATTTGCTTCTTAGCATTATATGTATCTTTATTGCAATGTTTTGTTATGATTACGTAAAATTGATGTTTATTTTTAATATTCTATAATAATATTATTATTATTTTATGATATTTCGCAACAATCATATATACAACTTAGCTATTTATTTTAAAAAAATGAGCTTGCTGTTGGAAACAATTAATAAATCAATATTCAAAATATTAATATAAAATGTACCTGTTGTGTAAATACGAGTCTTAAATTTAATCTGAACAAATTTTTAAAATTAATGTTGTTTTATGTGGACTAACTATAACTGTAACTGGATGTTTTCTTCAAACAGCAGTTTGAAAGCGTGATAAAAATTGTAGGTAGAACCTGTTGTGATATAGAGACGGATTTTAGAACTAGCAAACCCTTTAGTAAAACTGAGCTCATACCACTTAATAACGCGAAAATAAAATGACATCGATAAAAGAGAATATTGAAAAATTCTCCAGTCAATAAAAATTTGGACTAATCAAAATAGTCAAGATAAAGCTTAATAACGAAAATATTACTAAGGGCATTAGAAGTTTCTATATTAGTGCTTACCATTATGTTTAAAATTATTACATATAATAAATTGAAATATAACAGGTCATCTTGTCAAGATAAATAGGAAATTGAAGTAATTCAATTACTTGTGTCGAAGAAAAATTACTTTAAGAATGCGACTGCACTTCTTTCCCTAAGCTACATATTCATAAATCAATGTACGTTGATTTAAAGACTACAGATATATTGTGAATTTATATATATATATATATATATATATATATATATATATATATATATATATATATATGGGTTACAAAATATTACTAATATTAGGCTCATGGTCATTATGTTGATATAATCGCTCTACGGAAGCTCTACTGACATCATTATTTAGCGCTAAGGTATTAGTTAAAGAAGGTGGTCTTGTATTCAAGATACTGTATAGCAAGTTTTTTGTCTTCAGTTAAAGCGGGCGGTCGGCCAATTTTAGGTAGATCCCTAATCTAACTCACACTTGACTTCGGAATTGTATTCTCGGAATAATTTTTAATGAACAACACACAAACTTCATCCTGGCTCCGTACTTTATTTCCACAATCCAACAATATCAAAATATCAATACGCTGAGAGCACCATAATTCCAAAATGTCAAAGTTCCAGAATACTAACACTTGCTTACAATTCTACTAAATTTATTATTTTGTGTGTAGGTATTTGCCACATAAACAACCAAATGTAGCAAGAAACTGCCCTAGAATTGTAATGTAAAAATTTGTAATATTACGAAGTTGCTTCTTAACGCATGGAGCAGTTTTAAATACCACTATCGTTTAATCAATCCTTTAAAGATAATTTAATGAAATTTCACAGTCATAGGTGTTGATGGGGTGTAATAATTGATGGCAACCAAGGTCGTTCCGCATTGAACAAAAAGGATCTACTTTGATAGTTAATTTTAATTAAAAACTTATGTGGACTTATTTTACTGTAACGAAATAAGCAGACACCTAATTTGTTGTCCGGATTCAATTTTAGAAGACCTTCTCATATGACCTCTCAGATGACCTAGGTTGCCATTTGAAAAAAAGTTGGGGTGCTTAGAAATCAAGTGATTGCAGGGACGTGGCTGAAAATATTACAAAAAGACGAACAACCTTTAAACCACTTCACGTATTCCAGCGTTTTTGTGAAACATTACTCATACAAAATATATGAATTTTGAACAACCCTGTATATATTAAGGTGCAAAAAAACTACCGGGCGACACTCGATCAGAGGTCACGATCCCTTCGTGATGGCATCACCAAAATAGCCCCCGTGTCGTGGCATACAGATGTTAATATACCCAGACTTCTTCGTATTTAGGCGTTGAGGATGACCTTGGAATCTATCTTATATCAAGATGTATACGATTTTTATTTTTTGTATTGTACTACACTAGGTCACGGTAGACTTCTTTGTTTATACTGTAACTAGACCATTAAACTTGGGAATATGTGTAACGCGAAAACATCGTAGTTTCCTGTTGGCTTCTACGCAGTTGTCTCGTGTAGTGTATGTGCTTAGTAAGAAACCTTGTTACTGTTTGTTGTCGAGCCCAAGTCTAACATTATTATATTATCCCAACAACTAAATATTCATTAGCGATTGTGTGTACTACGTTTTCACTCCAATAACTCCTAAACACTTTATTATAAAACAAATTTGTAAAAACTTTATTTGAAGCTTTGTCCAAAATGTTTTAAACATCACAATATTATAATGGTATTGAGATATGATCATTTTACCAAACCCGATAACGTCATCATGAGCAGGTCGTAACTTTTGATCAATTGTCTCGGCGGTATTTTAATCTTTAACATGTATGTAAGCCTTGTGCAAAACCTGGTAGCCGAAAGTGAAATATTTTTTCGCTAACTTGTAGGACTAAAAGAACCCGCTGGGAAAACTTTGTCTCAAAATTAAGTCTGAAATTCGATGTGTAAATATGAAAAACAAGTAGTCAAACTCTAATATAACTCGTTGATAAGTAATGTAACTAATGTAAAAAATTACATGAATTAATATTATGTTTTTCATTTCGTATTTCGTCTTATTTAACATGTACGTAGATAATTGCAAAATCGCTGTGGCGGATAAAGATCAAATGTAAAAAATCAAAATTTTGAAGAATACATCCACAATCAAGGTACTCGCGGAACAAAACTACAAGAAAACTAGCTTTTTGGGCGTTTCCGGAGAATGTCTACAGCCATTTTCAGCAACTAGAAAAATTCAAATACACAGAGAAGCAAACATCTTATACTTGACCAAAACTGTACCATAAGAGAAAATGTATAATAGAGAAAGAGCGGACCTTCTAATTCTAACACATAAATATTGAGTCAACAGAAACACATTGTCTCTTATTGTAGAATTTTTGTCAATTTTCTCGCTTAGCTTTACAAATAAACATACCAAATCTGATATATTTATGATCAGCAAAAAGAGACCCATTTAATGAAACGATAATATAAAGTCTGTTCCATTTAAAATAACAAAGTCGCCGATCTTAATTTTTTGACTTCCTAGCTGTCATTGTTTATTTGTTTAGCAAATTCTAGCCGTTTAGATAGAACTTTAAGACTTTTGTATTTTTTTTCTATTTTTTAATATAAAGCTAAACAGAACCCCTGTACTATTTGTTTCTTTCAGAATTTTTTTTTTAAATTCTCGCCAGCCGTGAAAGTTTTCATAATCAATTAAATAACCTCTAAATTAATTTCAAGAGCAGTATCATCAGTCTCAAATTCGTATTTCCTGTTTAGAAGCTTAAATTTGAAATATTAATCGTATGTTTAGAATTCGAAACTGAAGCATGTGTTCGCTCTACGAGATTTCACTTAAAGACGAACAGTGTGATTGATTGTTATTTTAAACTAAAAACAGGTATCACAACAGATGTTCGGAACACTGCAAACGGCTTGTTTGGCTTACAGTAAGCTTGATCGACACCTGTCGCTTGCAATATTCTAGGTCTATTATAGTAGAGGAATTTAACAATGATTTATAATGATTCCTTTTCTGAATAAAATGACTTATTTCTATTCACTATTTTAAGTGTTCCCCTGAAGCCGCTAGACATTACACAAATAATTGGATATATTTCTGTGTAACCAGAAATACTCCAGAAGTTAAAATGTGTCGTGTCTCTTAAGCTAGGGCACAAGAAGAAACCCTGGTGACAATATTTTTTTTATTATGTAGGTCACAATGTCAAAAGATGGATTTTTTTTGTTTTTGCGTTTTAGAGTATTGCTTCTGTATGGCAAACATTCTAAAAATCCATGCTTTAGATCAGTCATGTCATGTGAAGCTATTAAAGTCGAGCTTTTTAACAGTGATTTATAATCACTGTCTTATCCTGAATAAAATGACTTAGTTCTATTTTATGACAATGGGGTTTAATTTCAGTGAACCCTTGAAGTCATTAAACATATAATTTGAAGAAATGCTTCAATGCAAGTAGACCACATGCCGTGCCTCTTGAGACAGGAACATAAATGGGCGGTGGGTAAATACCCAACGGATAGATAAATAAAATTTTGGTATATACGCGGTATATACCCACAAGGTGTAGGGTATATACCTATTGGAGAATATTTCTCAAACAAACCCAATATACTCCGAGTTATATACCCGGTATTTACCAAACGGTCTTTGGGGAACCCCTTATAATAAAATTGCGTCGGTCGGTCTGTTAGTTTACGTGATAACTTTCGAAGGAGTTGAGCTATCGACTTGAAATTTGGTATACAGGTGTCTACTCCATAAGACATCGCTTCGGATTGTTTTTCAGCAAAATCGGGTGGGAAGAAAGTGGTGAAATGGGGGGGTTAACTGTCAAAAAATGTCAATTTTTCCTAAATTATCGTGTAATATGTCGTTTTCTAGGTTTTCGGATATACAGATTTCATTGGTATATTTTAGTGAAAAATAGAGGGTTGGGGTAAAAGGGGAGAGGATTAAAATTTGACATTTCTTAAAAATTCGAGTTGTATGTCGTTTTCGGGATTTTTGGAGGCATAGAAGACCCATTTTGCATCTTGATGAAAAATTAAGGGTGGGGGTATAAATTCGAATTTATTTTTTGTATATTGATATGATGTAAAAGTAATTATTCGATTGGCAGTGGTTTTCTCTAAAAAACGCTCGGACCCGTCGAATTTTTATTTTGATGGTCGTTTTTTAATAATCTCATGTATACTGTACCTTTTGATATACAAGGTTAATTTAAAAGTTTTCGGTTTTGGACAGCCGTTTATTTCTGTTTCTAAGAGACTTAGCTGAAATCTAAAAATGAGTTTATACGGTTTTTTTATACATTCCCGACAACTACAAATATAGTAGATATAGGAAAACCGAAGCCTAAAATTTGAAATTTGTTTGACGATAGAAAAGACAAATCGGTAGATTGTAAATACTGCAAACCGAAGTATAAATTATTCAAGGAAAACAAAATGAAGAACTATATCCTAAAATGTAGAAAATGTCCAAATGATGTAAAGACTCAATTCCAAGCCCAATTCCAAACAGACTCACCTTTGGCTTCTTCCTCAACATCATCAATGACCTCGATAACATCTCGGCAGCAGCAAGAATCTACCACGCCCACGCCCTTACGGCAATTTATTGATTCTATGGATCGTAAGTTTTTTGCAAGAGTTTCTTAAATATCATTGTTCATTATTATACCCATTTTTAGGAAAAATTGAATAGGGTATTAGCCAAAGCAGATTTTGCATCTGGAACACCCTTCTCCATTGTGGAACATCCACTGTGGAAAAGTTTTTTTAATACATTAAGACCAGCTTATATATTATCTTCACGAAAGTCTATTTCAACAAAGTACCTGGACAATCAATATGCTTTAATAAAAGGTCAATTAGAGTTAGAACAACAAAATTCAGATAACCTTAATTTGCAATGCGATGGGTGGACCAATATTAAGAATGAAGCCATCATCAACTTCATAGTAACAAAGCCAGAACCTACTTTCGTAGATTTTATAAATTCTGAGGCACACCGGTACACCGCAGAATATTTATCCGGAAAAATAAGCGAGGAAAAATATTTCTGTCTGATAAGAGTCAACGCTGCGAATATGCAAAATCTTTTAAAAATATATCCAAGAAAAATATACTCATATAATTCCGTTAGGATGTCTAGGTCATACTTTTCATTTACTTTGCCAGGATATTCTAAAATGTAAGTCTCTTCAGGAATTTATGGATAATTTAACTGCAATTGAAAAAAAGATCAAAAGCGAACATGTTTTGAATACTTTATTCCTACGAATTACTAAAGATAAAAAACTGAATATTTCTTTAAAATTGCCCGGTGTTACACGATGGGGTAGCCCTCTAGCCTGTCTCGAGTCTTTTAAGAAATCAAAAATATCCTTTTAACATCTGGCTGTAAAAGAAGAATCATCTGCAGTGCTACTTGCAGATATGAAAAGCAACTTATTACATGACCGAACATTTTAGCCTACTGGTTGATACGATTATTCGTATACTAACACTAATTGTAGGACGTTTATACAAATTTCAAAGGAAGCTTGTATTATTCACAAAGTTTGTGAATATATGTCAGACGTTGAAGTTACTCTATGAGAAAATCTTGCCAAAAGTGGCGTGAATGAAAACGAGGTCGCTAATATTTTGAAATCATTTAATAAGAGAAAAAAGCGCGCCCTAAAGCCTCTACATTTTGCAGTTGCACTGTTAAATTCATTAATTCAGGGTTCAAACCTTACTCAAGAACAACAAATTGGTACAATAGAGTTCATATACCAAGTAGACGCGAATATGAAAGCCGAATCTGGGAAAAATGTTATGACCGACTTAGCAAACTACCGCTCAAAACAGAAATTATGGTCTAAAAGCTTTCTATGGACTTGTATCCAATCTACATCTCCAGCTTCTTGGTGGAGAGGACTGTGTGGTACGACGTCATTATTCAAAGTTGCTATAAGGATTTTAACTGCTCCAGTTTCATCAGCAGAAACTGAAACATAATTTAAAACTTTTTCGTTCATTCATCATAAAAGAAGAAACAGACTGTCAACTGAAATAGCTGGAAAGATTGCTTATATGTCACACAACTGGAAAATCAATTTTGAGGCCAATAAATCGGAACAACTAAAACCTAGTACGTCATGTTCTACACAACATACTCAATATGATGCTGATATTACGGACCTAGAGTTTTCCTTCTTCTTGCAGTCTAACTGATGATGGCGATTCACAAGAAACTGAAACTAATTTGACGGGTCTTGTTGGCGTGGATTCAGATAAAGTCTCAGATACCAAGATGAACACAACATCGACTACCAAACTAAGTCTGAATTAGTTTTTAAGTTTTAATAAACGTGATTTTAGAGTTTTAGTTTTTACTTAATATTGTATTCTTATTTAATAGAAAACAGGATGATATGCCTACTTTGTAACTAAAAATATTTCGTTTTGTTTAAACTTAAAATATATATCTGTTAATATTTTTTTATTATTTTGTGGTTTTTATTTCAACTTATTGAGCAACATTTTATTTTTAATGCTCTAATTTAATAAAAATGTATTACAGTCCCTTAAATAGCAAAGTATCGGGTATATGGTATTTACCTAACGTACAATCCGGTATTTACCCATTGGGTGTATACCGGATGGAAGCCTTCGGGTATTTACCCAAATTTCAATATACCGGGTATTTACCCATCACCCAGCATGTATGCAAAGCAACGTCGTCGTTTTTGTTTTCGAGAAAAATAGAAATATTTTTATAGTTATACGTTACTATAATTAGAAGTGACATCAGTGTAGACATTTATCAGTGATAAGTAGTTGCAGAGAATATTTGTGGGTAAATCGTGTTCAAAGACCTTAAAATAGTGCTGTGGTGATATACCGGTTTTATTTTAAGGTTAGAAATCCAAGCGAAGTAGATATGTAGTGTGTTCCAGTTGCCCCGGTGAAAATTTGATACCGGGGTAAATGAGATCGATTGACTGGAACGTGTGTTCACAACAGGAAAACCAATTCAACCCCAGGAGGAGGATAATGGCAAAAGAGCTAGAGATTCTTTTGACAGAGCAAAACCTAAATTGACGAAAAACCCAAGTTCTCAGAATGACGAATCGAACGCTGGATCTATTCAGAATCCAATCTAGGATGAATTAATAACCATAAAAATATGGATAACGGAGCTCCGGACGCTAGATCTGCTCGGGAAAATAATTTTGAATCTAAGCCAGGACCTTCAAATGCAAGCACTGCAGTTAATTTCGTCCAAGAAATTTTACTGAGCTTATTACAAAACAAAACAGATACTAGGGATAATGCTCTACAGCCAAAGAGAAAAGACTTTGTATTGGTGCAGACATTCTCACGACCGGAGAATATTTCAAACGAAAGAAGACAGAGCAAGAGCAAAAAATATTGAACGAACGCAATAAAACAAAAATGAATAACGCGAAACTCTTGAAAGTGAAAAATCGAAGCAAGATTTTGTTCAAACAAAAATGAAAAATGCCAACAAAGTTAACTATTACAACCAAAAGAAAAACAAGATCCTCGTCAGAATGTAGTGACTTATCTTCAAACTCATCTTTAGAAAAGGAACTAGAAGAAAATTACATTGACGAAGAAAATGATTTGGTAGACAAAGATTTCTCTTTACAGAAAGACAGATATTTAAACGTATACGATTTTCGGGCAGAACTGAAAGAAGCAGAGAATATAAGGCAAGAATTGCACAAAAAAATATACCACAAGAACTAGAAGCAGAAAATATATTGCACAAACAAGTAGACGACGAGCACATACGAGTAGACGTATCTGCGTTCGTTCTTATCAATTTTCTTTACGATAAAGGAACGAAAAGAAAAAGAAAATAATTTATATGCAAAATAATTTCCAAAAAACACAAAGGATTTAAGGTATCTAGCCTGCGAAAGAAGAGCAATTTCTTCATTTTTCCTAATGTTCCAGATATTGTTAGCGTTATTAGTAACCAAATACAAAAGAAATTTGCAGCAACTGTCGAGAAGAAAGGAAATTTTTTCTTCGCAGACATTCCAAGAGCTTAGATATTACATTTTTGTCTATATTTCTCTTAATTAATCAGTAGTGTAGTGTGTGTGTAGTGTTTGCCTTTGGGGAGAATAAGATATTTAAGTTTATTAAGTATTAGTTCTACTTACTTAAGTGTGTTACTAATATAAAGAAAGCCAGTTTATTTTGTCACTTTTATATATATTTTTATTAAATATTTTTTCACAATTGTAGTAAACGTTACTCGCATGTTCCATGTTTCCCATAGTCCCTGAAGTAAAAAGTTGAAATTTGGTATACAAATAAGACACCGCCCAGTTACCTCAGATAATTAATAATTTAAATAGTAAAAGAAATCAGTGACACTGTTTCAATTACCCCAATATTGTGAGTAACTGGGACAGTCAACAAAAAAAAATCTTAAATATATTTAGCATGCTTCAATATCAAATCTGGCTACATATACATTTAGCTAAACCTTCAAAGGTATTGCTATAATAACTTATACTACATAAAAGATCATTTTAGTCATAGACCTCCTTTATTATTATTATGCGGTATTAAAATTAAGAAGGTGTTAGTATTTAATTTATTTTAAATTGGTAGTGAAATATTTAGGAATAATCGCTATCTCAAAACCTAATATTGAAATAAAATTGTTCGGGAACCCCCAAGGCTGGCTAAGCAGTAAATATCCATATGTGATGTGTGTGTGTGTGTGTGTGTGTATGGATAATTACTTTTTTAGAAACTTATAAGATTTAACATTTTTATTTGTTTCGCTGCTATATATGATATATATGATTATTTCCTAGCTATCTTAATAACAACATTTGTAAAAGAAAATATCATTTCTATTTATTATTTTCAACCCTGTTGGATTTAAGGTAAGTTGAAATGCTCTGCTGGAAGGATTGTGATGTCTTTATTTTTTGGAAGATTTGTTCGGGGCCTTTGTTCAGTGGAATTTAGGTTTTGTTCCTGTGGTTTGCTTGATCTCTTGCCACTTCTTGTCGAATCTCCTCTGCTTTCGTTTCTTCGGAAGAGTCAAAGACGGCTTCCACTTCAGCGATTATTTCTTCTTTAAGGATTTCC
This sequence comes from Kuschelorhynchus macadamiae, assembly GCA_030620095.1. Classification (NCBI taxonomy): domain Eukaryota; kingdom Metazoa; phylum Arthropoda; class Insecta; order Coleoptera; family Curculionidae; genus Kuschelorhynchus; species Kuschelorhynchus macadamiae. The sequence continues at coordinate 494,242 of JAUTXW010004692.1, forward strand.
TTAGGACATATCGCATAATTTAAACCCTTACTTAGAACGAATTTTTTCATTTTCTGAGAGATGGTAGAATAATATAATATGCACTAATTTATCGATGTCTACTGATGAGACTTATAGCTAACTCGACCTTCTGAGGAGATTGTCATATTTTTTCGAAAGTTTATCGATCTTAATATTCTTATTTGCTTTTGTCCGCCAAAAAGCCAAATTAGCGATGCGATTCTATAATAAAGGGTGTATACATTTACTTAGTTGAAGGTGTAACTTTAAAAGTTCTTTCTCTGTCTCGGCTAGCTGTTTTCTAGTTTAATGGATTTGTTCTCTTAAAAAGGCCTTACTAGCATTTCGAAGTATGGTTTTTCTAGTTTTAGTATGATAAGACAAGCGTGTAAAAGTAGAAAGTAAGTCGGTGTCACTACACTTAATTTGAAAGGTTAGATCACATAAAAGATTAGTTTTCTTACCTCTCAGTTTCTCATACATCCTGATTACCTTGAAGATCTACTCCCGTAGAGGGAGATATAACCTTCAACCCCGGGTGGAGGTATAAAAGAAAGCTTCGCAGTCACTAACACGTCTCTATCTGGACGCAAGAAAGAAAGCTTCGGAAATTCCAAATGTGATTTTGGCGAAACTTCAGCAAAAGTGTTCAGAACGACAGTAATGAACAGATGTACACCCGGAATGAAAACATATTGTATTTTTCCATCCGGACAGCAAATGTCAAATTTTGATACCACCTTTTTTTTCAAAGGAAAGAACAGATTTTTTTTCGAAGGAAACAACAGATATTTTTTTAATAATTAGTTTACCCATCATAATTTTTAATTCATTCCGTAAACACACTTAACTTATCTGTGTATATGTAATATTTTTTTGGCCCCACAAGGCAAAAGCCCCTTCACATTTCCAATAACTGATAATAGGCAATCTGAAAATTCAATTGCCTGTTACTGATCGGTCTGAATAAATATAATAAATTAGAGAATACTCGAATATTTTTGTGTATTTTTCCTATTATTATATTATTCCGTATTCTTTGCTGGAATTATCCCTCGATGATTGGTAAACAAGGCGCATATGTGGTTGACATAATTAATTCAGTGACTTAACGTACAGCGACACTTTTTGTATTGTTGGGTACATTAAAAAAGAGATAAAATTATTTCTTTCGTTAGTTTTGCAAATATGTTTTATTAAACCATGGGTTGGTGGTCTCAATTTTCTTTCAGGCTACTATTTAATTTTCACTTCGACGCATATTAATTTTAACTTTAGATTAGATCCATTTAAATCGATATGCAGTAAATGCAACTTGTTGATTATTCTCTGGGCGTATGGAAACGCGTGGATTGAATTGAGTTTACTAATAGTTTTTCTCAACTTCTAGAAAAAGAGGTCCTTCAATTTAGTATCGTGTAGTCATCTTGCTGGACGAGAGCTGTGTGGTCGGTTCCAGATTGGTCTTGCAGTTCTTGCTTTGGGCTAGATTGAGCTAGACGTAGTCTACAAGGAGTGATGCCTTGTCGAGGACAGTTCCCAGAGTTCGGATGAGAAAAGATAAATTATTTTTATAATTATTTTTCTTTCGTTTATTAAATTGAATTGGTATAGTGGCCAGACACTAATTCCAAAATTATCCGACTACGATAATATTGTTTCAGGATTCTCTCTTCAGATAAAAATAAATCTATTAATTCAATATGCAGTAAATGCAACTTGTTGATTATTTTCTGGGCTCATGGAAACGTGTGGATTAAATTGCGTCTACTAATGAATTGTCTCAACTTTTGGAGGAAGAGGTCCTTAAATTTAGTAAAGTGTAGTCACCTTGCTGGACGAGAACTGTATGGCCGGTTCCAGATTAGTGTTGCAGTTGTTATTTCGAGCTAGATTGATAGACGTAGTTTACAAGAACAGTTTCCAAACTTCGGATGAGAAAAGATAAGTAATTTTTATAATTCTTTTTCTTTCATTTATTAAATTAAATTGGTGTAGTGGCCAGACACTAATTCCGAAATTATCCGAATACAATAATATTGTTTCAATATCCTCTCTTCAGATAAAAATAAATGTATTAATATAACTTCTAAATTTATGTGAATCGTATATTATAAAAAAATTTCCGATTCAAGAGAAAAAGTCAAATTATCTTCTAAGCTTATGTAAATTATATAGGGATAATTCAATTTTTGGTGAAATTAAAATTTATATGTATATATTAGCCGGAGAAATAAAATATATACAGTGGCGTATTTAAAGGGAGCTAGAACCAGTGGCGGCTCTTCCAGAGAGTCATTTGGTCAATGCCCCCCAAAAATATTTCAGAAAATAAATTATTCGTTTGACCGTCCCTCCTAATAGTTGTAATAAAACGTGAACCTTGGGAAAAGTTAAATAAGCTACACTACTAGCCGCGTGCGGCGCCGAATGATCTCGTTGCGTTCCTTAGGCATAATAAAATATGCTATACTAAGCTAGGCTAGGCAGTCTGAATTGCCCTGATTACCTTAAAGCTTGACGAAAGTACCCTAAGATTTCACAGCTACCGAGCGGCAGCCGAACATGATAGCAAATGGAATATAAAATCGCGATTTGGGTCATCGGCTGGTCTTTTCTCATAATTCGATCGATCGGTTATGGCATCACGTCGGCATGCGGAAGTTCAATTGTTAAGAGGTCGCGCGGTTGATATTCTAACTCGATATTGTTTCGGACGTTTTAATCGATGAAAATTGATTTATATACTGTTTTTGTAATAATATTTTTTTATTTTTATGATCCATATTTGAGTTGGAAATATACAGGAAATAAAATGTTGGTAGTGGCTAGTGCAAAAAAATAAACAATCGTGTAAAATCGGGCACGAAAATCTCATTAAATTCAATAAAATATTTTTTTCACCCCTAATGCAAAAAATTAAATCAATATTAAAACTGATATGTTATTCCCGCAAACTAATAAAACGACATAAATGCTAGCGTTCAAACTCGTGAGCTTCAACATCGTGGGAACTTCAGTTGTTGACTTCATAAAGTAAAAGAAAATCAAATTTGGTTCAAAACGACCGCCTTAAACTCTGATGATAAAATAGAAAACTTCTTAAAACTGAATTTGCTGTAAAAAAACTACGCCACTGATGAGTCAGGTCGTGATGCTGGGACCCTTGATGCCATTTACTCTATACTTTGTTTATGAGATCAGTCCATCTTTCTTCCACTCATGCAAAATCTGTCAAACAATGACTGATCTATTTTTTGAAGCGTTTCCTTATGGGACTGGTAACAACAAATTTAGTTAGATATGTCAATGGCTTTAATTTAAAGCCAATGAATATGTTAAATCGAACTCTGAAATTGGGTTGTAATAAAAACTAAATTTTTTTCTTTATTATTGGAATCAACACCATTATCAGACTATTTTATTCACTGCTGGATATCGGCCTAAAATACCTATGATGTGTGTTTCTTAGTTAATATTTTCACAAATATATGGGATCCACAATTTATCATCGGATCCGAACGTATTACTGATAGAGCGCGCCACCGCCTATCCATCAGATGAAGAGTGTATTAAATATATTTTTAATAAAATTTGCTTCCTCGAAAAGATAGACCTCACAGCCGTTGGCGCTACGCTCGCAAATAATTGGATTACCTCCCTGGAAATCTTAGTTAAGTTAGTCAAGACAGTAAATAAATGATCGTTAAAACGGAATAAGCAAGAAGTCTTAAAAAACACAAAAGGTATTTAGATACATAAAGGATAGATATATGACAAAAAAGTGTTCCTAAATTTCCTTAAGGTTTAAAGTATAAAAAATATCGAATATTTTAGGAATCAAATCAAACCGAAATTCAAACTCTGTAATTTAGAATGTTTATAAACGTAAACCTCTTTTTATTTTGATTGAATATGCCTCATAATATTTACAAAGAAAGTACATATTATTATGTAGGAAACATGATAATCAAACATTTGTAATTAGTAGGCCTGCGAATTTTTTGCATTGTTTTAAATAACTCCCTTTAATATATCTTTAAGTAAATTTCATGGTTTGAACCTGTGATGGAATTTTTGAAAGACCTAGAGTTGTTTGTTGTTTTTTAATTTTGGGACATCAATAACTTATTCGCAATAATTTTAGTTTCTATTTTATTACGCGATTTATTGCTCAAAACGGAATTTTAAAACTTCAAACTATAGTTTAACGCTTTTCTTATTAAACATAAAATTTCTTTAATGTATTGGATAATTGAAATTTCGTTTTACGAGAAGTCTATAAAAAATTATATTTTACAGAGGTGGCTTTATTTATATGTATTAGATTTAAAACTGGTTATAGACTAATTATTAACAATATGACATCATTTAGATTGTTTCAAATTCTTGATATAAGAATAACCATAAGCACAATACACAAAAATAGCATCAAACGTAAAGAAAATAGTTTTTTTTAAGGTTTGAAACATTTTGACAACGATGGTGGCCCCTCACTCAGCATTCATAAATCTTCCTATCACGTGGAATTTTCTAAATTTAGTTGTAAACCTAACTTTTATTTTACGGTTGCAAATGAACCACATATTCTCTACAATAGAATTTTAATGCCATAGAGATAGTTTATTCTAGTATTCAGTTAAGACGTTGGGCTTCACTCTCACTCGCGCTACTCTCTACAGCAAGGGTCATCTTTTTAGTGCAAGTTTTGATTTTTTGACGAGTTTTGATCGACATATTTTGTATAAAAATCAAGAAAACTCGAAATTGTCTTTCAGTTCCGAATTACACTAGAAATCCATAAGCTCCAACTGATAATTTTCTGGCATGTCTTCCAGGGATACACCGAATGGTCGGGCAAAGAGATTGATGTAATTTTCATTATCTCTGAAGTCAGAAAACCTTCACTGGAACTCTTTTTTGATTAAATCTAGTGCTGCGACATATTTAACCACATCTGTACATTCGCAACTCTTCAGTTTAGGAAAGTGCGTAAACTCTTTGTTCAACAACTGATTTTTCCATAAATCCAGTTTAAATTCAAATGACTTCACAGTGTCAAGTAGGTTGTTGATAAAATTTTCTTATCCTTGTAGTTTGGTGTTTAAGTCAATGCGATGCAAAGTGATGTCCGTGAGAAATCTAAAGTCGCGCAGCAAGTCAGGGTCATTAAATTGAGGAACTGGTTTCCCTTTGGTTTCCATGAAGGAGGCGATTTCCTTCTTGAGGTCAAAAACGCGTTTTAGCATTTTTCCTGTGCTCAGCCAATGAACATCAGAAAAATATGTCACATCATCATACTCGGCATTAATTTCATGTATAAAATTTTGGAATTCCCTGTGGTTGAGGCCGACTGATTTAACAGTTCACAGTTTTTACGACCACTTTCATCACCTCATCAATATCTGTGATTTTTGAAAAAAGATTTTGTTGATGAACAATACAATGGTAATGCATCAAAGCAAGATCTTTCTGCTGTTTTTTGATCAAACCCATGAGCCCTTCATTTTTTCCTATCATGGATGGTGCACCGTGTGTAAGAACTGCAGAAAGGTTTGTCAATTCTAAATTATATCGTCTCAGTACTTTAATCAAACATTTATAAATATCACATCCTTTTGTAGTTCCTTTAACCCGAAAAAGGGCAGCCATCTCTTCAGTGATATCAAAATTATCATCAATACCCCGAATAAATATAACTAATTGAGCGGTATCAGTTAAATACGTGCTTTCGTCGAACGCAACAGAATAGTATACGAACTTCTATGCACGTTCTTTTAGTGAATTTTCAATGTCTGCCGCTAACTCTTCGATTCTTCTGGTGACAGTAACACCAAACTAACTTTAGAAAAATGTTGTTTTTGAGACAGGCACAATACTTCAGCGGCGGCCTCCATACATTCCTTGATAAATTCACCATCAGTAAAAGGTTTTGATTTCAAAGCTGTTTTTTCGGATATAATTTAGCTAACCTTCACGCCTTGATTGATTTCAATGTTATGCTTTTGAAAACTATCTTGCTGTGGTAAAAGATGCCTTTTTAGAGCTCTTACTTTATCTTGCCGTAATTGTCCTTTGAATGTTTCAAACTTTGTGGCACGCTTTGTATCGTAATGTCTTTTTAAGTTGTATTCTTTCAAGGTTGAAAGGGATTCTTGACACATCAAACAGACGGGATTTTGATTAACACTAACGAGAAAAGTCCACCTCACTGTTCTTGAAATATGCGCTTTTCTTCACTATTTTTTCGTTTTTTACCCGAAGTAGAAGCTATTTTTAATGTCATGTGGGTTTAATTCTCGGATAAAAATGTCCATGACAAAATTAAACTTAGACGACTGCACGCCCTACACGCGTCAAAACACACTATACTCAACTCAGTATAATCACTTATGGCACAGGTAGCAACTTTACTGCTTGCTTAGCACTCTTTCGCTTGTATCGCTTCGTTCGCACTTGGAATTAGAACTGGCCGCTGCCGTGTGATGCCGGCCTTATATAGGCCGAGAGCGTCAACTTTGAATATCTCGAAATTTCGAGCAGCTACTAGACTGGACTAGTAGGAAAATAATAGTGATGACCGGGTTGGTCTAGCGGGCACATGAAAAGTAACCTGAGATAGTAGATTAGGTCCAGACATTTTAATATTTACTAACTTGTACAGAAATGTGAACAGAAAATATTGTCTTCTTTTCTCAAGGGTGTCCCCTTTAAATCTTAAAAGTAGACTTTGCCGAAAGTATCAAAAGGTTGGTAAGACCTATTAATTTTAAAACTCAGGAATCTTAAAAATGTATACTGTACCTTCTCCAATTTGTCAATATGCACAGTTGTTGCAGTATGCAACGTTGAAAATGTGCATCTGAGCAATAATGACTGTAGAATTATTGCCCTTTATTGAAAAAAAACGAAAAATAGAAACTGCGATGACCCGATTGTGGTGACGATAGCAGCATTCTACAACAAAATGCATGAATTGTTCTTAAAACAATAAATTAACACATTTCCGTTTATTCAAGAAGCGTCTTTAATCGCATAAGTGGAAGACCTATTTCCTTTAGCAATGTTGCAATACAGCGCTGTCGACTGAATAAAATATTGAAAAGTCAAACTTGCTTGTAAAGTGCTTCTAGGTTTATAACAGCGCAATGCTGATTTCATGGATAACGAAAGATATAGCAACGTTTTATATGTTAAATTGTTTCCTATTATTTCTTGTAATTTTTAATAATCCCTAATATTTCCGTTTTATGGCACATATTTGAATAACAAATTCCCCAAAAATTCTTCTTGATTAAACTCCCATAAAGCAAATCTGATCTTTGATTACTAGGGTGAACTTGTTTTAAAGTCTTATTTAAAATTTTATTTTTTTTGTGTTGTCTCTGTCTATTTTTAGTAGCAGAGCTATGGATATTTTATTCTACTTTTACAAAAGTTTAAAAACCACTTTTCTTCAAAACGCCGTTTTTTAAATAACGACAATTCATTTTTTCGAATATTCAAGGCAAGTCCGACTCTTGTCATATAAAAAAGTATATTAACCAAAGCATACGGTCACATTTTTCATTAACACGGTGCGATTCAGTTTATTGCATTTGAATTTAATTTACCTAACAGTCATGAAGGTTATTTTGCTCTTAGCAGCTTTTTCATCACTTGTTTTAGTTGTTTTCTCAGCTGTAGAGCTCCAGAAGAAAATAGATGGTAAGCGGCCAATTTAAAGTTTATAAAAATCGGTTCACCAATGTTAAAAAATCGGTAAAGTCGTCTTTACCCACAACTTCCTTGGACAGACATATAACAAAGCCTATATATCCATATATTCATTTGGAAATAACTTTATACAAATCCCATAAACTGTTAAATTTAGTTAATTTCTTTTTGTTTTAATTTATTTATTATTATTATTATTATTATGACTATTATTTATTTTTTATAACTCTATTTATATAGTCTAACTTGTACAGAAATGTGAACTGAAAATATTGTCTTCTTTTCTCAAGGGTGTCCCATTTAAATCTTAAAAGTAGACTTTGACGAAAGTATCAAAAGGTTGGTAAGACCTATTAATTTTAAAACTCAGGAATCTTAAAAATGTATACTGTACCTTCTCCAATTTGTCAATATGCACAGTTGTTGCAGTATGCAACGTTGAAAATGTGCATCTGAGCAATAATGACTGTAGAATTATTGCCCTTTATTGAAAAAAAAAACGAAAAATAGAAACTGCGATGACCCGATTGTGGTGATGATAGCAGCATTCTACAACAATATGCATGAATTGTTCTTAAAACAATAAATTAACACATTCCCGTTTATTCGAGAAGCGTCTTTAATCGCATAAGTGGAAGACCTATTTCCTTTAGCAATGTTGCAATACAGCGCTGTCGACTGAATAAAATATTGAAAAGTCAAACTTGCTTGTAAAGTGCTTCTAGGTTTTTAACAGCGCAATGCTGATTTCATGGATAACGAAAGATATAGCAACGTTTTATATGTTAAATTGTTTCCTATTATTTCTTGTAATTTTTAATAATCCCTAATATTTCCGTTTTATGGCGCATATTTGAATAACGAATTCCCCAAAAATTCTTCTTGATTAAACTTCCATAAAGCAAATCTGATCTTTGATTACTAGGGTGAACTTGTTTTAAAGTCTTATTTAAAATTTTATTTTTTTTGTGTTGTCTCTGTCTATTTTTAGTAGCAGAGCTATGGATATTTTATTCTACTTTTACAAAAGTTTAAAAACCACTTTTCTTCAAAACGCCGTTTTTTAAATAACGATAATTCATTTTTTCGAATATTCAAGGCAAGTCCGACTCTTGTCATATAAAAAAGTATATTAACCAAAGCATACGGTCACATTTTTCATTAACACGGTGCGATTCAGTTTATTGCATTTGAATTTAATTTACCTAACAGCCATGAAGGTTATTTTGCTCTTAGCAGCTTTTTCATCACTTGTTTTAGTTGTTTTCTCAGCTGTAGAGCTCCAGAAGAAAATAGATGGTAAGCGGCCAATTTAAAGTTTATACAAATCGGTTCACCAATGTTAAAAAATCGGTAAAGTCGTCTTTACCCACAACTTCCTGGTACAGACATATAACAAAGCCTATATATCCATATATTCATTTGGAAATAACTTTATACAAATCCCATAAACTGTTAAAATTTAGTTAATTTCTTTTTGTTTTAATTTATTTATTATTATTATTATTATTATGACTATTATTTATTTTTTATAACTCTATTTATATAGTCTATATACAAATAAATTGTCGATTATTAGTTTCTTCCATAAAAAGACGGTCTTATTCCAGAAAGTGAAATTTTACACATTTCATTAGGCCGCCATTTTGTTTAGCTTATAATTTACCAGTTTACCCCTGTTTTACACTTAAAGTCAATTGAATAAGTATTTTTTTGGTACTGAATTTTTAAATATATCATTAGGCCATTTTGTTCCGCCATAATGGCTTTTAACAAAAATGTTACCACTTTATCCCTTTGTCACACTTTATTTCTGTACAAATTTCATAATCCATCCGATAAGTAGTTTCTTTCATCCCCATATGATCTTTGATTTTTGAGCAAAATTTGTCAATCGGTTAAGTAGTTTTTGAACTTTGCCCCGTACAGATAGAACGGAAATAGAAAAACATGTATTTCGGGGTCCAAGAACCCTAAAACGCAAAAATCTGCAAACACCTTGAAGGGTGATTTTTTTCACGGTTACAATATTTACGGGGAAGTAAATTACTAAAACTACAATTATTATTATTTGAAAAAAATGTTAATGTTCTAATCCAGTTCGAAGTGCCGCTGCACTATAGCAAATGTATGTATGTCTATACCAGGTAACACGCTGCTAATGAGATGATCGAGAGGGTTGCCCAATGTAATAATCGATACTTCAAGCAAAATAATTTAATGAAAACATCACAATAATACTATTGGATGCCAGGGTTAATCTTTTTGTATGCCAGAACAAAATTTTGTTGTAAAAGTGTATTATACTACTAAAAATTGCCACTTAACATACGTTTTATTTGTTCTGTCTGCCAAAGCCGAATATAACAATGAAATAATTCGAATTAAACTCCTGGAACTTCGAAGTTTTAAATATTTTCAAAACGGATAAATATTTTGAATTGCAGTTTTCGGCATTTCTGTGATCAATACCCATAATATGCCACCAGATTAGGGCAGCCTCAGGATCCAATAGCAACGGTTTTATAAAGGTAATTATGTATATAAGACCCTGTCATTTTTTAAAAGTTTGTTCGACCAAAATTCTTACTATAGAAGATTTATTTTTCTCTTTGTGCAACCAAAATAATCTAGACCTAGAAAAAACAGTTTTTAGCGATTTTGAATTTTTTTCTGTCTTTCCGACATACAGGATTTTTTCGCAAAATTTATTTTTTATAATAATCTGAACAAAGCCCACATGTGGCAATCAAAGGTATATCTATCAGATTATGAACAAAGTTGGCACCCTTAAATTTTCCAACACGAATATTGAATACAAGGTCCACTAAAAACTAAATAGCGATTTGTTGGGTTTGGATTTTTTAATCAATCTTGAATTCGATATTGCTTCTAATGCCAGTTTTAGTAATAATGGACATTTTTACCGAAACAGTTTTTTTTTTAATTTTAAAATTTGCTCTGGTTCTTTCAGATATTACCTTTAATTTAAAACGGATTTTTTAATAAAAAATGAAAAATCGCCTTTTATCAATGATATAATTTTCTTTTTCCCAAAAAAATAAGGTTTCACATGTTATTTTTATTATACAGACTTACTTAAACTGTTTACCCATCATTTCGAATTATCTGAGAATATGTTCCAATTATACAGTGGGTAACAAAGGTCTGGAATACTACCTACCTTGCGAAGAAGGTAGTTAAAGTTTAGAAACGGTAGAATTTTGTGTGTACCCTGTATAGAATATTCATGGTAGAATACTTAAGGGTACCAACCCTTTTTATAATCCGATAGACCATACTGAATCTGATTGCCATAAGTAGGCTTTGTTTAGCAGACTATTTTTTAAAAATCAATTTTTCTAAAAACCCTGTAGGTCCGAAGGGAAGAAAAAATTTCAAAACCGCTAGAGACTGTTTCTTTGTACCTTGCTCTAGGTTCCACAGAAAGAGTTATGGTCGAATAAACTTTAAAAAAATAACAGGATCTTATATAACACCCTGTATAAGACGGTAAAAATGTCCTTGATGCACTTCAAAGTTCCAGCAGTGTATTTTTAAAATGCCCATAGCATTATCGCGATGTAAAGCAGACAGTTCTACAAAAAAAGCTTTACTCACCACGGTACTAAAAATATGCAATGCAGTTCTAAATTACACAATGAACTTGATGGCCCAAAGATATTTACCAACACAAATATTTTTCCCATTTTTATTCAGATCGGTGTGTTCCTTGTTAAAATACATATTATTTTTAATACATACCTTGAAAAGATATAAAAAGCTTCATCTCTGACTTCAACAAATGTATGGCTTCAATTATCTATGTTATTTTTATTTTCTTAACAAAATCTACACAAATGACAGTGTTGATCCCCAGATATCTATTTAAATACAAACCCCCGTATTCACTAAAAAGGTTTAATAGTTGGACCAGATCTAATTGCCATGGAAATTATAACTTTACAAATATATTGAAATTGTAACATTTAGAAAATATATTTGCTCAATGAAATTGTGTCATTTTAAATCTATAACTGTCAAGTTAGACCTGGCAACCTGACAACTTCGTTACAACCTGATCTAAACTTTATACTTCTTAGTACGGGTAACAATTTTGATACTCTTTTTGTTTAAGATCCATAAAAAATTCCAAAATTTATTTTTTTTTACTGCAAAAATTATCAATTATGTGCGCCAATAACTCAAAATACCATTTATCTCTTACTGCCGGTACATACTCCTCTGAGACAATAATTTCATTTCGATAAGTGGTACATTACATCACAAGTTATTTAGTATGTTTTATAAACCTTGCCGGACTCTATTTTGTTAATACTGGCATTTTTGTATTAGATTATTAATTTGTCATAAGACTATTTAGACTATTATTAATTTGTCATAAAACTCTTATCGAATAAGATTTTAAGAACATATTTTAAGAGAAGTAAACCGTACACAGCCGTGAACATTAAAACATTCTTTCAAAAACAATTTAAACTCGTATTGGGTTATTTTTCGGCTTTGTAATGTTCATAACGTAAAAAATTACAGCATGTAATATGTTTGTTTTTAATTTGATAAAAATCCTTTTGTATCTTTTCAAATCCATACAAGTATCATACATTTAATTTTTGTTTTAGAGCGGCTGTTAAGCGGGAAAGTAAAAATAACGAACAATAAAATTAAACACAAATCAAATAAATTATGTCAGATAATTTTTAATAAACGTTTATGATGAAAATACTCGCTGTTCGACGTTAACACGTGTAAATAAATAAAAAACGACCCAACCAATATATGTCAAAAACTAAATAATAATCTTATTAAAAATTGGCAACAAAATAGCTATATTTTACCATTAACCGCCAAAAGACTGATCATTAACAACTCTCTATCCCCAAAAATTTAGGGCTACCCAAATTACACAAGCCTGGAAGTTGCACCACATTGTCCCATGCATACAGTCTCCTTTAAGTAACCTGTCGAAATATCTCAACAATATTCTTAATGTTAATTACATAACTGACTCTAACCTAATAGCAATTTAAAGAGAAATTAAAATCCGTGCAGATCCCTAATTACTGTCATATTATTTCATTAAACATTGTATCTCTATATACAAACCCCCAATCGGACTGGGTCTTAAAATCATAGAGAAAAAAATGGAACGAAATACAAACGTTTACCGACGTACCAATTGATGAATTTTAAAAAGCAACTGAACTGTCGTGATCCCCAACGTACATACGTTGCTTATGGGGAAACGGTTTATAAGCAAATATATGAATGCGCTATTAGCTGTATTGATCAATTGGTACTTGAACAGCTGGAAAGTTTTGTAATTCCACAATCGAAGTTCGCCATACTCTTTTTTATCGAAATGTAGACTATTGCCTAACAGCCATTCTAACTGGAACATGAATTACATCCTAGAATCTTTCCACAAGTACCAAGAAAAACTTAAATTTGCCATAGAATTAGAGCAACAAGATAAAATTAACTTTTTAGATATGACTCTATATAATAAAAATAATTCAATTAAAACTGAATGGTTTATGAAACGTGGATCAGGGCGATATTTACAGAGTTTTTTTGCAAAAACCTGTCGCCAAAAAGAGCAGTAGTTATTGGTTTAGCAGATAGAGCGAACATCTTGGTACAAAACAGCTACCCACCAAAATTAATCAATATTTTTTTTAATTACATTAACACCATACAAAAAAAACTAACAATCAAAATAAAAAAACAAACTATCCGAAAACCTTCATTAATATTTTAAGCAATACAATATTTCAGTTAGTCACAAGGCAAATAATCTACTTAATAAAAACTATAGCAGTATACAGTCCAAAACGCCTAAAAGTATACGAAATTCCTTGCTCTAACTGTAACAGCGTATATAATGGCCAGTGGCGGCTCATCTGGTCAATGACCCCCCAAACATATTTCAGAAAATAAATTATTCATTTGACCGTCCCTCCTAATAGTTAATAATAAAACGCGAACCTTGGGAAAAGTTAAATACGCTACACTATTAGCCGCGCGCGGCGATTCGAATGGTTTCGTTGCGTTCCTTAGGCATAATAAAATACGCTATACTAAGCTAGACTGGGCAGTCCGAATTGCCCTGATTAGCAAATGGAATATCAAATCGCGATTTGGGTCATCAGCCGGTCTCTTCTCATAATTCGATCGATCGGTCGCCTCATCACGTCGGCATGCGGAAGTTCAATTGTTCAGAGGTCGCTCGGTCAATATTCTAACTCGATATTATTTCGGACATTTTTAATCAATGAAAATTGATTTATATACTGTTTTTTGTAATATATATTTTTTAATTTTTATAATCTATGTGTGAGTTGGAAATATACAGGAAATAAAATGTTGGTAGTGACTAGTGCAAAAAAAATAAACAACTAAAAAGTGCTTACGAACTTAATTTTGGAAAAATAACCAATTTCATGGTGGTCTGTTTGAGTGTAAATGTAGATGAAATAAAATGCTGGTATCGCAAAAAATTAAACAACTAAAGAGTGCTAACGAACTTAATTTTGAAAAAATAACCGAATTCAAGGTAAGTGGTCGCAATTTGCCAGAACTTAGTATACGACAAATTGGTAAAGACAAAAATAAATTTCATTCGAAACTTTCACAAAAGTGTGTACGATTTAGCTAACTCGATATGTGGTTGTGATTGTGAAGTCTCTAGCTCATTTTACTGTTATGTTTGTTTGTTGTTTTCTAAGGACTGGTCGGACTCATTATGGTGCAAAACCGGTGTTAAAGACTTAAAACGCTTAAAAGAAAAACTAAAAAAACATGCGTTTTCTGGAGATGACATGAAATGTTCGGTGAACTATGCTACGGTCGGAAGTGTTGATAATCGCACTCAGCTAGACATAGCTTATAGAAAATCCCTTAGAGATTTTAATGAAAAAGTATCAAAAAATCGTTATATTTTAAACAAAATTATAGATTGTGTAAAATTTCGTGGGGTATTCGAGCTGGCACTACGTGGCCATGATAAAACGACTTCGTCTGAAAATACAGGGGTTTTTCGAGGGCTTATAAATTTTGTTGAGGAGTTGGGCCAAGATAGACTATCCTCTTTAGCAATGTTAAGTATCCAGAAATTGTTTATAAAAAGAATGTGCGTGCAATTTTAACGAACGTGTCATTCAGCATTTTCCAATTCGAAAGAACGAAGAGTAGACCTGAACTTCAAGAGAATTTAAGGGTTAATTTAAAGATAAGATATTTATTTTTAATTTAAGTATGCCTATTTTTAAATTTGTTATTGACCTCCCAATAAAATTCACCACGAGCCGCAACTGATATTGGCCAAACCAGTCAACATTTACAAAGCGTATAAGCGGACATCGTTACGACAAAGAGAATCAAACTGCACTTTCGAAACATGTATCTTAAAACAACCACAATATTAATATTGAAAACACATGTATCTTAACAACCGAACAACACACGCAAAAAACGGAAGTTTTAGAAATAATTTACATCAAAAAGAGTCCACATGGGATAAATTCCAAACCAGATATTAAAAACTTAAGTAAAATTTACAGTAATATTTTATAACATTTCATGTCACTTAAATGTTTAATTAAGTATAAATGCAAAATTTCGGTAAATTTCCTTTACCCGGAACTTCCCTCCTTATGGATCTTTCTTTTTATTAGGAATAGTGAAGTGTAACCCAAATTAATTCAGGAGATATACATTAAAAAACACAAATATACTATCTTTTCAAATATTTTTATTGGGCGCCATTTTTTTCCATCTTATTGGATTCCTACCAATATTTTACCAACCATTTTCTACCTATGCAATACTTGATTTCACACACACTTTAAAATAAGATCAATAAGTAATTTTTACATTGATCCACAATGCCATTCTCTACGTCATGTTGAATTCGTACCAGTTTATCCCTGTATCACATTTAATTTTTCTGCAAAATTTCATTGTCAATTAGTCTTTTTAGCAATATTTGTTTAACGTTTCACTAGGCCGCCATCTTCTTCCGGCATATTGAATTTTTACCAAAATATTACCAGGTCATCCCCATATGACACTTAATTCTTTACTAAAATTTAAAGTCAATCCGATAAGTAGTTTTTAATCTATGCCGCGAACTAACAAACTGACAGACGAAACGACAGACGGACCGACGAAATTGATAAACCTATTTTTTTTGGCATATATGTACAACATGAGAGGGTGATTTTTTGTTCCGCTATCTTGAATTAGTACCACAGTTTTACTAGTTCATCTCTATACCACAATTAGTTATGGCACACAATTTGAAAGTTTTTAAATATTTTATTAAGCAGCCATTTTATATTTTATTCCGCCATCACCAGTTGATTTCTACATAATACTTGATTTTTGTGCAAAATTTGAGATAAATTGGATAAGTAGACTTTTAGTAATATGTTTTTAACATTTCACTAGGCCACCATTTTGTTTTGCCATACTGGATTATTACCAAAATATGAATTACCAGGTCATTCCCATACGACCCTTAAGTTTTGCTCAAAATTTGAAGTAAACCGGTTAAGTATTTTTTTAGGTATGCCGCGAACAGACAGACAGACAGACCGACAGATTGAGAAAACTTGTTTTTCGGCATCTAGTGACCCTCAAACGTAAAGAACTGATCATCGTTTTTACGAGGGAAGTAAGAATATATTATATAATGTGCAGTTATATAATTATAAAAAAACCTTCTCAAAAGCGGGATTGGGCCGAAGACTTTTGAGTTCTCCGACAGAAGCGATGTCCTGTGCACTACCACAGCCATTACAAACGCTTTATCGAATCTTATTCTCAGTGAATATGATCAACCTACCTCCTCTCAAGAAAACAAAAAAAAAAAAATATATATATATATATATATATATATATATATATATATAATATATAGTGTTGATTTTTACTCCTTCACGGATGGAAAAATACAATGTGTTTTCATTCCGGGTGTACATCCGTTCACTACTGTCGTTCTGAAAAGAACAGTTTTGCTGACGTTTCGCCAAAATCACATTTGGCATTTTCGAAGCTTTCTTTCTCGCGTCCGAATACAGACTCTATTCTAGTCTCTAACTAGTCTCTATTCGGACGCGAGAAAGAAAGCTTCAAAAATGCCAAATGTGATTTTGGCGAAACGTCAGCAAAACTGTTCTTTTCAGAACGACAGTAGTGAACGGATGTACACCCGGAATGAAAACACATTATATAATATATATATATATATATATATATATATATATATATATATATATATATATATATATATATATATATATATATATATATATATATATATTACTTGACAAAATGTTGAAATAAAATTATGCCCATTCCTGCAATGCCGTTGGAAAAAAACACTTGACAATCTTATTAGACATTCCGAACTGACTTTTTCACTTCTTTTATAGGTTGGACCTACTTCTTGAACGTTTGTATCGGGACGAAATAGCATATAAAGTTGAATTCCTGATTTCTGTTTTGGTAATAATGGTGCATTTTTCCAATATGACACGAAGAAAAGCAAGCTTGTGAAGAGTACCATTAGTTAGTTTACGCCGGGAAGCCCAATAAATCAGTGCAATCTGGAAACCGTGTTTAGTTATTTTAATAAATAAAAAACATCTTAACAAAGGCATATAATAATAATCAAAAGCAGTTTTAATTTTAATAAACTTTCCCTAGTTTCTCCTACACTACAAATAATTCAGATTTTTTTGCGAGACAACTAAATTGTTTAATAGATATTTTTCTGTTACTTGGGTGTAGTTGAATCCGAAAAAAAACAGGTTTTATTCAGGAAACAAAAAAAAAGTTGAAATTTGTTCCCCAGTGATTAAAAAATGGAAAATTTTTATTTTATATTTTTAAATCATTTTTCACAAATTTCTGTTCTATATATTAACTGTTTATAATAAAGTAGATGTAAATTAGTTTTAAATGTTATGAACAATATTAGTACTTTTTGGTAAACAAAAATTTTCTTATATTTTAATCACCTTTACCTTATTTATATACCTATTTATGAAGGAAATCATAAACGGATCATGGCTAACTTGTAACGAAGTTAATGGTAATATGGCTGATTTTAATATTCGTCATTACGTATGCTAATTTTATTTCATAAACACTGTCCAGCAAAAAAAATGTTTTCTCTAAGAAGTAAATATGCCGATCGTTTTGCCTCATCACATCATTAAACTCTCGCGACACTAAACCTAGGATATACGACCATTTTCTAACTTTCGTAGGTACCTTTAAGATTGGAGTATAAATATTTAACACACCTAGGATTTAGATGGATCCCATTTGCTACGTAGGATTTTATCTTCAAATAGTAACATATTTTTGCATATACCCATTTTCCCCAATATTCTCTTTTCCGCGGTGAACGCTTTTGAAGAAATTTATATTAGCCTGATGTCCGCCATGGTAATTATCGAGTCAAAAGAAGCTCTAGTCCTGGCAAATACACTTAATCTCAATCTAGTTTTTCGTTTTTTTATGTCTAATCGAGAAAATGTCAGTAATTTTAATCTTGAAGCCAATTTTGAATACACCTCTATATATTATATTTAATAATTTTAATCTACGTTAATTTTGAAAATTACGATGATAATAATTATGTTACTATTTAACACTCCTACCTTTCTATCGAAAAAATGAGCGATAAAAACACAAGCAGGCCTTGAAAATAAGAGAAATAATAATATTAGAATGTTTTACTGGATATTTATAAAATACCTTACAATATTTTTATGTTTTGGAAACAAATTAATTAAATAAAGTGGAATTTGATAGCGTACTTGAACAGAGTTAGCTTTTTCATGGCCTACTTACTTTGTTTATTTTGAATTAAAACGTAAAACTATTTGATCCTGTAGTGGGAACAAAGAAAAATAGATCTGGCGTAGTTATTTGATGAAGGAAGCCTTTTTTCAAATTATCTTTCACGGTAATTAAATATTTATTTTCCCATTGACGTGCTAAGTATTTTTGATTATCAGTTTTAGTTAGTAGTTAGGTTAGTCGGGTAACAGAAGTTAATTTAGAAACGCACTATTTGTAATCATTGGTTGGAAGTTGATATTCATCCAAATCCACTGCCACTTTGTAAAATATCTTGGACAGCTTATAAAATACGAGTTTGGCTTAGGCTCTTATATTTGCTGTCATGTATATTACCGAAATTTTAACGTAAACGTTCACGAAGTAGTGAAACTGTGTCGCTTATAAAATATGAGTTGGGTTAAGGTTCTTACATTTGCTATTATGTATATTACCGACATTGTCATATAAATCTTCTTTTGTCAAATAAACTCAAATTGTGTTTTAAACACCCGTTTAAAACAAACTCACGTAGGTGATAATTAGATACCAGTAAACTCTGATAGTCTTGTTTGTAACTTATACAACACTTTTACTCCGGTTTATTTCAACAAATGATTATGTATAATGTATATATTTCCGTTACAATATTGTTAAAGGGAAATTTAGTTCTAAGGATACAATACCGTCCTATTTCAAAACTTTCGTCAAAATTCCTTTGATCATTTCGATCTAAGAACTAACCACAAATACCTAATTGATAACATTGTGCTAAATTGATCCAGCAGCACAGGGTCAATAGTTAACTGTTTCTAACAAACAAGTAATATTTTGCCAGCTGCCGTGTTTCTGTTAAGATATTTAAAATTTAATATTAATGTTATTAACTTTCACCGCACTGCCTTTCGTAATGATATCAACTACACAATCAACTGAATTTCCTTCGAAAGAGTTATATCAAGCAATTATCTGGGAATAGTTTTGGACAGAAAAATGGGAGTTTCATCTACATTATGATTTTATTATAAACAAATCGCTCAAACTATTGGGTTTTCTGGATCGTTCAGCCTAGGAACTGACTAATATTTAATGTATTAATTATATTTATAAATTCTTGGTGCTGTCTACCCTCGAGTATTTATCTTGTGTATTTGTGTACGGTCTTCATCATAATATATGGTTCGTAAATCAAATTTATAGAAAATACAGAATAAACTCATAAGACTTGCTTCTTTTAAAATCAAATTTCCTCTTACTTTTCATAATTAAAACTGAATTATAAATTAAGGTTATCCATATAGATATAAAATAGATAGATTTAAAATTTAAATTAAATTAAATCCGGGTAGCTTGCAATAAATACACTGCTAGCTCGATAAAAAAACGTTAGACAATTTATTAAATAAATACTTACGTATTCATAAATGATATTGATAATAAAATTGAGATCAGTGTAAAAAGACTGATTTGACAATGAATGAAATATATATATATATATATATATATATATATATATATATATATATATATATTGTATAATTATTCAATTTGTTTCTTAAACCCGGTATATATTAATTGGACTTATTTCTTGGGTATAGGTTTATTTGTGAAATCAACCAATGGGATTAACTTGACGTTTCACCTATCATAGTAGGCTTTCTCAAAAATTGCTCATTCTTTTATTTTTTTATTGGTCTAATTATAAAAAGACATTTTACAATTTTTCTAAAACTGATTTAAAATTTTATACTATTGACATAATTATTACAAAATTAATAAAATAAGGTTACATACCTCGAAAAATGCATGTTGATTATTTATTTATTTATTATTATTTTTTTTTGGTTAAGATTCGTAGGGGTAAATGGCTTTTTTCTTGTATCATATTTTTATTTCAAGATATTGAGATTAAAAGCAAACGTTTCGACCAATACTTAGTATTCATCAGTATTATATATCTATAGAGGAAAATCGTTTAATAAAATTTCATGCAAATAAAGTAAATCGTAAATAAGATACATTTTACCCCAAGGGTCTGATATAATACAAGGAAAAAATATAATTTGTTACAATGAAAATTTCAACTGTAACAATAGCCAGAGAAAGGATTGGTCTGGAAAGTTTGCAAAACAGAAGGGATAACAACAGATTTTTATTTTCTACTTAAACTAATGAAAGGTTTGATCAACTGTCCTGTGTTGTTGACAATAGTAATAAGATTGATATTGACTTCTTTGCATCGTCTTTTGAAAAGTTTAAAAACAATGTTCGTTCGTAGGTCCCATCTAACATAATTTATTATTATTATTATTATTGTAGATATTATATTATATCCTTGTGTATACATAATCTGCTTCAAATATATCGTTGATAAGTCAACTGCTTAATTTTTCGTCACATCTAAATTTTGAACATCCTAGCCTTTGTAAAGTTTTAATTGAATGAATTTGATAAATTAATTTCCTAGCTCAGTATGATTGCCATTTTTTTGAACTTCTACTTTTGTGTTGTCTTAGAGTTTAGAGCAATTGCTGATAGAAACTCGAGAGGGATTACAGCTCTTGTTAGTTTTGTTACCATCATCGTCAGACTTTTGGATATCGGCCTACCTCTCATACATACATTATGTTGGGTGTCTTAGAGATTTTTACACATGTGCGTATATGAAAACTACAGTTGATCATGGAATCCTAACGGCGCTATTTGGATCAACGCCTATATTTTTTAACTCACATAAAAAAGGCGGAGCTTGTTTATCTATAGGATTTATAACGATATAGAAACCACGATTTTTAATTATATTTCAACAAAACTTCTCTAAATGACAGTTTTTATATTTTTTTAATTCGTAATTACCATCGGAATTAGCCAAGCCACAAAAATTCAGTTTAAGTTCTTAGTTTGGGTTTGGCGATAACAATGTAAAATGACAACTAACATCTTTTTTTATAATTTTATCATTCATCTTTTTCTTAGGTGGCTGTCATGATTTTCACTACCAGGGCTAAGAAATATAAGTAGGGTGGTAAAATGAATTATACCGCTTATTTGGCTATTTCTTAATCATTTTGCAAAATTTTAAAAATAATTATTAGGACAATTCAATTTCTGTCAAAATATACAATTTAAAATTAAAATAAATGCCTATAGTTCCGCCATTTCTTATTCGCTTTTAAAATTCTAAACGCGGATATTTAAACAATTATAAACTTTATTAGAATGACAATTCAAATCTGAAGATATGCATTCAGAAACCCCAAAATGTCACACCTTTGGTTAAACCGAAAGTGAATAAAATTGTCAAATATGGATTAACAGTTCACAAAAGTGACTGGACTAATAATTTTATTAAGTCGTTATTTTGTTCCGCCATCATGAATTTATACCAAAATTTTATCGGTTGTTTGCTACATAATACTTGATTTCCGTGTAAAATTTGAGATAAATTGAATAAGCAGTTTTTTAGTAATAATTTTTTAATATTTCACTAGGCCGTTATTTTGTTTCGCCATATTGGATCTTTACCAAAATATTAAAAGGTCATCCTCATATGACCTTTAATTTTTAACCGAAATTTAAAGCCAACTGGGTAATTAGTTTTTTAACTATTCAGCGAACAGACACAGACGGACCGAGCGAATTGAGAAAACATGTTTTCGGCATCTGGGGACCCTGAAACTGAAAAAATCTCAGAGAGTGATTTTTTCACGATTACAATACATTTTACGAGTGAAGTAAAAATCAACAACTATCCAGAAAAAAAAATTAATAACAACATTTTTAAAAAGAGAATCCATATATTTTTCAACACAAGCCACCGGTCAAACAAAAATTTACATCTTAAAAAAGAAAACACAAAGCACATGTCACTCTCAAATATACCTTAAATATCGGAGAATTTACAAAATGTGTTTTAAAAACATAATATCACAGTTAACCACAAAGCCTATAAGCTATTAAAAAAAATTTTAGTAAACTAAAATAAAAAATTCGCAAAGAAAAAAGAACTTATATAGTTTATAAATTCCCTGTAAGGATTACAACGGTATACGCCTTGGACAAACCAGCCAATATTTAAAAAACAGACTACAAGGACCCAATTATGACAAAAAGAATAAAACGGCATTAACAAAAAATATTAGTGAAAATCAACATTCATTCCATTATTTTATCCATAAATGACAAAAAAGTTTTATGTTAATATTTTAGTCAGACCGTATATATATATATATATATATATATATATATATATATATATATATATATATATATATATATATATATATATATATATATATATATATATATCAGACCTATTGTTAGTGCTGTTAATTCGCCGCTTCAAAACTGGAGAAATATCTTTCTGAAATTATGTAACCAGCTGTAGAAAAAGCTGATTCATTTGTAAAAAACTCGGAGCATTTCACTCGAATTATACGAGGCATTGTTCTTGAAAAATTCCATATCATAGCAAGCCTAGATGTCAAATCGTTATATCCCAGTATTCCCATCGACGAAGCATTGGACAAGATTGATATGAATGAGGACACATATATTACAACTCTCGGAGCATTGCCTTAAAAATACTTATTTTTCATTCAACGGGCAAATGTATAAACAAATGGATGGTGCTCCAATGGGGTCCTCGCTATCACCAGTAGTCGCGAA